>OY757909.1:132042490-132197490 GCA_963585895.1 Sepioteuthis lessoniana | reverse complement strand
AGATAGATTGTGCTAAGATAGATAATTTGATAGATATGAACAAATTAAGATGCATAGATAGATATATCACACTGAAACAGATAGATAAATTGATACAAATGAATAAATAGATGTGATGAAAAGACAGAGACAGACAGAGGGACAGATAGAAGAGACTGAAGTTAAATATAGTTTAAGAGAAATAAACCGGTTAAGAAAGATAGATAAGTCGCAGTATTGCCTATACACATACCAGTGACAAAAATCCCTATATATTTTACACTCTTGTCAAAAATCATCGTCCGGGTATACGAGAGAGAGAGAGAGAGAGAGAGAGAGAGAGAGAGAGAGAATAAGAAAATAAGGAAAGAAAATTGAAGAATTTATTGAAAAACAACAAAGAAAGCGTGAAATTTTAGAGCGTTTATGTTTGTCGTGTGTGTATACAAGGAAAGAGAAAGAAATGCAAAGAAATGAGAACCCCGTCTAAGCAGCAGTCACTGAGCAGAGTGATATTAACAGCAGCAGCAGCAGCAGCAGGACAAACTAATGAGATGGAAGAGGAGGAGAAGAGAGGGGGGGAGTGAAATAAGAAAGAAAATAGTAAGTTAATCAGCGACAGAAGTAGGAGGTAAAGATTTGGTGCGAGCGGTGGTTGTAGTTGGAGTCTGGTAGAGGGAGAATAGGGACAAATACAAGTAAAATACACAGGGGAGGAAGGGGAGGAAAACGAAACAAGAGTGAGGGAGTTTGTCTGTTGAAAGAGAGAGTTAGAGAGAGAGAGAAAGGGTGTGTGAGTGAGAGAGAGAGAGAGTGAGCAAAAAAAAAGCAGTCTTTTGATAGAGATGGGGTGTCTAGTAAGATGATAGAAAGAAGGAATGCTTAAACAGAGAGGGTGATTGGAACAGAAAAAGGAGTCTCTCACTCTCTCTCTCTCTCCCTCTCTCTCTCTCCTTTTTCGAGCAAAAAGAGGAGTGCTTCGTACTGAAGCTAACATTTACGTTATGGCTGCCGCGGTGGTGGCTGTTCTGTCTCCCGCGGTTTCCACCTGTGAACCACTGTCGGCTGCGGCAGTGGGGGCAGGGGCCGAGGTCGAGCCTCCTGCAATTGGAACCTCAACATCACCACCACCACCATCACCACCACCACCACCACCTTCTGGTTTGTCCACAGCCAAAGTAACAGGAACTGTGTTTCCAAACGCCACTGCCACTACTATTATTATTAATAATAATAATAAGAAGAACAATATTTGCACAACTCGCGGAGTTAAGCCGAATTCTTCACCCACCAATGCCATTGCTGTTTCCACAGTTTCCTCCTCTTCCTCTTCAACCACCACCGATTCATCACCCTCCTCCCTCGCATCTTCAGTTACTTCTTCCGTGAATTATGAGAACACCTGTGAACAAAACTTGATAAAGACAATTCCAAATATCACTTCTACGACGAACTGTATCTCATCGAACCTAAACAGAACCGTAATTATCAAAACCATCTCTTCGATTACGGCTTCTTCTGGGGATGACGGAACGGAGATAGTTAATGCAACCATTTGTCCAGCTTCAAACCCTACTAATACTACTAATACTACTACTACCACCACCACTACTACTACTACTACTACAACCGGTATTACAATCAGAGCGACGGCACCACCGCCGCCTTCAGCTCCCACGATTGCAACAACAACAACAACAACAACAGCGACACCGTTGATCATTACTACATCTGTGGTCGCATCTTGTAATAACAGTAGCAAAAATAGCCTTTGCAGTAATAGTAGTAATAATAGTATTAGCAACTCAAGCTTTGATTGTACCAAAACTACCAATTCGACATCTATTATTAGTACGACTTTAAAAGCAAATGGTATTATTTCTGGGTTTCCACCCCTGGATATTAGCCAAAGTCCCTCGACACACCGGATTATTACCAATGGTAACGAGGGCTGTATTCGTACATCGGCATCAACTGTTACAACAATGGGGCCTGAAGAAGAAGAGGGATATCTCGAAGTCGTTCCTAACGAAAACGATGGCACCAGTGTTCCTTGTATTGCTTCTCCTAAACAATCATCTACTGCTGTTTCGGTTAGCGTACTTGGTAGAACCACCACCACCCCTACCACCACTACTAACACCACTGCTGGTTGTAGACGGAATCCACAAAACAATTGTAAAGGTAATAACGACATTGAAACATACACAAACCACCTCTCACTAAACAACGAACGCAATCACAACAATAACAATAACACTGAACATTCCGGGTTTAATTCACAAAACACAACAAATTGCATTAAAACCTGTCCTAGTGTTAATATTTCAATTAGCAATAACTATAATAAGATTGATAATCTCCAATCTGCAGACCATAAGCATTGTAGTGTTTTCGCCGTGACATGTAGCAGGAATCATAACACTATCGATACCCTAAAAGCTGCTAGTAGTAGTAGTAGTAGTAGTAGTAGTCATAGCAGTAGTAGTAGCAGCTGCAGTGGAAGTGACAGTTTTAATGATTTAGTACAAAATATTCATAAACAGGATAAACATAACTTAAACAATGATGATGATGATGATGATGATATCGGCTTAGAAAGTACGACTGACGACAGTGATTTTGATAGTTCACATAGTTGCCAAGCCGTACGATCAAGAACAACCATACCGTCCAATAATAATATAATCAACAACAACAGCAGCAGCAGCAGCAGCAGTGGTAATAGTGGTAGTAATAGTATAGACAGCTGTGCTAGTAGTAGTCGTAATAATAGCAGTATAGTATCAGTGTCTATTACCTCTACATGTGCTACGAATTCGGCGGCTGATTTACCGAAGAATAAGTCAGGAATTAATAACTTTAGTAAATCTGTAATTACGAACGGTATTTCGGCTTCACTGTTGTCGTCGTCGTCGAGCAATCACATCATCATCCCAACGTTCAAAACAAAATCTAATGTTGCTGGGGTCACAAAAACTAATAATAATAGTAATAATGATAATAATTCTACAGACACAAAGCAAGATTTAGACGTAGAAACTAATAAAAACAATGACGTTCCTGCAGAAAGCCAGCGGCCGAGCAGAATAAAAGTAACCACTAAAAATGAATTAAATGTAGAAAATGCTCATATCTTTAACAATGCAATCGGTAGCCGGACAGAGCAGAGTCAGGACAACGAACCCCAGAGTCGGGGAGAAACGGATAATACACAAACCCACCGTTATCACCGACCACAACAAAATCACACAACGACGACTCCATCCGAAAAAACAAATCAAACATCTCCACCACCCTTGGTACTTGAAAGTCCAGCCCCACCGTTGCCGCCCACAACAACGACGACGACGACGACAACGACGCGAAAGAATAAAAGAAAATTAAGCGAACCGCGCAAAAGGACAGATTTTAGTATCAAGCGTTTCTGTACGGATAACGATGAAAGCGATGCTGATAATTACGAAGAGGAGATTTCGCCGGAGAGGAAGGAGACGTCACTCTTCCTCGGGTCAGCACAGAAAATTAGCGGGGTTGACCGTGAGATTAATCGGATTCGGCTAAACGATGAAGCACTTTACGACATGGTCGATAAGGGCCGGCAAACTTTGCTAAACCAACGCCCCCGACACCTTCTTCAACTCGGCCACGCTTCACCTAGACCTCTTTTAGAGACAGATATGTATTGTCGGTCACTGGGGCGGATAACTCCAACCACAGCCGGCCAACCTTTGCTTGAATCATGCACGATGAGGGGCAGTGGCTGTTCGTCCCCACCGACCTCCCTTTATCAACAGCGATCACGTGAAGACGAAGAAAATGAAGACGAAGCAGATGACGACGATGACGATGATGCTGACGACGACGACGACGACGATGATGATGAGGTTGAAGATCTTGATGAAGATCTTGACCCCGAGGATATTGACGAGGAGGTGGCCGACGGAACCTCCCCTCGCTCCCAACTCAGGTCACTTCGCGTCTCTCTCTCTCACCATCGTCGCCACCGTCGTTTTTCTGACGGAGGGCCAGCGAGACATGAGGTACCGGTCCCGAGGGCAAGTCGGGGTTGCCGAACTGGCGTGATACGCAACCAAGAAACAAACACTTCTTCACGCCGCCCGGTGTCGACAACGGCGATTACAACGAGTAGCAGTGAAACGGTCAGTTCCGGAAGGGAACCTTCTGTAAGCGCTCCGATCCCCAACGCCCATACCGCTGCTGCTGCTGCTGCTACTGCCATCGTTGTTCCAGGTTCATTATCTCCCCTTTCGTCCATACCTCCTCCTCCTCCTCCACCTCCGTCGTCGTCGTCTTTACCTCCACTGACTTCGCACTTGAACGGTTTTGTCCACCACCACCACCACCATCATCATCTTCATAACCACCACATTCACGGTGGAGTCGAGGGAGTTGTCGGCGGCTTTAAGTCTTCAGGTGGTGTTGGGCTAAACAGCGTCAGTGGTAAGAAACCCCGGAAAAACTACAAGAACATGACACGTGAAAGGAGAATTGAAGCGAATGCTCGGGAACGATCCCGGGTTCATACGATCAGCGCTGCTTTCGAAAATCTCAGGAGGGCTGTACCTTCGTATTCGTGCAACCAAAAGCTTTCAAAATTAGCTATCCTCCGAATTGCTTGTTGTTACATTCTCGCATTGGCCCGACTGGCAGACATGGATTACTCAGAGGAACAGAGCGCCATGTCGTTTGCCGAATGCGTGGATTTATGTACAAAAACAATCCAGACAGAGGGCAGAGCACGAAGAAGACATTGAAATTCAAAAATAATAATAAGAATGGATATTTACACGTACATACACACAAATACACAAAAGAAACAAATGGAAGGAATTGATTTTAGAAAAAGGAAATTTCACTTTTTCTCTTCCTATTTATTATCATTTACATTTTTCATGCATTTTTGCCTTTCAGTGTAAATTTAATTTTTCTTAAAAAAATCTAATTCGACGGTTTTTTTTTCACTTCATTTTATGTCTACCATTGACATGCATGTTTTTTTTTTTTGTTTTTTTTAGCATGAAATGTTTATTCACTCATTTTAAATCAATGAACTATATTTCTCTTAATTTCCTTTTTATGAATGCTGCAACCATCTTTCTTGTATTTTTTTTTTTTTTTTTTTTTTTTTTTTTTAAATTTTATTTTGCTAAACACATAATTTTATCAACCTTCCATTCACTTCATTTGTCGGAAATACCCTTCCACCCGCTATATATCCGCTATCGCAATATGGTATAGAAGAAAAAAATCCCTTAATTTATTGACTATGTACTGGATTTGAGGTAGCAACTAGTTGCATTGGTTGTGAAATCTTAAAAGTTACAGCTTGTCCGTTGAAAGAGATGCTCCACGTGATGTTTTCAGTGAATTCGAGTCTCACTAGGTGCTCCACATTTATTGGCTTTTGCGCAAAAATTAAACGACAACCCGTCAGTTTAGGGATTTCAGGAGGAGGTATAGTTTTTGTTTCCAAGAAAGTAATTTGGGCTTCAATATTTAATTTTTTTATTTTGCTACATCAACACATTTTTAAAAATTTATTTCTGTTGGTGATTGAAAATCCCGAAACTGAGACGTTTCCCTTTATTCTTTAGAAAAATAGGAATTTAATGGTTATATTGATAAATTTTTAAAGATGTTTCGAATAAATTTTCCCTTAAAATATTTTTATTGCCATATGATATAAATCTGACAAGTTTGTCAATTAAAAAAAAAAAAAGTTTCCCACAACTAAAATATTTCTATAGTCTGAAATAGTTTCATGAAATATATAAGGACTGTTTTTATGGGTTTGATTTGACTACAATATTTTTAAAGAAATGCTACTATATTAATGTTTATCTTTTAACAGCCTGTTATTGTACCGTATGAATGTTAGTGTCTATTAAAATTGATTTCATTTAATTAATAATAAGGACGTTTTCTAAACCAAAAGAAACAAATCATGTTAAACTTAATATCAACTTTAAGATTTGATATAGACAATTTAAGACAAAAATTAAATTAGCTATTAAATGGTTTGCTAATATTGCATTTCTGCGAAAAAGTCGGAATGTAAGACTTGATAGCTTCTTCTAAGTGTCAAGAATTCGGTTCGTAATGATACGCGAGCAATCTAACAGGTGCTTAGTGGGTGTCTATAACTTTTCTGAAACTTAATTTTTTTTTCTTATGCAGCCTTCCCTCTCCCGTGTCTCTGTCTCCTCTATACAGGGGTATTGTTATTGTATTTTGGCGTATGATTTAGCCGTACCTGCTAGTTATGGTTGGAAATAAACTCCCGAGATCACCGGGTGAATTTTCCACATGATGAACTCTGCTATTGTTACCCTACCCTTTTTGTCCCCCTCCCCTTAGTTTGTAGTTTTAATTCAGTCGATGACTAGCTCAGTCATCCAGATAGACAAACTTCTTATCAGCCTTTTCGAAGGCAAATTGATGTAAGTAATGGGTTAAGTACGTGCCTTTTATCAGCCCAACGTTACTGACTCTGCTGCTGCTGCTGCTGGTTTACTACCTATGCCGACAATTCATAGAGGGGGGGGGAACAACAAACAAAAAAGATTTTTAATAAAAATCCTAAAACACGGTCTCACAAAGAGTAAAATCCTCTCACTCTCTACATCTGGTGAGCTGCCACTTCTTTCTTCCTTAAGCAAATAAAATGTTAGATCCAAAAGATAAATAAAGATTGCCAACTACAACAAACCTTTGACTTGCTCTACTTAGTTTTCTTACCCGAAAACTAGTAAACATAAAAGTCATTCAGTGTAACTAAGATTTGTGTGAATTGAACTCTTGACTCTGTAGTAATTGATTAGTTTGCTAACTATGCAAAAAAAAAAAAAATTCCATAAATCACTTTTGATAACGCTTGTAAATAACCTCACTTACACTGCAAGATTGATAACATTAATGTCAATTTCTCTTATTGATTTGAAAACCATAATATTTGGTCAGTCTGTAAAATATTCTAATTATCTTCAGATAAAACTTCACTGAAAACTCTAACCAGCTGATTCTCGGTTTTGGCTATGCGGTCTTCTGACTTGCACAATTCAACTGACATAATTTGAATCAGGATCGACCAAAGTCATAAATATTTGATGTCAAACCAAAATGCATTTTTCCAAGTTTTTATGTTCTAAGTAGAACACACAGATACTTTCATTCTCGCATTTTCCTTTTCTCTACAAAGGAGCCATTCTGACTTTTCTTGAAGTGCTTTCCATCCAACCCAAAGAGAACACAGCGACACATTCTTCACTTGAACCCTTGGCCACAAGACTTAGCTAAATAAAGGTCCTGATATTCAGTAGAAATGTCGATCCATCCATAAATAATTTGATAATTTTTCTTTTGGATTCTCTGCTCACTCCTTGACACTTGACATCAATGTTTATAAATCAGTGTTCCCCGGAATCCAAGGGTTCCGAAAGATAGGTATTATCAATGGTAAATAATAATTTTTACAGTTTCCCTGAGAAATGAAAACTATTCTAAGGGTTCTATTAAGGGTAAAAAGTTTGAGCATTGCTGATCTATTCTCAGGAAGTGGAGTAGGATGTTGTTAGCCATGTTCTTGTCATTATAAAACGTGCAGTTTAGACCAATCAGTATGTTAATATCTTAATTTTTTGAAACAATCTTTTACAATTCAGAAAATCAAGTATTTATTTATTAGGAAGATAAATGAAAACCAAAATAGTTTTCTTTCTAAAACCAAACTGCCTCTAATGGGGAGGTTCTACTTCTGGAAATTTGGGGAAGAGTACCTTTCGTTGCAATTATACCCAGACCTATTCTAACAAACCTGAAAATCTCTAAAGAAATTACTGCACAAAAATTGTAAATATGAACGTTCAATGAACACGATTTCCTAGCATATGAGCATAAAATAACTCCTGGCGAGTTGTCATGCTGTTAAAACTAAAAACTTTCTGAAACTTTGAGAAAAGGGTTTGACATGTCAAATATTGTTGGGGTAATTAAATCACTTTCGACAAATGCTTTATCAATTGATCAGGGTTGAAGAATGGATCGACAGAAACGTTGTTGACATCATCAAAAAGTCAATGAATGAATTCAGTAATTTAAACAATGTTTTCGTGTTTTAGTTTTCGTTTGTCGGTCACGCTGGGTTGAAATAGCTTTTAGCAAAATCAACATGTGTTTACGTTTTTTCACCCACAATATCGATTAGTTTTTGTCTAAATTTCTATTTTGTTTATTTGCTCAACTTTATCCACATTTTGATTGTTATATTCACCCTAAAGAAGGCAGGAGAGTAAAGTTGCTGAAATGTGGTGAACATAACAACTAAGACGTGGAAACTAATCCAAGACGCAAAAATAATCGGAATCGGTTGATGTCTAAAGTTTTGGTGAAAGGAGTTTCATTATTTTATAAAATAACTTCATCTTAATTGATTTACTACGATGTTTTGACTACTCGGTTGATTGATTTTATTGGTGCTGTTTGGAGTTCTCAAATGCAATAGCTATTCATTATTCCACAAAATATTCAAACTAATGTCCTCATGCTTATTGTTTTTATTACAATATTTCAGCTGATATGCTTTCTGGTCTTTCTCAAGCAAAGATTAAATCTGAGGTTGCTATGGAAGAAGCAGCTTCAGAAGGCAGTTTTTCAGAGAGTACATCCCTGAAAGGGAATACCGACTTTTGCTGAAGAGTTTTCCTTAACACGTACACATGAAGATCTGACTAATCTTGACCTTGTGTCATATTTTTTCCTCGTTGGGAGGGAAACAGTCAAATTCTACATTTTTTTAGACACGGAAAAGTTTGAACATCATTTAATTTCTAAAACTGTAGTGGAATTTTGATGAAGACACTTTGGATTCCTTTTTTATTCCTTGCAAACGATTTTACTCAAAACTCATGAACATTTTGAGTTCATGCCTTTTTATCGAGGAACATATATATAATTTTTCATTGGATGTCTTCTAGATTTTTTAGATTTAATTTAGAAATTTACAACAAGTGGTTGTCTTTTCCTTGTCTTCCATCATAAGAAATTATGAAATTTAACAGCACAACCTTATAAATGTGGCGTACCCAGGGATGAGCATTTCACTTCTTTGTAAGAAACTAGCTTTGCTATCCAAAGTTACATAGTAAGGTATTCTTTTAATTAGAATGAGTATAATCGAAACAGTTTTCATCAATGTAATGAAATTTATAATTCATTCAAACTAGTTTATACGAGATTTTCCGAGCTCCGTTAATCGTATTAATCAAGGGCATCGTAAATAAAGATCAATACGATTGATCGTAATTCTTTTCCATTAGTCATTGTATTTTTCAATGCATAAAACGCACCTTTTGTATTCTTAGAGCCAATGACATTTCCCCCACAAAAAAAATCACTTGTATAATGTAAAGGATTACTGTACTCCGTTCTGTCGCTATCTATATAAGATGCTTGGTTTCTAGAATTCATTGAATTTGGCATAGAAGGCGTAGGTGAAATTAAAATTTTGATTTTTGAGAGGTATCAACTGAGTGCGTTGAAAATCACAGCAAATGGAATTTATTTTCCTTTTCGATATTTCCTCCTTGATCTCCAGTTCTGTAATAGTATCCTCCAGTTCTGAAAGCTGTCGGTCCCCATCCCAAACTTGCAGAATTCTGGGTGATTTGAACGATCCAAAGTATAATTAAGATTTTGTGTTGAGCAAAATCATTGCTGATGAAACCGGTCAGTTGCCTCCCCCTATTCTTGATCAGACTTTATTGAGTGCGTGGTATTATCCAGCTGGTCGTATTCACAGCACTTTTTCTACGCGAGGATGATCAGTAAGATATACTCCGAATATATCCTTTTCTTCCGACCTACCCCAGTAAAAATGACTGCAGACGTCAATAACCATTGCTTTTATTTATCTATGCTTTCAATATTATCGTCATCAACGTTTGTCAAGATTGTGCGCGTATGACGATTATAATGAAATATTTCTTACAACAATCGATATAAATTAATTTTTACGATTTCCGTAAAATTATAATACAATTTTTATTTTCTGGAATATACTGTTTTTCCCATCAATATTTGAATGTTTTCTTAGAATTGAAACTTAAAGACGTTACCAATTCTTTTCTTGAAAAGATTCTTTTTCGTTAGTACAACCACAAAAAACGATAAACCTAGCTCCTAATCCTTGGCTAACCAAATATATTTAACATATCAATTACCACAGATAATAAAAACTTGTGTGTCTGAAAAAGTCCCCAAACGATATGCTATATTTTGTAAATTTCTATTTTAAATATTTGACAGCATTATCCTCTTCGGACAAAGCCACAAAAATGTAATAACTTTACTGATAAGGGGTCCCTAAAAAGGAGGGGTTGAATTTATTTGATCTATTTGTAATTAAAATCTGACCCAAAACTAACATAATGAATTGTGTTTTTGGTCTGTGAGAAAAACGGGTGTGTATGTGTGAACTTTAAAGTTTGAAATCCTAAAAGAAGTTTTTTCTTCTTTTAGGATTCCAAACTTTAAAGTTATTGCCCGTGGGGTAGCACTTGGAGACAAATAAAAATATATAAAAACCAAATAGTTGACCTTTAAGTGTTTGATAAGAGGAAAATTGTTCTTTTTTTTATAAGAACAAGAAAGACACATAGACGCCTTGGTTTTTGAGAAATGGTTGATCAAAGAGATTATCTGCTAATTTAGTGAGTTTGATTCTCACCAAGAAGCTCTGTACAGAACTTAACTAAGTTTTATAGATACCTGCGCTTTTGCCGAGATGATGCAGTTGTACACCTCCCATTCGAATAAAGCGATTCGGGTTGAAATTCTGGTACTTTTTTAAAGCAGGTGTGAGAGTACATAGACACAAGAGAATTAATCTCTTTCTCTCTTTCTCTCTCTCTCTCTCTGATATATTACCTCCATGTAAAAAGTTGATTTTATTTTTTAATTTTGGAACATAGAAGAAACAAATGGCATATTTGATACTATGGAAATTTTAGCCATCTCAGCATTAATCGAAATCCAACTTATTGAAAAAGGTATTTCTGGGTCTCTCTAATATTATTATCATTAATGAATTAATTTCTTTTCTGTATGCTCTCACTATGATTGAAATTAATATATACATTGTCAAAGCTGCAATTTATACGTACAAGACACCAGGTTTAATTTCAAATGTTTCTGATTTGAATTATTGTGAGTTAACTGAGATTAAATAGAATTACATGACTGGCATATCATAAATACTATTTTTGTAAATCATTTGAAATTAAATTTGAATGAAAAAACTTTATTAATTTTAGAACTCCATAAGTAATCCAATGGTTAGAAAAGCGTTATTAGTGAGTCAATTCCTCATTGGATGCTCCATACATCTAGTTTTATCCCTAGCTAGGCTTAGTAAAAATATAACACTTAAACAAGTAGGGTAAGAGCCAATGGTTAAGGTGTCTCTGAAAAAGGAATGCTGAGATTCTTGGTCTCCCACGTTAAAACTGACATCATGAAGCATCCTACATTTGTAGAGTAGCAGTTGTAAATACTTTCTTATATGTACCATTGTTAGATACGGAAATACTTCAAAAAGTAGTAATGGACATTTTTGAATTTCATTACAATACCGTCCATTTTTTATTGAAGTCGTACGCAGATGTGAATTTGTTATTATTGAAAATAAAATCGCCCATCATTGAGTTTTCATTCTCATGCATGTAGAATTAATGATAATAAAAAGAACCATTTACTGGATTATGGTCGAAAGTATTTGAATCTTTATGATCTCTATTAATATAAAAAATATAAAATGTATCTTGATTCATCAAATATTTTATTTCCTTTGTGAAACGAAATGGTTAAACAGCAGATATGTGTTGAAAGTAATCTCAGTCAAGATAATTCTCACACGCTTTAGTTGGTTAGAGGAAAATAATAATTGGATATGAAGCGAAAAATAGACAAACTTTCCAGACATCGTGGAGGCAAGTAGACATTTATTAAGCTTTATTCAATTTGGTACAAGATCAAAGACAGCATAGCCATAGTCAGAATCGAACTCGCTGACAATTACTCTCAGCCTGATACTCTGATGAAGGCAACTAATTATCCTTATTTATTTTTGACAGTTCATCATATGGTCAAATTAGCTCAATCGACGTTTGAACTTACGCTTCTTCCTCGCTCATCCGTTTACACTATAACTTTACAAACGATGATTTTTTTTCTCTATTTTGCTTGAAATCTTATTTTGACTTTATATTTTATAATTTGAATAGTTAATTATCGGGATATTTTTAATCATTTAAATTACAGTAGCAAAAGTAGAAATTAGTCCAAGTCAAGAGGGACAAAATATTTTTATTGGATCAACATTTCACTTGATTAAAAACTGCTCAATAACAAAATCAAAAAGGTCCTTGTCTACTCGTAATAACAATCTTATTGAAGTTCATCAACGTATCTGTTGATTATTGGAAGACAAAAAAGCATCTCTAAGTTTTTATTTTAGTTTTCTTAAAGAATTTAGACTTATCTGGCTAAAAAATATTTTTATTAACAAAGTAAAAAGTCTTGCGTTATCCTTTTTCAACGCTGAACGGCGTTACATGGCAATTCAGTTTCTTTGAACTTTAATGCTGAAATATTTGTTTGATGAAATGGTATGCTTGCTAATTTGATTCTCTCGCTTTCTCTTTCTCTCACACACATACACTTTCTCTTTCCGTTAAAATGGATAGGGTTAATCTTGACGAATTTCTTTTGATCTTCAATTGAAGCTCTTTTATTTTGTGCCAAACTTGGGTCATTTTTACCATTGAACTTTTTAAATCAACAAAATCTGAATTTCTTTTGTTACTGAGGACCCACAAAGTTCTTCAGATTGTTCTTGTGATATAAAACTGTCCTAATGCAAACCCTGACGCTTAACGTGTATTTATCGGTTGTGGAAAAGTTTTACCGACGAATTGTTTCTCAACTTGTGGTGCTGATCAATCTTTACTGTAAAAATCACTCCTACCTAGTTGTGGATTGATAAATTCCTTCAGCTTAATCTACCCAAACGCTTCAGATGATGGAACGTAATAGAAGCAATTCATATATTAACGGCGAAAATGATATACACACTTTGTCAATCAAAGTCAAAATAATATACAAAGTAAGGAATTCAAACTTTGGCAAATTCATTTTTTAGGACTGCATGAAGATCGAACTCACGGTGATGAATGACTTTCTACAAACACCGTATTATTACTTTTATATTTTAAAAACAATATTTACTTAGCTGAGTTTCATTGAGAATCATAATTTTAGTGCTGGGTTAGTGTTGTTCGAAATCTAAAATATTTACGTAATTAGAAACTTTAAAATAGATTATTGGTCCGTCATGATACACATGCACACTTATATAAATAATCAAGCACACATCGGTGCGTGCGAAAATGTTGGTGCGCGTGCACATATACACATATATTGTCTGTATACGAATCATTTTAAAATGATTAACTCATTAGCTGTGATCTTTCTAAATTAACTGGTTAAATACTGATCTACTGTAGGCGTCCTTAGATACAACTTTGCTTGAGTTGGCCCGGCACAAAACGACAATATCACTGAAAACTTGCTAAATATTCCTCTACTGTTGATGTGCTACAAACACTTAAAACAGGAAAAGTATTTATTTCTGATTTATTGACCTTTTCCAATCGTTTTATATTTATGAAAACTGTTGATTTTATTTAAAAAGGAGAAAATTACGTGTTGATGCTTTGAAAAGTAAAACTCATTTCCCTGAAGTTTTAGGAGATTGTTCCTGAAACTTCAGGGAAATGAGTCACGATGCTTTTCAAAAGTCAATTCTCTCTTCTTGCATTGCCTAGAATACTGATTTATCAAATTTTGTTTATAATTAAAAACATTCCATTATTGTACTCTCTGAGAAAACTTTTTTGTTTGGTAAACGATAGCATACGTTATTTGTAAATGAACTGTTTAAAATTCTTGAAAGATTATCTGATCACATTAAACTGGTGGTGACACTCATACTGTCAGACAAATGTGGTTGAAGATATTTTCTTTTGAGTAGGAATGAATAAGATTTGTTTCTTCATCTACTGAACAATAATATGCATTCTTATGAGGTAATACGCTCTCTAGTCATCTCAAAATATGGGAGATATTTTGGTGTATCTCTAAAGACAAAAAATAGTGTTAAGGGCACCTGCCATTGAAACTAGATGAATAAAAGATTGAAATAATAAGTAAAAAAACGATACTCCTTTTTGTTTCCGTTTTGCAATTGCACTTGTTGAATCGACTGCCACAAAACAAAAATAGATAAAACCTGTTGATATTCAAACTGATCTCGGAAATTTGTCTTAATTTTTTACAAATAGATGTAATTATTTTCTAGTGAACAAATTATTTGTATTATACGATTCTTTCAGATCCATCTTTGTTGAATTTTGTACAACTTTCCGGTTATATATTTGGTTTTAATCATTGATAAGTGTACTGGTTTTAAGTAGACCCAACACACACACACACACACACACACACACACACACACACACACACACACACACACACACACACACACACACACATGTATATATGCCTTGAGTGTGTTTATGTTTAAGTAGCCGAGTTTACTAATAATATCCATTGGGAAGCAGCTTTAATCTTCACTGGATACTCTTTATTCGTATACTTGACTAGAACTAATCTAAGCTTAGGAAAAATTATATGAACATACACACATACCATAATATATTATATGTTCAGATTAAATGGTATAAATTGCGTACTTCCTACTATAAGCGTATTAATTCGTCTAATAGAAGTGTAAAATGGGAACAGACTTGACAAAATCAAATGTTTAAAAAGGACCATTAAATATGTTTTTAACTTTCCCAAATCAAACCAGATAGAGAAAAAAAAAAAAAAAAAAATGAAAGTAAACATAAAATTAAGGAGCAGCGAGACAAATGATGAAATAGGTGGGTTTTCTTGCTGCTTCTTAGCAGCTTCAAGGAGTGACAAAAAAACTGAGAGAGAATTGGTAAAATAAGCCTTTATTTTTGTGGCGTTAACGAGGATAAATAGGTACCACATGCACATACACTGAGTTTATCACACAGCCACTTTAACTATTGTCTCAGATAATGCTTTGATGATTGCGTTTTTAAAACTTCGAGACATTAACAAAAGACAACAGTATCTAAGAGGTCATGGAGGAGACAAACAATCTTTCGATAGGACATTGGTGTGCTTTCAAGATCTATTTCTAAATGTTAAATCTCTTTTTAAATGTTTATTTTTGTTTGAGAAACATACCTCTAAGTTTTAACGTAGACTTATGAAAGCTTTCTCTCTCTCACAGACACACACATACACATACGTGATATAATACACAGTGAAAACCACATATTACTAACAAGACTTTCACATTTTCAGGATCTCAGAGGAATACATAGATACATAGAAAGCACAAAGTTACTTAATAGAATCGATTGAGTGGGAAAATCTTGCATGGGTGGACTTAACTAAAATGCCCCAAATTCCTCTTCTGGTCGTTTGTACTGTTCGCGAAAAATAAATTAAAGTTATGATTGTATTTTATCAATCAATTCATCATTAAGTCATTCTGATTGCACGGAGTTCCCTGACTCTCATTCTCTCATCATCTATCCCTATCATCCTTTGCCTTTGGCAGGGCTTCTAGACAGTATCATGTGTCCACACAGAGCTGATGTAAATAAGACTTTGCTAGTTATCCAACATTGGCACGTCCACGTGTCGGAGTTTATAACATAACGTTACTTATGAGTTCGTTCTTGCTTCTTCAGCAGAACCTCTCATATCTTGTTCGTCTTACTTGAATGATTTGTGAGATGGGAGGCAGGTGACTGTACAGCTGCTGTTTTGTGGAGCATTGATTCCAGGATTTGTTCTAGACACCATGAAGTATTCTGTGTAGTTCTCATCTAGCTGTTTTTTTTCATTTAGTTTTATATATGTGGTACATCCATGTAGTAGTAAGTACACTGCTACACCATAGAAGAAATCCGGTTTCATTTTATCGGATAGATTAGATTTTCATATGATCGATAACCTGTTTATAACATTTCACGCCTTCACTAAGCGAACGTTGGCATCACTTTCAGTGGAGGAGATGTTGTCACCGAGGAATGTGAGCTGTTCTATCAATTTTAGAGGCTTGCCACTTTTTTCTTGACATTCACGCTTGCTCGAGTCAATTTAGCTGGGGTTTGCTTCGGCTGGTGTTTTTGTGAGAAGTGCGAGTCTGCGTCTGTCATAGTTTCTGCGGGACATCATTTGCTTCTTGCCTTTTTCAGTGTGAAACCATTTTCTTTTATTAGATCTACGGACATTCAAAGTATGTAATCTAAGAGTACAAACAAATATGGTGCTCATGTATCGCCTTGTAAGAGTCCGGCGAAAATATCGAAGAGGTCTGAGTTTTCATCAAGTGAGCGAACGATTGTTTTTGAGTTTTTTAAAAAGAAATTAAAACCAAAATATTTTTGCTTCTTAGCTTAAAGATATGTGACATGTAACCGCTCAAAGCACACGTCTGTTGTCAGTATTTCAAGGTTAATTAATGTAATGTTCCAAAAAAGTTGTGACAAAACAAATATTTGTAAATTATATTTAGGTTTGTGTTTGAGGATAAAAACTAAACAATTATATGTTGTGGATTTTTTTAAAACTAATTTCCACGTTATTCTTTTGGTGTTTACATAACATTTTGGCAACTGCACTCAATGACCTTCCTCAGCTGTAACATTCAAGAATGATGAACAAAACCGTTTATTCCCTCAAGCAGTAGATATATTGATACTCTCCATTGCTTTCTGTTTTGCCCAATATCATCTGTAGTTACTCAGCGGATTTAGAGCCTTCATTGTTTTGCCAAATAATTGAAATCACCGCCTTCAAGGAACAAGAAAGTAAAAGCATTTTTATTCAATTGACCGCACCCTGTAATCTCATGAATGGAACATTTGATATCGACTTCAGCATTTAGGGCTTAAATTACCGTATAGACTTGTAAATAGGTCGAATTAAAAAAAACCCCTATTGATTAAAACATAAATGCTATTGTATTAGTTAATACCCCTGCTAATGCTAGTATTACTAGAAATATTGTCAGTATATAGCTGAAGTATTATTTCTTAGTTTTGGGAATTCTATCGTTTTAAAACTTGGAACATTTTTGTAGTTTAAAGCTTTTATTTACAATCCGTCAAGCAAAACATCGCAATGAAAAGGACTGCGAGAAACCCTTAACTTCAACATTTAATTTCATTATGACTTGATCATAAATCAAAAGTCACTCTATAAACGAGATCGACTTATACACAAGTATACACAGTAATTCCATTAATTAAAAAAAGTCACCCGTTGATATGTTAGACTATCTACTTTTGAGTTTCTTTTCCAACAGATATATTTTAAGCATTTAGTTTAAACGAATGTGATGAAGATTTCCCATCTGACTCTTGTATGATAAAAATGCTTCCAAAATTTTGAAATATTTAAAAAATGAAGATCAGATGTGTCAACGTAATTTCTTACTAAACGATTCTATTTTTAAATATTCGTGTTAGTTACAAAAATATTTTTTCGGTGCAAGACAGATGGTTGCCTATGTTTTTCCTTCCTTTTCTCTTGAATCGACTAACCCCTACCAAAAAAAAAATGATCCTTATTTTTTCGTTGAGAGGAAAATAGATGGCTAATTCTTTTTTTTTTTCAAATTTACGTTGTTAGACCAATAATTCATTTTCTTTTTGCACAATTACGGCGTGTTTTTTTTTAATTTTTTATTTTATTCGACCAAAATGCCGGCCAGTGAAGATAACTGATCGAAGTTAATCCAAATTGCAATAACGTATGTAAATATCGATCTTTCAAATAGAATGACTAAATAATCTCATGGGCAAATATTTTTGGCTTGCATTTAATTCGACTTGTTGCTTATTTAACACTGATAAGAGTATTTTTTTTTAAGAAAGAAATCCATTTCAGATTATGATTTCGGCTGCTGTAATTATGGAGCCGGAAAATATTCCCCTTTCTTTGAGCCACAATGGACTCATTTTGGTGCTTTTAAGGTCAGTGGATGTTGACAACAGTTAAGAAAAAAATCTTCTAGACTTTTGTTCAATTCCAAATATGACATGAAATCTGTTCAGAAAGGATCTAACCATTCAATATTAACGAAAAACAAAAACAAAAAAAAACAAACAAAACAAACAAACAAAAAACCCATCTTAGAACAGTTAAAAAATTCCACTCTCTAGGACTTGCAAATCCTCTTTCAAGATCCCTATCATGTGCTGCGCGTCTTGTTCTCTTTGTCAAGACCACAGTCTAATTTAAGAACCCTTTCAACGGCTAAGAGAAAAGTCAGAAGTTGCAGGGAGAGAAATCTAGACTATAGTGAAAGCTCTGATTGATATGATGTCTTGTAATACCTGCCCCCACAAAAATATACACTTCACTGGACAAGATGCTATTATGAATTTGACAGTCACACGAGCTCACTAAATGACAATTCACTGAGGAGAAACTCTTTACAGATATTTGAAATATGGAAACAAACTGGGTTCTTTCTGATAAACCTCGTAAGTAATAAGACTTGTAAATGTCTACTACTGTTGACAAAAATCCCAACAGAAAAGAAACAAATTTCGCGGAAGGGTGAGGTTGGAGGGATGCGTACAACGAATTAGTTAAAAGTATCATATTGACTAAATGATAAGATAATCGGATCGTCTTTCCTTAAAAATGACGAAAACCTCTTCTCTCTTTTTTTTTTCTGATAAGAAACGCAAAAATATCAAAGTCGCTTCAGATTTCAATTATTTTGGAAACAAAACGTGAAACAATGTCGAATCATAGATATTTCTTCGCAATCAATGCACCGCTGATTAGACTTCTCTAGTAAAAGAAATCTTTTAATATCACGTGACGTACAAAGACCAACCGAAATTGTTTACCATATATTTCAAAGTAAAATACGAGCAAGTAAAATATTGACAAGTTTTTATATTGAAAGGTTGTGTAACATATCTTGTTGTTTTTCTTAAAATAGAATTTTGTTAATCAGTTATTTTAATGCAATCGTAAATATACTTGTCATAAGATCAGGTCACGCTGATTCACTGAAGTTAATTTACGATTAACCTACTCATTACTTAGATGAGTGATTACTTACTAATAGCAGGATCTGAAAGTAACCAGGGTCTTGTGTGCCAGACTAAGAAAAGCTTAGTAAATTGAAACGACAGACAGCGAACTTGTTTTTCACTAGTTGATTCAGTGAAATATTTCCTGGCCACGACATTATAATAGAACATACTAAAACGCAACAAGACCGATTCTATCACAAAATAAAATGTCAATTAATCGAAAGAAAGCATTTACTTAATCAAATACCAAACTCTTCACAATATTCGACAAGAAAGTTATACAGATCCATATCTACAATATGAATTTGCACAAACAACGCGGAAAATCTCCAAATCACGAGGAGAATCAAGTTGGTAGGAGAGTAATATTCTAAAATTTTCATTCAGCACAATGAAAAAATAATGCAAATTTATTTTCTTCTGCGGATTTTTAAGCCAATTAATCAAACTGCTGTAGTGAGTGTCCTTGATTTTCGTCCTCATAAATAATATTTTGGAAGTAAAATATAGATAATAAAATGTTTCCAAGATGTAGACAAGGAGAAATCAAATCTTTCTCGAAGATCAAATATTTGAATGTAACAATAGTAGAATTAAAGTTTTTATATGAATACGTAGACTCCCTCCTCCAGATCCTTGGCTGCTTGATTCGTAAAGCAAAAAGCTATTTCAATCATTCCAATTTGTTTTAATTCATTTTAGATGTAATATTTTCACTAATATTCTGTTTCTTATTTTATTTTATTTTCTTACTTGTGTTGCTAAATACGACAAAACTGTTCTAATTATGAGTAGAATTTTCTATTGGGTACTTTTTATAAAATACTAACAATAAGTATTTGAACTGACATAAAATCTGTTTTTTATTGGCCAAGTTTGGAGGGGCCATTAAGAAAGAGTTTTGTGTTAGGGATATCCAAGTTACTATTTTGCTAATAAGTGAATGTACTTTTTTTTCTTTGAGAGATCCTAGACAACATTTTAAAATGAAAGGAAAAAAACTTGTTTTTTTTCATATAATACGATTTGATTTTTGAAAAAGTCAGTTTTTTTTGTATTCAGAAGCACAAAACGTTCCGTGCTATAAAATTTAGTTCTTGCGTAATGTTCTAATTCCCATCTCTTTCTCTCTCAATATTTATAATTAGCAAACTGCTTATCAAAATAACAAAATTATTTACGTATGGATTAACACTTCAGCCTAGATCCATAGTATCTGTGCCCTTTACCTAAGATCAAAGTAACCTTTCCAAGTACTGCTTTATTACCTGGGGTTGTAGAATATGCCGATTGCACCCCTACTGGGGGTAAGATCTCCCGCCATTGTGAGGCCTCTTGTTAGACGTTGTTGTTTGAGTGGATTTAAACCATATCAACCCTTGTAGATTATTTAATGCCAAATCCTGTTTATAAATATATATCAAATATGATTTGTAGAAATATTAAATTGAGCTCATTTGTTTGCACTCAGATGGTTTTACAGATCGCTATCAAATTCTAATATCCCGGATTCTAGTTCTATTTTACCCCTAGATCCGATCCTAACGGGTACTACCACTTCTGTTGGCCGTGGGTAGCGACCCGTAATGCTTCAAGACAGGATCCTGGTGGCAGAGCAGTCTTTGACTCGAAGTGACCAAGTGACTTGCAACACACGAATTTGGCTAGACAGGTTGTCGGAGAGGTTCGATCTGATTAATCGGCTGGTTATGCCAAGCCCTAGCACCTATATAATTGTAGCGGTCGTATTGTTCAATTTGCTAAAAAGAAAAATTATCTTAGAGATTCTTGAAGGCGGTGGCTGAGGGTCAGTTGCCCTGACAGAGCAGTTCTTGAAACCATTTAACTGTGTGAAAACAAATGATTAATATAAAATAGAATTATAAGTATTAGTAATACTTGAGGCCATTTTACAATATACAAATAAATCTGCTCTAACACGTTTTAAAAATAAAGTTACCTCCAAACTATTCACTTACAAATCATGTAAACAGGATTTGGCATCAAAAAACCCACAAGGTTTGATATTTCATTAAACTAAAAGCCCAAATAAAACCTTCCAATCACTCTTCTCACGATAAGCGTTGTATCTGTGCGCTTAACCTAAATCAACGTTTCCAAGTTAACTATACAAGTCGTAGTTTGCGGGTGTAGTGGATATGTAAATTTCCTGCTGACCTATTGGTCAAACAGTGGAATCAAGCTGGAATAAAAGTTATTTGTATATGTTTGTTTTAATATGATAATTAAGAACAGAGAAACATTTACTGCTTATTATTATTATTGTTGTGTGTGTGTGTGTGTGTGTGTGTGTGTGTGTGTGTGTGGTTGCATTCTTTTTCTGTTTTCAGTTTGCATGCTCACTTCTTTGAGAATTCTAATAAAATCTATAAAATTGAAGCAGGTGAGTTTCTTTGCTTATCAAGCAAAGACATTTATTTTGCTCGCCATTCTATAAAAGAAATGCAATTTGTTTGGGATCAAATCTAGAACGAAGAGAAATCTTTAAAAAAAAACAAATCATGCATGTCTAGCTTTCTATTATTATTATTACCCACGTAAAGTCCGGGGTATCGCGGGGAGTTTCTTGTAAGGCCCATCGAAGTATCACTGGAGTTTTTTCAACTGTACATAGAATCAATCTGTATTGGAATCAGCTTTTATAAAGTAATTACCGGAAGGAAATTGAAACTGACATCTAACCATCTGAAGGCGCTTGATTTTTTGGTTTGAATTGAGTTTTTCGTCTTATAGACAAGTTGCAAGTCAACAGTGGAATTACTATACTTCTCAAAACTAAAAGGGAAATAGAGATGGGTTTGTACCTTCACCAAGAGCATTAGTGCAAAGCAAGCGTTGATTGTCTCAAAAAATCTGAACAAGGCTTGCTCATTACATCTTCCGTACTGTTATTCGTTTGGCATTCCACATAATTTTAAGAAAAGCAGATAAAATTTCCCAGCTTTTATTCAACCAGAAAGTTGTTAGCATAGAAAAAGAAAAGAAACTGAAGTGTGTGTGTGTGTGTGTGTGAGAGAGAGAGAGAGTGAGAGAGATTGGGGGGGGTTAACTCTTTATTTGAATTATTTGAAGATGAAATGAGTAGACGTATAAAAATATATTGTGTTTGCCTTTATTCAAATCATTTATTATTGAATTTGTCTTGTGTATTCTATTTTTTGGTCCTAAACAGATAAGGAGGGATTCTAGCTAAAACAGAAACCCGCATCCAAAAGATAAAGATTCAATGACTAAATTTTGATCACTTATAACATTGTTAATAATCCAGTTTTTTTTCTTTATCAATTTAACAGATGTTTATGTTTTTCCATGGTCTATTTCCCTTAGAAAAGGTAATAAAATAACCAATAAAAACAGGGGAAAAGCAAAGCAGAAAAAAAAGCAACACGTATCTGCTGTGAGACCTTCTTGATATAGTGAACGTGCTGGTCGTGTAAACTATTGGAATGAAAATTGTTTTTATTTTTCTTTTGACAAATTTAATTTTATCAAATGAAAACCAACCGACAATAAAATTGGTTATTAGTCACAATCAGTAATTATAAATGGACTGTCATCCATTTCCTTCAAAACCGCCCATTTTGACTGCTATTTCCATGTCTTCCTCCTTTTCTACATTCGTCCGCCATTTTTGTTTTTTGACATCATTTTGGTCCGCTCAAGAATTCAAAAATCAACTGGTTTATCCGTCGTATTTTATCCCTTTTTATGCTACATTTGAAACTATCGATATTCTTTGATTTGTTTACAGTTGTGTGTGTGTATATATATATATATATATACATATATAACATTTGCAACTGAAAGGGAAAAACCCACTTGAACATACAATCAAACATATAAGAAATCCAAGAGTATCGTCTATAAAACTGACAATTTTTTTAAATATTTGTTTTCTCTATTCAGAAAGTCAAAGTCAAAAACAAATTTTCCATGTTTTAAAATCAACAAAAGTTTCAATTAGTTATTCTTTTTTTAAAATTAAATACAAACCTAAGTTTAGACACTGCTTTTAAAAATTATAAACCAGCATGGTCCACATACGCACAAGTACACACACACACACACACACACACACACAGACACACACACACACACACACACACACACACACACACACACATTAAAAAGCACCTGCTGTAAGTGATGATTACTAATTATGTCTTGCAAGCCATTGTTTGTGTAGTGTGTTTTATTGTAAGTGGCTATCCAACAATTGTGCTTTTGTGCCAGATAAAGCCAAATTTACTGGCTAAATGTTCTTAATTTTTCACCTCTTAAAAAGCATCAATTTTAATTTCACTCAGGCAATTTTTTCCCTTTTTCTATAATTTTTTCATCATTAAACTTTGACAATTAAATTTCGCCATTTTAAAAAGAAAGAAAGAAACAAACAACAACTTTGCTGTGACATTTACTGTTTTTTACTGCCTGTGTTTTTCTCACTTTTGATTTTAAATATTTGTTTAAAGTTTATAATTATAAAAAGGTTCATTGTCTATGATTTTTTGCTCGAGAATATTATCATCATCATCATTATTATTGCATTTTGGGAGCATTGAGAGTTAAATTCCAAATTTGTGATATGATTTTTTGTTTAAAACATGAAATAAAAAGCCCATTTATTTGTTTTTACCTTTATCATTAATATTTTGATATTCAAACTGACGTCTATTCACGATAAAAAAGGTTTCCTCAAAAACGTGTTCAATTCGGAAAATTGCGTTTTCTCTTATTTGTGTTATATGTTCATTATAAGTTTACCATATTCTGGTCACATTCTGAAGGCATTACAACTGATTCGTTGTAGCTTCTGGGTAAGTGAGTTTCATCTTAATCTTATAAACACAATTTTCTATTCAAACTTGGTTTCATTATTTCCAAGGAAAGTTATACTCTGATTGAAATCTTTTAATGGCAGGGCAAAACAGCTAAATTACGAGACGTTTTTGACCAATTCTCATCCTGAAAGGGTCGCAATTGAATAGAAGTTGAACAATCCATCAAAACCCCCAAAACTTAGAGCAATAAAAATCCTCTGGAAAAAGAGAAATCATCAATTACTCTTCACCTTCGAATTAACAGAAAGGTGAGCTTCTCCATAAACCAACTAAAAGCTAACTATCCTAACAAACCGATAGAAAAATGTTACAAGAGTTTCAAGATGTTCCCTTTTGTGATTACTATTCCAAAAAGAAATTGTTAATAACTCCTAAAAACTTGTTAACAGATTTTCAACTCACCAATCTTTTAAAACAATCCCTTGCAATATATAATAAGTTAGGATATCCCGCTATGAAAATATTCAGGTATGCAATATCAAAAGAATGCCCTAATCCTTACTAAATATTTTGTAGGGAAGTTTGCTACGGAAAACAAATTTCCGTAGCCAAGTAAATCAGAATACACGGAAAACAAAGTGGGTTTGGGACCACAGTATCTAAAAAGATCCACGTTACACAAACGGTGTTATCTTAAAAATTTGAATTTATATTAGAATTTTTGGAAAAAGCGCACACTAACAACTTTTACTTAAGCTCCCCGAGAATAAAATAATTGGGAACACATTACGCCACACGACAAGGAATATACATATATCCAGTGTTTGGTCAAATACCAGCGAGGATCTGACCAAAAATGAAAGACAAAACAATAATAGTTTAAAACATGGGTTATAAATGAATGGTCTCCTAAAGTTGATACAAAAATATAAGGGCTTTTTGTTTTCAATTTCATACAAAAGATAATCGTGGAGGTCAAAATTGCACACACGCATACACTTGTTGACAAACAAATCAGCACAAAAAAATACATGCATATGAAAACCTATTTGGAACGTTATACGGAAGTTCTGTATTTTGACCACCTCCTACTATGCGAGGAGGATTTGTATCCCGTTCCAAGGGAATAATTATTTTTTGTCTATTTCATTTTCATTTTCTCGTGCGAATCAAGGCACTTAATTTGAAGACGCCGAACTCGTTGTACATATTTTTGCAATTATTAAATGTTTTGTTGAATCCAAACTATCAATTTTGTCAGTCTTCATTATCCGTTCGAGCAGCAACGCCATTCATTCCATAGCAGGCAATGACTTCAAATTATTTTTCCGTCATTTTTATCATAATGAATGAGACACTTTATGAACAATGGATTTGCTTTCCTCATTTTAATGCCTGAAGAGAAGTCGAAAGTTTTTCAAAGAAATGATCCCAAAAGTCGAAGATAAACGTTTCCTTTGCTAAATTTAGCTTAGTCTGGCAAAAGTTGGCGATCTCAGTCGAGAGTAACCCGGAGGCACCTTTTTCAATAGCTACTACAACGAGGTATATTGCTCCATTTTACCGTTGATCCTTACCTTTTTTTTGAGTCTTTGGTATGAGTCGACCTGGGATTGAACCCCGGTCTCTCAAACCATTGGCGAATACTCAACTCATTAGGCCAATGGCCTAGTCTGGTACATGACCAAAAAAGAGGAGAAATCGCTGACAAAGTTTGTGCTGCATCAAACTTACAAATGGAGTGGTGTTGTCTACCTAACTTGATAGAAAACGATTACGATTAAGAGAGGAAAAGTATTGAATTTACAAGTAAATATTTCCCCTCCGATATAATCCTAACAGCACAGGTTAAAATAGGGCTAAAGGTAACCCAAAGTCGAACGTTTTTAGACCTTAATTTTTGATGCAGTTATCATTGTTGAACGAAAATAGTTTTAGTAAACTAGTCAAACCTTGGCTCGTTTACCAAAACGTTTTTCGTTCAACAATGATGCCAGCATCGAAAAAATAAGGTCTAAAAACCTTTGGTTTTTGGGTTAACCTTACCGGGATTTTAATCTAGATTTTAAAAGAATTTTCTTAGGTCCTAATTTTATTATTTTGCTGATATTTGTTAAATAAATATTTCCGTGGCGATTAAATATGCAGACATTATAGTTAAATTGAATGAACTTTTAAAATATTCAATCATTTATTTAACTTCAAATTTGGATGATTAAATTTTTTTCTTTTGGTAATTAGGGAATTTTTGGGCTATCAGTTTGTCTGATCAAACTAACAGGAGTATAGCTGAGTGTAAGAAGATTTTCTGAATAGGTGGTCAGTCTTGGCCCTCATTTGAACGTCTTTACTGCATGAGCTTAGCTGCAAAGCATAAAATTTGTAGCTGTCTGCACTTGGTTAGAATATTTTGGAAAGACAAACAGTAAGGAAGGAAGCACAAGAAAACAGAAGGGAATGATTAAACTCGTTTGCCAAGGTAGGTTTGGGGCAGATACTGGGAAACCCGATCTGAGGTTTGAAACCTTGCATGAAACAGATGGTGGGACTCCAGTGGTAGCCGGGCAGACTGGTATAATGGCGAAGAGGAAATTTTCTTTTCTATGGACATTTTTTGTTATTGCTTTTCTTTTGTTTTTTTTTTTTTCTCTTAATTCTTACGACTTTGCCAGCTATTCATATTTTAGGTGCATGTCCGTGTTCTCTACTTTTACTATCATTAACGCCTATATGAAACACCAGAGAAGAGAGGCTATGTGAATTTGCTCTCGTCGTTGTTTCCTTTTGATTTATTTTCTTTTAATTAACAAATCAAGCATTTATACATGAGTGTGCTGACTAAATGTTGACGCAGGAAGACATTCAGCAAACCAAGTTCAAATTCTGGACGAGACTTTTGTGTTTCACTTCGTACTGATACTCTTGTAAAAGGTAGGAATCTATCTTATCTCATCAACCAGCTATGGGTAAAATAGAAAGATAAAATGATCAATCAAGGAAAATTCCGAATTCAAAACCTGGTGCTGGATGCCTTAAGGCAAATGAAATTATGTTCAACCTTGTTCAGCCAGTTTCTTCTGTGACATTAATGAGAAGCAATATTACATATTGCCCTTCCATTGGATAATCTAGGGGTCATGAAGACAGGAGATCTGTTGTATGGTCATCTACCAGCCACCCATAAAATATTTCTCCGGTGTGTGCCGAGATTCAGGCCCAGATCAATAATCCCGCGACACCATCAAGAAATATATATATATATATATATATATATGTGTGTGTGTGTGTGTGTGTGTGTGTGTGTGTACAGTTTGCTCTATGCATACTTAGTGATCGATATCGGTGATATAGCATATATATGTAAGTTAGTTTAGACATGGTCAAAGGCGCTTGGTGATTGTTACTTTCTCGCCCACGTGATGATCGAATAAACGTCAGACTGACGGTCACTAAGCGCTGTGGCTATGGTTCCCTAACTTATATATATGCAATTAAATGTGTAAATAATTCTTTACCGAGCTTATATGAGTACAAAACAAATTTAAATAAAGAAATTGGGGTAGAAATAGAAATATATCTTATATTAACGTGTCGATGTTTTTCTCTGGAAAAAGATAGTCGATCAACGCGTTGGTCGATTATTAAATGAATTTTGATCTGAGACTTTTACTGTTTATTGTTAGGTATGTTCACCACTGAATTAAGTGCATTGACATGTAAGGATATTTTCTGGGAAGAATAAATCATTTCTATCTTTTTTCATCATAAGGCGATGAACTGATTGATGTATCTCAGTAGAAAAGAAATTGGCGCCATTACTCTTTATTGCAAATATTTTTTCTAGGTTACATTGATTGCTGCATTGACAGATTATTGCATCTGGTGTGCTGTGAAATATTGTAGCAGAAGCTGAAAGTCGTGTTCTTCGAAAAAAAGACTTGCTTTGTTGCTTGCTGTGGTGAACATCAAGCATGTTAAAAGGTGAAAAGATGCGGTAATAATGTCACCCTTGTTTGTCGTACGATGTGACCTCGTCTGATGAGGGCACCTGCCGTAAAGTCACACCTGATGCACTTTTGGCGCCTTTAAAATACCGTCCCATTCACATTGTTGTAGTCAAGGGGAAGAGGCAAAAGTGTTCATTGTGACTTTGAGAAATAAATTTTGAATGGCCGAGCTCAAGAAAAAGTGGGAAGTGATAGAACAGGGAAAAGAGGTGAAAAAAGAGAAGCAAAATGAGAGAGAGACAGAGAGAGAGAGAGAGAGAGAGAGAGAGAGAGA
This sequence comes from Sepioteuthis lessoniana, assembly GCA_963585895.1. Lineage (NCBI taxonomy): Eukaryota > Metazoa > Mollusca > Cephalopoda > Myopsida > Loliginidae > Sepioteuthis > Sepioteuthis lessoniana. The sequence goes on along the minus strand of OY757909.1, from coordinate 132,169,184 downwards.
GAGAGAGAGAGTGTGGGGGGAAGGAAGCGGGAAGGTGCACAGAGTAGGGAGAAGCTTTAAGGAAGAATTACACGAATAATTCTAAATATAAGGGAAAAAAGGAGAGAACAAGTTGAAATAAGCAAAAAAAAAAAAAAAAAAAAAAAAAAGAAAGGAAGTAAGAAGGAAGAGAGAAAACAAAGAAAGAAGACTTCTGGAAGACCAGGAGAGTGAGAGAGAGAGGGGGAATAAGAATCAGAAATGACTGAGAGAACGAAGAAAAAAGAATGGAAAAAAGCAGAAAATGATATAAAAAAGAATTAAAAGAAAATAATTTTTTTTGAAAAGAAGGAAATAACGATTGAAGGAAAATAGACGGAAAGAGAGGGACACTAGAAGGAAATGAACAATGGAATATGAAAATGAAAAGACAGAACAAAAAATAATGAAGGAATAAAAAATGGAAAAATATCAGTAAAAAAAAGAAAGAAAAGAAGGAAATGAAAAAGAAGAAAGGAAAAGAAAAAGGAAAGTAGAAGAGTAAAAAAAAAAAAAATGGCAATTAAGGAAGAAAGAGAAGGAATAAAAAAGGAAGGAAGAAAAGATCGAATAGAAAAATAGAAAATAGAGACGCATAATACGTAATTAATTGAGTGATTTCTTGTGAAGAAAAGCATGGATATTTAGAATGAAAAGAAATCAGAAAATGGTCGATAGAGAAAAATGGCGTCGCAGAAATGGTAAGAAAATTCACCAGTTGCAGAGATAAAATCATAAAAGGAGAGAATATCTGCCTTTTGTATATGATACTCCACCCTTTTAAAAGCAAGGAAAAAAAAGAAAAAAAGCAAAACAAAAACCAACAGCATAAATATCATAAAATCAAATAAAAAGTGAAGTCAGTTCGGGTGGCGAAGAGGTGGGTGTGTTTGTAGGAAGGGTGGGTACATCCCGCTGGTCAGGTTTTTGAATCGGCCAAAGGCAAAAATGTCTCGCAGCTGGGGTAGATGTTATGTTTTTGAAGCCTCTAACTGTTTTCAAAATTGGCTCGACGAAAGGGTGCAAAGGGCGAGAAAAGAAAAGGGGACAGAAAAATGATTGAGGACGAAGTAAAAAAGTAACTGAAAAGAGGGAATAGAAGAAAAAAAAAAAAAAAGAAAAGACCGGTAGAGCTGCGCGGTGGGTGGAGAGGAGGGGTAGAATATCAAGTGAGATCCTAAATGAAAAGAGTAATATTATGGTGGTTAGATCGGTGGTTCTTACTCCCGGTGGGGTAAACGAGAAGTTGTGATGAAGGGTTTTTGGATTCAGTGTAAGGTTCTTGGAAAATGGGAAATTGCGTTTAGGTGCTCAGTGAGGGGCCGCTTGTGCGCCCGAGTGTGACATTGTGAAGCTTGGATATGGGACTAAGTTATCAGGAAGTTGGCCCTTAGGTGGGTGGGTGTAGCGGAGAGAAGCTGAGATTAAGAAGTTTATTTTAGATGCAAAATTTGTGTTTGAGTCTGGCGTATTGGAAATTTGCTTGAAAAGAAAGGAAGAAGAAAAGGAAATAGAGAAGGAAGGAAAAGAGAAAACATTTTGAGAGGCAGATAAATGCGTGATCCATTGAGACAGTTCTATTGGAAACAAAAAGAAGAAATAGAATGAAGAGAGAGAGAGAGAGAGAGAGAGAGAGAGAGAGAGAGAGAGAGAGAGAGAGAGAGAAGAGAGAGAGAGTAGAAGACAAAAGAGAAAAGAAACCTGAGTAAAAGTAGTAAATTTTCGGGAAAAGCAGGAAAAAAAGAGAAGGAAAGAAAAGAATAAGGAAGAATAAAGAGAAAAAATTAAAGAAAATCTAAGAATAAAAGCAAAACAGAGAAGAAATGGAAAAAAAAAAAAGTAGGAAAGAAGGAAAAGGTTAAGAAAAGACAATAATAGGAAAATAAAATATTTAGGCTACAAAAGAAATTACATAGGAAAGAGAAAAAAGAGACCCCCCCAAACAAAAATAAACAAAGAAATAAGTAAATGTTAAATTTTAAAAGGACGAATAAAATGAGAGATTTTTCAAAAGTAAAAAAGAAAAAGAGAAAAACACGAAAGGAGAAATATAATTATAGAAAAGTTAAATCGAAGAAGAATGGCGAAAGAAATAAAATTGAAAGGGTGCAGGCACGAGTAAGGCTCGAATCCTTGCAATAGCTTGTGAGATAAGATTACTTATTGTTACTAAACGGGAAGTACTCGCGCACGCCCCACCATTTAATGGAATAAAACGTACCATGTCACTTTCGGATTTGGTCGTCATTATCCGAAAACTGTACATTTCTTTCAATGTTTCTGAGGGAAATAGTAGAGTTGTAATCTGTTGCCTTTGGTTAAAATCCTAGTTTTCCTTCTCCTAGACTGGCTGAAGAGCTTAATCAGCCCAATTATTTGACACACAACTAGATCAGATGTAGATTTATATCATTCCTTGGGACATTAGTGAAAAAGTGAATGCCAACCGATCCAATTTAGACTCGAACTCAGTTCGCCAAATCCACTTTTCTTGCCTAGAACCGTAACACCAACCCACACTTCCTATGCCCCATTTTATGTGCTCTTGTGACCTTGAGCCTGACATAGCTTATTTTAGCACCTATCTACTAATAAAAACTCTCGATTTCAATAAAAAGAATTAAACAAAATAACGATGAACAAATGGATCGACAGGGAAGAGAATAAACAGAGGAAAGAGAGCGACAATGATGGATACGTATTTATGCTAATCTTCTGCCACTTGTAGGATGTGACACAAGGCCAATTTCTAAATTAGATTCATGAATTTTTCAAAAGCAATAGCGAGAAGTGAAATGGAAACCGCTTTTCCAGGATTTTAACTCGAGTTGCCGGCCATTTTCTATGACAATAACAGTTACATTGAGAGCGCCTCCCAGATGGATGTATTGATATTTTGTATGGTTATTATATTACAAAAGTACTATTAAGGAAACTATGAATAAGAAGATTATGGCTCGCATTAGGAAAAACCCGACTGGCCTTGAAAATCAGCATACAAAATTCTGACAGGATGTTGGTCAATAACGTTGAGATAACATACATCAATCTCAGCAATCATTATGGTAAAAAGCTAAATAATTTGGAAGATAGAAATAAATAGATTTAAAGAGTTTAATATGTTGAGAAATGATCGGTCAACGCAGGAACTTAAAATAATAAGTACATGTAGAAATTACAAGCAGTCATTTTTTGAAAACTAGAAATTGGGTATTTAAGTGAAAAATGTTGCGCTTTTTGTTAGAAAATTTTGGACACACCTCATACATAAAATAATAATTTCAAATTGATAGTATGGGAAAAAAAATGGAAATAAAATTGAAGAATTAAAAAAAAAGCGGTTGAAAAAGTCGTAAAAGAAGCGACATTAAAAAATGTCAGAAAGAAACAAAGAAGAGAAGAACAGGACAAATTAATGAAAGAAAAAGAAAAGAAAACGAAAAAAGTCAGGAACGAGGAAAGCAAAGAAAGAAGAAAGGGAAACTATTCTGAGAAAGAAGAAAAAGAAGAAGAAGAATCATTGAAAAAGAGAAAAATTCCTAAAAGAAAGAAGAAAAGGAAACAATGAAGGAAAAAAGAAGAAGAGTTTCAAAGATAGTAAATAAGAGTAGAAACGAGACCCACTTCCTTGCCAGTTTTCTTTACTAAAATCATTATTTCAGCCGCACCAAACCCTTTTTTCTCAGTTCCACATTTTTCACATCTTCTTGTTGAAGACTGTACGGCCTCGATCCTCATGTCGTGTGGCCTCTCCACATCTAACCTTGCTTTCCCCCATCCATAATACACTTGCCACCCCCAGATAGAACAGATGTGTTTGAAAAGAAGTGAGATGGAGAGGGAAGGTGATTGCATAACCAATTTGATATGTCTTAGAGTCTGAAGTCCCTGCAAGTTGGCGCCGAGACAGAGGTGATGGAGTGTGGGGTTGTGGATTGGAGTGAACAACGATTGAAGAAGAAGAAGAAGAAGAAGAAGAAGAAGAAGAAGAAGAAGAAGAAGAAGAAGAAGAAGAAGATCTTGGCAAAACATTAAGAGAAACAAATGGCTCAACTTATTCTGAGCCTTAAAGAAAAGAAAGAAAAATTTCTTTCTACCAAATAGCGAAAAAAAAAAAAAAAAAAAAGAAAGATTTTAATAAGAGAATATTAACAACTCATATCATGTAACGGGGCACTACCTGTATCTTATTCCTTGGATAATAGATGGATCCTACCAAACTTTCCTCGTATAAGAAATTCAAAGATGGTTTCAGAACCTTGATGATGAACAATCATTACTTGAAAAGAGATTAGGCATCCCAAAATTACCTTTCTGACCCTGAATATGCCCAGAAAGAGTCAGAGATAATCAGAAAATATTCTCGAAAACAAAAATAATTCTATTTAATAAAATTTGATAATGAAGGCAAAAAAAAAAAAAGGAAAAAGAAAATAAAAAAGAGAAAATAAGAAAATCAAAAGTAAAAGAAAATAGAAATAATAAAACTTTGATAAAACCACATTTAGGGAAATTAGCTTAACATTTATTAAACTTAAATAAGTCTGTCATAAGGATACGAGTTTGGAACATTCAATAAGGATCAAAAGAAATACAATTATAACTAGAAAGGATACTCTGCGTTGTCCGGAAAAATAGATGAAGGACAAAATATTTTTGTGAAATTATTCTCATGTGTATTTTAGAAAGATTCCATGAATACTGAAATAAGAACGTAAAATATATATAAACGGGAAAAATACTTTTAAACCAAAAACTGTTGATTTATTTTTGAGAGCCTATTTGTACTCAATATTTCGTGATCTTTAATTTTTGACAAAAATCTAGAATCCTTTTTCACTACTTATGAACATCAAAAATAAGGCTAGACACGTAATAACATATGATCTCTTCATTTGCAACATTTTTAAAGTCAAAAAACAGGACACATGACGCAACGGATTTAGGCGTTTGTTTGAAAAATACTTTTAAGTGAAATCAACTGGAGGTTCCTGGTTCCATCTCGTCAAACGGTAAAGCAACATGAAATACTATAGTTTAACACTAAGTTATTGTTAACATAATAATCTAACCCTATATATTAGATAAAGTGCTCAGTTCGAAGTTCTATGTGGGCCCCCAAGTTAGACATGAAACACCTGAAGAAGGCCTTTACCATTACATTCATATTGTTTTGACCAATTAGAAATAGTCTTGACTTGTATGAATTAGATTGGCTGACAAGTAACTCCGAATTCTTCACAAATTGAAATATTACAAAAGTCTTCCATTTTTTAAATTTTCTGTAAAAGACCCCCAATTAACTTTAAATCGGATTAATTTAATTAATTTCGAACATATAAAACTTATTTAAGTGTTGGACAAAGCTACAAATGTGAGGCATTCTGTAATCTATTACAACATTATAAATTCTTATAATCTAGATTTGAATTGTACTACTTGTGCTAATGGAGAATACTGAACTATCTTAGCATAAAATAAACAATATTATTTGAACATTGCTTATCTCATTCATTTTATTCGATAACATTTTCTTGAACTTACCAATCTTATGTTCATTGTTTTTACATGAACTTTTCAGCCGGTATTCTATCCAGGCTTTCTCAAGTCTATGTTCATAAAGCTAATCTTGATAAATTTGAGACATAAAGCTTTATTTTATCAATATGTGCAAATTCACATCACTGAATTTTTATTGAATGTCTCTGAAGAAGGTCGGTAAACATGCCGACCGAAAACTTACGAAAAAAAGAACAAAACTAAGGTAGAAAGTCCGAAAGAATCTTTGGAGGAAATGAATTTTTCATCTAAGAAATTGACACTGTATTTTTCTTAACTTTAAAAAACTTCATAAAAGACAGTCATACTTGTAAAAACGTGAAATTATAGAAACAACAACATCAACAACAACAAAAACAAAAAACAAAAAAAAGTCTTTATTGTCTTTAAATTTCAAATCATTTTCACAAATTTACGAAATCAGTCTATTCAAGATGATGTCGAAATTTTGCCTTTAAATAGGATGAATGAAAGTGCCAAATAGAAAATTAAAAAAAGCAGGCGAAGGCATTTTGCAATTCATTAATTTCTGATAAATACATTTGCATGGTTGATGTTGGGACATGGGTCAATCTTTCGAATAGTGAGAGCCTGTCTGTCAGTTTTTTAAAACAGTATTTGAAATTTTAGCTTAAAGCTAGATTCGAATATAAACGTGAAATACGCATCTCAGTTAAAATGTAGATCATAAATTTAACTTTTTAAAAGTTTATTTCTGTATGGAGATAGAATTGAAGATTTTAAAAGCCTTGAAATTGTGACTCAAAGATGGAAAACCACTTTCCACTCTATGATATAACCAATAAATTAAATCTGCAAATCCGATATATATTTCTAAACTGGTTGCTGGTGACTTTACACTTGGACAGATAGTAGGTTTTTTTTTTCTTTCGACAGTGATTTGAAATGAAAAAAAATCTATTGGAGAAAATGAATTCGAAATATTGACTATCATGTTATTTCTGAAATAAGACATCTGGGAAGATGAAGATAAATGCCGCGGGCAGAAGTTGGAGAAATAGAAAAGTTGGTGCCTGATGAATTGGGAATTCTGAGACAACGACAAAATTCATGAAAACTCTAACCTTTTCTCTTATTCATTTTTTATTCGTACTTTCGATTGGTTGAAAATTTGCCTCCAGGCAGACATGTTGGCGCTAACTGGACATCTTTGATTTCTCCATCAGTCGCTATTCTGCTGTCCCTACTTCAGCCACTTCTCCCTGCCTTCTGGGAAAAAAGAAGAGGAAGTTTCAATGCAATATTTCCTCCGCCAAATGTCTTGGCTTTTTATGTGGTTAGTGTATTCCTCTGGAAGTTGACATCAGTTGGGGTTAAGGTTTGGAGGTCTGTCTGTACATCAGAAGCTGAAGAAGGATAGAAATATAGTCTTTTCTTTCTTCATATATTCTTGATTTGCCACAATATCTCACACATTTTAATCATCATTATCATCATCATCATCATCACAGTTTTTACCGGGTATGCGATCAGCAACTGCTACCGATACTCCATGTCCATCCTCATTCTCATCCCCACATTTCTCGCCATTTTTTTTCTCCCGGCGTCGCCCCAGGCAACAACATGATCCTCGTTGAACAAGTTTTCTGAAAATGTAAACGCGTATTCAACATGAAGCACTGAATGGGGAGGGCCAAAAAAATGAAAGAAAGAGAAGATAACAGTTTTCTTTTTCTTTTTTCTTTCACGTTTCTTTTCTTTTTTCTGTCTTACTCCACTTTTTCTTATCTTTTTTCACTAGGTATTTCTTTTCTCATTTTCCCCACTTTTTTTCTCACGCTCATATACAGATGTTGGCGTTGCTATATAAGGCTTTGATTTCTTTCTTTCCTTCTTTATTTGTTTGTGCGTTGCAAGAACTGTAGTAATAGTTAATGGGGACAGCACACATGTGTTGGGTCCCTGCTGACGATGAGGTATTGACGATGACAGCAGAAATCACAACCAAAACAAATAGGCTGACGGTGTCTTCCCAATCGACTTGAACGCTTGAAGAACCCAGAAAAGCGCACAAAAACAAAGCAAAAAACAAATTATCTTTTCATGAAGATGATACAATATCATTATAAAAACCATAACAATAATCAATATTCACACTAAATTGCTGTAACAATTTCTCATCTCATCCTCATTTGTGATCGTAGGCGTGGGGGGGATTCCAATGAGGATTCAAATTTGGAAGAAGGAGGCTTGCGAATAGGATACAGGGAAATATTTGTGATTTTCTAATCTTCGTCAAAAAGCCCTGTATTGTTCGTAATATTAATAACAGTTGTCGTGATAAGACAAACGTTTGGAGAGATGAGGACGTCTGTAAAAAGCTTCAGTGAAAAAGTTCAAGAAATATTAGATACTGAGTATAATATTTAGTCGCTGTGTGGATAGAACATGTTAAGAGACAAAATGGCGCACTGTTCGATCGTAATTTCATTGAATATCCCATGTTAAATAAATTAGGCCAGTTGTGTGTTATGTTTGCGTATTTGAATGGTTCTGTGGAAATGTCTCGGTCGAAAAAATGGTAAAATTTAGAATTGAGAAAAGATCAGATTATGTTTAGTAGAAAAATGTCTGAAATTTTCGAGACGAGATTGTTTTAAAAGTCATTCTTGCAAATTAGTATCCTATTCTCTGTTATTTTAGTCAGTTTTAGTTGATGACGTCTCCAAATTTCCTCAGTTCCCATCGACTAATATATTTGGAATTTTGAAGAAAACCTTTTCATTGAACCAGTCAGGAATCTTATATGTTTTTCTTGAAAACTGCCTCAGGTATCTCTGAAAGGTCGGAAACTAGATTGACCAAAACATTGTGATAAAAAATTATTATGGCGATCATAACTAAATTCATTTTTTTTCTAAAGATTTTTTGAACTGTATAGTTCCAGCAATATTTTGGACTTTCAAGAGAATTCAATGAATGATCAAAATCGAAACTGTATGATTTGCAGAATTAATTTATTGTTCGATGATCTGATCTTTTACATAATGAACAAAAATATATTTTATGATGTTTTTCCTATTCTAAACGAACCTTGTCCATCAAAAAATTTCACCTTCGTTAGTTTTTTTTTTTTTAAATCAAAGAAACATCTTAAGCTCCAGAAGTCTATTTTGAATTGAATGTTATCAAAATGCAAAGTTTCTTAAATCGATTAACACCTCTAACAATTTTTAAGTTGATATATGAAAATATATGAAACTATTTTTATTGAAGAAATGATAATCCTAACTGGAAAATATTTTCTCTGAATTCGATCTACAACTGCAGTGCAGTGATTTGAAGTGAACCTAAAAAATATCATCATCATCATCATCATCATCAAAGCGTGCTAATAGAACTGATGCTCTTGAATCTTTCTTTCTGGCCATTTGTTTTTATTAGCCATTATTCTTGGAAGGTCCTCATGACAATATCCAATATTAACACAGAGCAGATAAATGGAAAGTTTTGATGGTCGGTTAAATCTGCGGAATCCATGTGTAGTAGTTCATCGGGATTTGTAGCTTATGAGTCTTTTCATTTTCCAACATGTATTATTCGACCAATTTGATGATTTTTAGCTTTGTCCTATCTCCTGCTTGTTTTATTCGTCCTCCATTTGGGATTTGTAGCTTTGTTCTTTCTCCAGCATGCAGCATTGGTCGCCCTACTTTTATGATTCGTAGCTTAGTCCTTTCTCCAGCAGGTCTTGTTCAATTACTTTGATGATTTATACCTTTGGCCTTCCTCCAGTATGGTTGCTTTGTCCTACTGTGATGATTTTTAGCTTTGTTTTTCTCCAAAATGTCTTGTTCTTCCTACTTTGATGATTTCTGAGGTGGGAGGTAAGAGATCGTTCACCTGGTGTTTTGTGGAGTAATTCTGCCAGGATTTGTTAAAACGGCACGCAATACTGAAACTTAACGACTTCGACAATATGTCCTAATTATGCTCAATGATATTTAAATCTGATTAGAGCGGGGACCAGTGGCATATGTGAAAGTCACCTGAATGTGACCTGTTTTGTGTCACCTGTATACGAAGGAGGTCAGTAGGTTGTGTTATCTTTCTGCAACAAACTATCACCTACTGGAAACTTTGCAAGCATAAAGGTGTGGAAATGGTCGGCAACGAGTGGTCCGTGTATATTTAACTTGTGGTCCTTGGGGCTCCAACGAACGTACACCATTCTACAACCGCAATCAGCTTGCACATACCCTTCTGACACACATAATTGATAGACTTATGCAGTCTTCTCCACACATGAACTCCGCCAGAAATGTGCAACAATACCTGTACCTCAAAGCTTCCATGACAGTCGGTATGACGTAATTAAGTAGCTCTAAAACTTTAGGTATTTCAGGTTGTGTGTGTGTATTTGTTTCTTTGTGTGTATTTGTGTATGTGTATGTGTGTGTATGTGTTTGTGTGTGTGCGAGAAAGAGAGAGAGAGAGGTAATGTTATTGATAATATATTTACTTGTAACTTTCATTTTTAACATTTTCATAGGGAGAATATTCTAAAGGGACAATTTTGTTTTAGAGTAAAAATGCAGATAACAGTTTTATCCTTGATTTAAATAATAGTAAAATAAGCAGAGGGATCAACTCAGTTGTTAAGATGGTTACGCATCATTCATCAAAGTTTCCAACTCTGATTTCCAGTACAGACAGTTTTTTTTTCTCAACACATCCATTAAGTTTTGACTTTTAGCAAACCTTAGTGAATTTTTTTATTAGTTTTTAAGAGGCTGAGTCAAACGTTTTGCAATATTTCGGTACTAGCTAGTTTTTATATCACGTAACAAGCTGTTCAAGCCTTGTCATTCAAAATCGACCATAACGCCGCAGGAGAAATCTAAACCACATAAGCGAAAGGTGAAGGCACAGCTGCTCACAGTACAGTGGGCAAAAGTCACAAGAAATTTCTCTTGTGTTACAAGAACCTCGAAGATCAGGCTAAGAACCATCGATTTGGAGGCTCTGCTTCAAGCCATAGAGGGAAATCTGACGAGTACCAGTCGAAGAGTATCAGGTGAGCACGTTATCTCAAAGGGTTCGTGTGGAAAGTACCTTGATGACTTCAGCAAAAGCATATGGAGTTGCCGAATTGTGCCTTACTTACAACTGAAGTATTGCAAAACTTTTAACTCACCCAAATAAATTGCAATCTTCTGAAGGTAAAAGAGATTTTTAACCAAGTTTGTCTTTCTGCTTTTTTCCGACTAAAAATAAATAAATAAATAAAAATAAAAATGAAATGAAATAAATTTTTTCTGCTTCAATAATTTTGATCCATTTAAAGAGTGTGTCATTAATTAAAGAATAATTATAGAACGATTGAAGAAAAGACAAACACACACTGAATGCATTCTTCCACGTTCCACAGCAGTGAAACATGGCTGTTGAGTGATACACAACTTTAATATTGACCCATCACTAAAATAAAATGAAACAAATCATGTTGGACAAGACAGGAAATGAGGGATTTGCAAGAAACACGTCTCATTATAGATGAACTCCACCAAATCGAGTCACAGATAAGAGATTTCTCTACAAAGAAAGATTTAAGGGCAAACGAAAGGTACCTCATGGAAGCGCTAATAACTTAAATGTCGTCCCAAAATAAAAGTGGTTGGACAATCTTGACCAGGTCATTTTGGTCATAAATGGAGTAAAGTATAAAAAGAGAGATGATGATGATGATGATGGCACATATCACTCGTCGAGACAAAAAAAGACAAATTTACTGTTGACCTATACGAAGAAATTCATTCATAGGAGAGAGAGAGAGAGAGAGAGAGAGAGAGAGAGAGAGAGAGAGGGGGGGGGAGGGGGGCATGAAAACCTTGATTTAATACTGAAATACGGATCTTTTGTATTGTCTGTTCAAATAAATAAGAAGAATATAAATCTTTCAAAAGCCAAATTGACATTTAATCTTGTGTGGCATTTTAGAAAGGACACGTAGAAAAAGGAGTCAAATTGCAAGAGAAAAGGATAACATTCTGTGCATGAGTCTAGACAGCATAAAATCAGTCTTGTGCGTCGATTCAGAATCAATAGCGGGAGGGAATAATATTCCTAACTTTGTTTTATTGTTTATTCAAGGAAATAAAACTTTCTGCTGTATAGGATTTTATATTCAATTAAATTCCAGTAAGACAATCAGGTTTTACCTGGGAGAATATAAATTCTTAATACATGACGGTATATATGAACTCACTCTTCTCCCCACTTTGAAATGCTAGCTTTTATCTGACATCGAACACTGAAAAAATCACTACTTAAAAATCGGAAAGTATTTCTATAAACTTGCTGAAGTAATAATCTGCGCCAGGTAATAGATCAAGATTTAGCTCTTAGTTGGTTAAACAGATCAAGTTTTGGCTCCTAGCAGGTTATCATAGATCAAGATTTGGCTCCTAGAGGGTTACAACAGATCAAGATTTGGCTCCGAGTTTGTTATAATAACAGTAAAATGATTTCTGAATATACTAAGCGCTTACAACGAGTAATAGTTATCTAAGATAATCGAAGTAACATAAAAGGGATTCAATAATTCTATTGTCGATATTCTTATTTAAATTGAATAGCGTTAACTAAGCAATAATCTTATGCAATTATTTCACAACACCAACTTTTAGAATTACCTACATGTAGCCTGGAGAACCTGCCGGGAGCGACGGACGATAGATGGGTAGGAAGAGAGGGTGAGGGAAATCCATGCTCGCAAGGCGAGATGATTATAATGATGATAAACCTAATTGATAATGTTTAATTAAATGTGAATAATTATTTTCATGAAACAAATCGTTACTGTTAAATTATTTATGCTTAGTAACGTTTCACTTCCAGCAGATTATTGTTTATTATTTACGAATCTTCAAAATACTTGGATGTTCAAAAAATTTTGACAGTAAAATATTCAACAATACTCTCTAAAATTTTAAACTTTAAACCTGTGTATTGCTATATACTATACCTGACATGTGATATTTTCTGATAAATTGATGAGGGTACTAAAAGTGGTCAGTGAATTATTTTTCTCCTTTGAGATTTTTCACAACAGCGTTAGCTGATGGTTTTCCAGTCTGAGTAACTGCGAGTGGCCTCGAGTCTCCAGGCCTCTTCTCAGTATTCTTGCCGATCTCAACAACGCTATAGTTTGGATGGTCTCCACCCGTCCTCTTACTTCTAACTCTTCCAGTCCTTGTATCAATCCTTTGGTGACTGTACCGACCACACTAATTTCAATTGGTATCACCATCACTTTCATGTTCCATAGTTTTTTCAGTTCCCTAGCAAGATTTAGGAGCTTATCTTTCGTCTTGCTTCCTTTCAGTTTTATCCTGTGGTGAATTGGAACGGCTATGTTCACAATTCGGCAGGTTCTCTCAGTTTTTGTTGACGATCACCAGGTCTGCTCATCTGGCCGAGATAAGATCATCCGTTTGAATCTCAAAATCCCAGAGGAATTTGTGCATTTCATTTTCCATGGCGGATTTTGGGTTGTGTGTATATACCATTTGTTCGTATGGCCAAATCTAGGCTTCTTGCATAATTACCATTGGATTACCTTCTCCACCCAGTCGTGTCTAGTCTTATGCACTCTTTGCGCTAAATCACTGCATTATTTAATTGATCGTTTCGTCTTTATCACCGTATAACCTACATCTGCTATTTTGTTGAATTTTGTCTATTCTTGTTTTGGCATAATGCTTATGGCATTGTTTCGGGCTGCTATCGGAAGAGATTCAGTTTCTCTCTTAAGGTTTCCTTTTCTTTCCCATGTCCAAGTTTTATCGTGAGAGATTTCGCTTGTTTGTCTCTTGAAATATCCATACAGTTGTTTTTCTTTCCATTTTTGTTATCTGGTTATTTTTGTTCTGTTGATGTTGGTGTTGTCCATATAATTTCTGGTGGCTGTAATCAGTCTTATTCGCGTATTTTTATAGTCTTCTTGTTGTATCGAATATGATTACTCTCTTGAATGCTGGCAAGTCTTCTTCCGCCTTCTTTTCTTGATACATACAGTCTGTCAACGGCATCTCTGGGAAGAAAGGCCTTATGCATATTCATGAGTTTTCTTGTTCCTTGGTCTATTTGCTGAAGTTCCTCAATGGTCCACTTTAAGAATTGTCCCGAGTATCTCACGAGGAGGACAGCCCAAATGTTTATCTCTTTGATGAGATTTCTGCTATATAGTTTGGTTTCGAGTTGTTTTCTTGTTCTCCTGTGGTATTATTTTTTATTTTTTTATTTTTCATTATTATTTACTTCTTAGAAAGTGTTTCACACTAGCATCTGCTGATAGTGTTTCACTGGAGTTTGAGCGACATCAAGTGTCCTCAAGTTTCCGGGCTCTTTTCAGTATTCTAGTCGATCTTAACATTGCTGTCGTTTGGATGGTCTCCACTCGTATTCTTATTTTAAATTCTTCCAGACCTTTTACCGATCCTTGGGTGACTGTACCGAACACACCGACTAGAATTGGTATAACTGTCACATTCATGTTCCATAGTTTTTTCAGTTCCCTAGCATGTTCCAGACACTTATCTCTCTTTTCGCCTTCCTTCAACTTGATTCTGTGGTCTGCCGGGACGACTAAGTCCTCATTTCGGTAAGTTTTCTGTTTTTTGTTGTCTGGCCGAGATTAGGTGATCCGTTTGTATCTCAAAGTCTCACTGGAGTTGGTACGAATCGTTCTCCAGGATGGATTCTTGTTTGTGCATTTACTACTGGTTCCCATCGTCAAATTTAAATTTCTTGCTCGATTCCCCACGGATCACCTTTCCCACCCAGACATTTCAACTTTTATTTCTTTCTTTGCGCTAATCTGCTGCATTCACTTATTCTATAATTGATCGTTTCATCATTATCACCATATAACGTACATTTGCAATTTTGTTGTGTCTTATCTATTCTTGCTTTGATATAGTAGGTTTCTTATGGCGTTGTTCTGTGCTGCTTTCTGGAGAGATTCAGTTTCTCTCTCAAGGTTTCCCTTACTTAGCTAGTTTTCACGTGAGAGATTTTGTTTGTCTATTGAAGTATCCATAGAGTTCTTTTCTTGACACATATAGTCTGTCTGTAACGTCTCTGGGTTATAAGGCCTTATCCATCGTCATGAGTTTTTTGTTATCTGGTCCATTTCTTGAAGATCTTCTATGGTCCACTTTATGGATGTTCCCGAGTGTCTTACGAGGGGGACAGCCCAGGTATTTATTCCTATGATGAAATTTCTGCTATGTAGTTTGGTTTTGACTAGTTTTCTCGTTCTCCTGAGATATTCTTTTAAAAAATTTTTTCTTTCATCTCCATACATTTGATAGTGTTCCTTTAAAATATTCTCAAGTATTCATAAGTTTCCTTTTCTCCAAACGTCCTGATTTTTTTTTTTTTGATTTGGTTCTTCTATTCTTTGCGTTGGTGACATCTCCACACTAGACGGAACCCCTCTTAAACTAGGAGACAAATTCACTTACCTAGGAAGCAGCGTCTCATCAACCGAAAAGGACATCGACATGCGGTTAACGAAGGCATGGACAGCTATCAATAGACTATCGATCATACGGAAATCAGACCTAACCGATAAAATGAAACGTAGTTTCTACCAGGTAGCTGTCGTATCGATACTGCTGTATGGATGCACAACATGGACGCTAACAAAACGGCTGGAGAAGAAGCTAGACGGCAATTACACAAGAATGCTGCGAGCAATCTTGAACAGGTCCTGGTGGCAACACCGCACAAGACACCAACTATACGGCCACCTGCCTCCTCTCACGAAAACTATCCAAGTTAGACGAACCAGACTTGCAGGACACTGCTGGAGAAGCAGGGACGAGCTCATAAGTGGTGTGCTCCTATGGACCCCCACATATGGCCGGGCAAAAGCAGGACGACCACACGGACATACATTCAGCAGCTATGTGAGGATACGGGATGTAGCCCTGAAGACCTGCCAGAGGCGATGAACGATAGGGAAAAGTGGCGAGGGAGGGTCAGGGATATCCGTACTAGTGGCACGACATGATGATGATGACGATGATGATTCTTTGCGTCATTTGCCGTTTTCTGTTTTTCATTATTAGCATGGCACATTTTTTTCTGCCAAATTCCATTCCTATATCTAGACTGTATATCCTCATTATTTGTAATAGGTTTTCCAATTATTTTTCAATTTTGGCAAATAATTTGATGTCGTCCATCTATATTCGGTGGTTGATTTTTTTCTTGTAATTTATGTATCCACTTGAACACTTCCTGAATAGGTGATTGAGTGGCATCATAGCCATTACAAATCGTAAGATCCCTTACTGGATTTTCACCTCACTTAAGCTTTTTCCTCCTGCTGTCAGTTCGACTCTCGTATCGCACGGTATTTTCGATAAACTTCATGACTTCGCTGGATATCTTGTACATTTTGTGACAGTCTATCATCCAGCTTTGAGAGACCATATCATATACTTTTTGTAGTCAATCTAGGCCATAGCTAGATTTTTCTGTCTCGTTTTACTATCATTGAGAGGACGTGTTAATCGATGTATAGTAACTGTCCAGTACCCTCTGGTCAACCTGGGGTATCCTTTCTGTTCCTCGGGAAACAGTTCGTGGCTTATTAGCGAATCGTAAATCTCTTCCCTATTTTGTGCCGTTATATTATTGGCTTAGTGTGTAGAGTGTTAGCCAATGGTCCGGGAGACCTAGGTTCAATCCCTGGTCGAGTCATACCAAAGACTTTAAAAATGGTACTTGATACCTCCTTGCTTAACACTCGGCAATATAAGGTACGTATCAAGGGTAAAGTGGAGCGATCTTGGGAGAGGAGTAGCGCCCTCCTCAACACCTCGGTGTAGTAGCTATTGAAAAGGGAGCCTTCAGGTCACCCTCGACTTCAGTCGCCAACTACTACTTTTATATCAAAATTATTTCCTTTTTATACAGACCTTTACTCAAAGGCTGATTTCATCAATGATTCTATTCTATTAGTCAGATTGTTATCGATATCTTCAGAAATAATAATCAGCTGTACCTTTTATCCTAGCTGATATAATGTCAGATAAAAGTATTGTAATTTTGTCAATTTTACGGGATTATTTGGAGCTTGACCTCGAAGCCACTTAATCTGCTTCCATAATCCGGGAAAAGAAAAGAAAAGAAATACCTGCTTTCAGTATTTTAGGGGTAGTGACTTGTCTCTTAAGTAAAGCATTGAATTAGAGGATCATCAGCTGTCGATGCTTTACGTATGATACTTTCAAACACAAGAATTAGGAGAACCTGACAACCAGTACTTACAAACCTTCAGAATCATTGTTAGATATCATATATCAATAATTACATAAGCTTTAGAAAACAACTAGAAAATGTCAGAGGGATCTTATGATTAGAATTGTAAAATACTTTTGACTTATTCTTAAATATTCAGTATATATTTATTCACTTCAGATAGTTAATTTTTTAAAACTTTCAATGAGCCAAAAGCTGTAGTGATATTCAAAATGAAAACAAATCGAATATATTCTGTATAACTTTAAAGCAATAGTTTTCAAACCTGCGCGGTGTCTTGCACTTTAGAAATAACGAAAATTATTTGGTTTATTTTGCGCGCAAATTCAAAATAATTAAAACTGTAGATCCTTATTTATAATTTTTTTTTCATTCAGCAAATTAAGGTAAGTTATCAATGAGAAATGTTCTGACGTACATGATACAAAAAGATTCTCACTTTTTCTTCACAAGGCTTTCGTTCTTTGCATTTTATGTTAGTAAGAAAAGAAAATGTTAATTCGCATTAATTGAAAAAGTAGATCAAAATAGTTAAACCTTTGTTTAGCAATTAAAGGACGCTATTTTTTTAAAAATAGAAATACATGTATCATAATTTTCAAAATTTATGCCAGATTTTAAGCCCCAAAACACTGGCAGTCATTCGTCACATAATTTGAAACGAATATCAGATGTAATTTTTATGAAAGGGTTTCGAACTTAATCGTAATCTTCTATGTTTAATTAACGAAAATAAAAGTTTAATTTCTATTTTAAATTTGTCAAGTTATCTGCAGCACTAAAACTTATTTCTTTTATGTTAGTTTCGTACAGATTTTGTAATGTCGCCCATATTTATACACCACGATGGACCGCTGTGGTGAGACAAACAGTTTGCTTATAACGAATAATACTTATCTAAACGCAAATCGATTCAAATGAGACAGAAAAAGTGAACTCCAATCATTTCAAAACTAAAGTTCCCTAAACTTACATTTCGCTAATTTAATTACCAAATTTAGATAATATTCCGATCGGCAGGGAATAATTGAGAGGATGAGATGAGAGTTTTAATACGAACAAATAAGAATATATTAGGATTTCAAACTGTTGCAGGAAATCTTTTCGATTCTTTTTTTCACGTACTTCTAAAATCCTAAATACGCATATAGTAAAATGCGATTGTTCTCCGGTGAACTCCTACACACAAAGGCATCAGTGTTGATATTCATCAAAAAATTACATCCATCATCTCTGCCAATAGCGATGGCCGATAGGGACGAATGGTAAGAGAAAATCAAAGGAATCCGTGCTATTAACATGACTTGATGATTATGATGAAAATATGAAGAGTTCTTTTTAGAATTATTTCACAAATATTGTTGCTTGAACTAGTTTTTATTCAACTCTTTAAATAGAAGCATAAACTGTGAATCTCTATTCTAAAAAATAAGCAGAAAATTAATTTTGTAATTAGAAAAATCCCCACAACCTTATCAGCAAAGGGTTTTGAATATCTTCATGAGAAGTGCAAGGCAAACGTTGTTAACAACGACAAGAATTTGTCGTATGAAAAATGTTTTCTTTTTATTTTAAATCGATAAAGACATCAGGTTAATAACTGCGGAGGTGGAAGATCTCAACAATAAGGAATTCTGGGTCTGGTGTGGTTGGTGGGAGGCTTAGAAAGGGACGAACCAAAATAATTTATTCACGTTATCTTCGGTTTTTCGTGTCCGACCGTTTCAACAACCACCACCATCATTGGCACATTCATGACAAATAATGGCATAGAGAGTCGACATCTTTTCTTGCTCATGTGTTCTGAGATTTTAAAGTGAAGGTTTGATTATTTCTTGAGCAGCTGTGAAGAATTATAGTGAGTGTGTGCATAAAGCTTTTTATAATCGATATTGCATAATTAGAAAAGAAAAAAAGAAAAACAGTATTTCATTGTATGCATGGGTCACATGTCTTTGAAATCTTATTAAAAACACGTTCCGAATATCTAGAGAACATTATAAATATAAATATTAGTCGAGCAAAAGGGAAAATATTAAACATCAGATTTTTTTCTTTCCATTTTGATTTTTGAATTTTTTAAAACCTCTATTTCCTTTTCCACGGTCGTTAAGAGAAAATAAAATGATGAGAAAGGAGAGAAAAAGGTACATTCGTTGATGTGCCTTAGGATCGGATAAAACAGTTAAATTCGTTACATTTGTCTTAGGATCTGATAAAACACTTACATTCATTGCCTTTGTCTTAGGACCGGATAAAACAGTTACATTCATAGCCAGTGTCTTTGGATCGAATAAAACACTTACATTCGTGGCCAGTGTCTAAGGATCGGATAAAACGGCCTGTGTCTTAGGGTCGGATAAAGCGGTAACATTCGTGCCCGTGTTGTAGGATCGGATAAAGCAGTAACATTCGTGCCCGTGTTTTAGGATCGGATAAAGCAGTAACATTCGTGGCCCGTGTCTTAGGATCGGATAAAACAGTTAAATTCGTAGGCATTGTCTCAAGATTGGATAAAACACTTACATTTGTCGCCAGTGTCTAACAATCGGATAAAACTGTCACATTCATGGCTGATGTCTTAGGATCGGATAGAGTCGGACTGGTATCTTGTCGGCTTTACAGTCCCTGTTTTTATCATCTTCTCAGAAGTTGATTACCTCGATGAGATATATCATATTTCAAGAGTTAACGAAAAGAAAAAAATAATAAAAAGTCAGTTTTAATTGTATTTCGTCGTAAGTACCATTCTCTTTATGATACTATACACGAGTAGTCAAGGCCCATAACTGTGTATCTGCTTTGGCTATAAAATTGACCTTGTGTCAAATTTTTCCCGTAAGTGTGAGTTAAGTAAAAGCATTTTGCTGCGGGAAGGAGTAGTTAATTTAGTCACAGTTTTAGGTAGAATCCGAATACGAATAAACTGACAAAAATAACAGCTTTAAATATATATATATATATATATATATATATATATATATATATATATATATACGAAATATTTAACATATGTACATTGTTATATTTACTGACATACATTTAGTATAAAATCTTTTGCAGCAAATGTTTTATAATTAGCATTTTCGATAAATGATTCCGTCGTATTTTAAAGTTTTCTAAGTAATTACTACAAATTATCTGCTGTCCAACCATATATAGGTACAAGTTTTTAAGTTGTTATTGTCGGATGCCAAGATTTTCTTTGTAAGAGTGATATTATTTCTTCAGTGATTGAAGATGAATATTATTACTAAGATTCGATTATTTTGACACAGATCCCTAAGAAATGAAACGTCAATATATATATATATATTATTTTCACACTGATTCATGTGCAGCATACAACCGTCTGCCGATTGATTGCTACATGAAACTTTTAATAACGGATTAAGCTCACAGGAAACATAATTTGATATTTGAAGTTTTAGACTCTCTCTGCTAAAGTAGCATTTGGCATTTTTATATAACTTTTCTTACTTCTATTTAACATTTCACTCAAGTCTTAGTGACAGCCAGTTTCAAGTCTTTAGATTTCTTCTTAGTATTTTGGCCGATCTCAACAATATTGCAGATTGGATAGTCTTCATTCATCCTTTAACTTCCAACTATTCCAGTCCTCTGCGACCGTTACATGTGCACCAATTAAAATTAGTATCTCTGTTACCCTCTTGTTACACAGTTATACGGAAATGTCCCTCTCTCTCTTTTCTTTTTTTTTCATTAGCTCTAGGTCAAATCTTCTGGCCGGGATTGTCGAATCTGTATTTCAAAATTCCAGTGAATTTCATGCATCTCTTTATCTAGGACGGATTCTAATTGGGGCATAAACCATTTTGGTTGTAAGGTTGACATTTTAATCTCTTACACAATTCCCTGTGGCTTACCTTCCCCATCCAGTCGTGTCTAGTCTTATACTCCTTTTGGGCAAGTTGGCTACATTCGTTTATAATGCGATTAATCGTTTCGTATCTATCACCACATAACCTGCTCTTGCTATTCTATTGCGTATTTTCAATTTTCGCTTGAATATCATTGGGCCTTAAGAAGTTTTTCTGTTCTGCTACTAGAAGAGATTGAGTTTCTTTTTAAAGTTTTCTCCTTCGAAGCTATATCCAGGTTATCTTGTGTGCAATCTCTCTATTTTATCGCTTGAAACATCCATATTTTTTTTTCTTCCCATTTCTGTTTCTTACTTTTTGCAGTTGTTCTGTTTGTTCTTATATTGTCAGTACTATTACTAGCGGCTTTTAATAGTCTTTCTTTACTCTTTTTAAAGTTGACCACGAGTCCTCGTATTGACGCATCAAGGTAACTTCAACGTTGGCGAGTCGTCTTCCTCCTCCTTCTCTTGACACGGATAGTCTGTCTATGTGATCTCTAGGATATAAAGCCTTGTACAACGTCATCAACTTTCTTGTGCTCTGCTCCATTGGTCTGAATACTTCCTTTGTAAGTTTTAAGAATGGTCCGAAGTATCTAACAAGAGTTGATACCCATGTGTTCATTCCTTTGATGAGATTTCTGCTACCGACCTTGCTTTCAAGAAGTTTTCTAATTTGTCGGAGGTACTATTTTCCTATTTTTTCTTTCATTTCTGCTTGTTTAATTGTGTTCACTTCCAGTTTTCCCAAGTACTTGTAATTTTACTTTTCATCAAATTACCTATTCCCCTTGTTCTTTGTGGTTTTCTTCGGAAAACAGACCCTGACATATTAGCGAGTTATAAATCTCTTTAATCTCTGTTGAGAGGATTTTCCACTCAATAGCTAGATACGTTATCCGTCTGTATTTGCTGGGTATAGTTCCTTCTTGGAGTCTTTCTGGATCAGGATAATCATCCCCTTAGTCATCCATTTGAGTATATTTGCTTCTTTTCGTCGAAGAGGATAGACGTGACTTTTTAAAATCAGAATACATGAGCGCCATCATGGTCAGGCATCTTACAATGCGGTGCTTTGTTTAGTGTTGCTCTGAACGATTCCAAGTGTATTATAGTTTCAGGTTCTTCTTCGAATCGTAGTAATTCTTTTTCCATGGTATTTATTCCCTCTGCCTTTTTGTTATGTTTTTTCCATTTCCATATTTATACCAAAATAGTTTTGCTTTCTGAGTATTCGCGTGTTTGTATGTCCTCCTGCATTCTTCTCCTACTTGTTGGTAGAATTTTCTTTTGTTTGTCTTGATTGACCCTGTTTCGCACATATATTTTGATTAATCTCTTCAAATTGGGTCGTTAGACTTGTCTGCTGCTGAGTTTTTTTATTACTTCCCCTCAAATCCCAACTTTTTTCTTCCTTAGCATTTTCGCTTGTTATAGCATTTTATTGACCTGTGTTTCTAGTCTAATTTACCATCCCGATTTTGTATTTCTGTTCTGGTTTCAAAGGAAAAACCTATTTTCTTAAAAACTAGTTCCACTCCTGTATAAATTAGCGTGTTTAATTCAGTGATGTTGTCTGTTGGAATATTTGGTGATAATTTGTTTATCTTCTCTGTTTCTACCTTGGCTTTTTCCAGTCTTGGTTCCTGAGAGATGGTAAAGTAGTCGTCTTTTCAGTCATGATTTTCTTTATAAACTCCACGTCAATTATTATGATAATAATAATTATTATCATTATTCAAATTTATCATAACAGCGCTAGCTGATGGTCTTTCACTAGATTTCAAGAGACAGCAAGTCTCCTCAGGTCTCCAGGACTATTCTTTGTATTCTGACTGATCCAAAGAATGCTGTAGTTTGGATGATCTCGATTCGTCCTCTGAATTCGAACTCTTCTAGTTCCCTTATCAAACTTTTGGGGACCGTTCCAAGCGCACCAGTTACGATTGGTATCACCGATATTCCACAGTTTTTTTCTTTTAGTTATCTGGTAAGATCCAAGTACTTCTGTCTTTTTTCGTTTTTTTTTCATTTTCAGTCTGTGATCCTCCTGGACAGGCAAATCCACTTGACGGCAGGTCTTCTGTTTTTTGTTGATTATCACTAGGTCTGGTCTTTGGGCTGCGATTAGGTGATCTGTTTGTATTTTAAAATCCCAAAGAATTCTACGGGTCTCATTCTCCTGGAAGGATTCTAAGTTGTTCATCTACCATTTATTGGTTGGGTTAAATCTTAATCTTTTGCACAATTCCCAGTAGATCACCTTTCCCACCCAGTTGTCTCTCGTCTTGTATTCCCTTTGCACGAGTTTCCTATCATGTATTTAATCGTGTCGTCTCTATCACCAAATAATCCATACTTGCTATTCTATAGCCATACCAATATTATTATCATTATTATTATTATCCTTTATGCAAATTTTTCATACCAGGATTAACTTGTGGTCATTCTGAGTGACAGTAAGATTCCTCTGGTTTTCAAGACTCTTCTGAGAATTATAGCCGATCTTAGCCATAATGAAGTTTGGATTGCCTAGATTCTCAAACTGATTTTAAATTCCTTCAGTTCGTTATCCATGCTCTTGGAGATCGTTCCGAGAGCCACAATGAACACCCTTATGTTCTACATATTTCTAGCTCTCTGGCAAGGTCTAAGTATTTGTTTATCGTTTCGCTTTCTTTTTTTCTCACTCTACTGTTTGCCGAAACGGCCAAATCTACAAGATGTCAAGTTCTCTTTTTTTTCTTAATTAACACTTGTTCTGGATTTCTGGCCGGAAGTAGGGGGGGGGGCGTCTGTTATTCAAAATCATAAGAATTTCATGCGTCTCATTCTTAAGGGCGGATTTACGGCTTCCACTTATAAAGGGATTAACCGTTTCGTCATTTTCTCCATATAATCTACATTTGCTCTTCTATTGAGAATTTTCAATTTTCGCTTTAATATAATTTGTCTTCATGACATTATTTTATGCTGCTGTAAAAATTAAGTCAGTTTTTTTTCTGTTGAAGTTTCCCTTTTGTTGCTATGACCAGGTTTTCTCGTATGCAATCGCTTTAGTTTATCACTTAAAACTAGAGGGCAGTGGTTTTTCTTCTCATTTCCGTTCCCTAGTTTTTGTTGTTTTTCTATCTGGTCTTATGTTGCTAATGCTGTTACTGGCTTCTTAGTCTTTATTTGCTTTTTTTGATATGTCCCCCATATTGATGCATCCAAGCACGGCCTCATGGTGAGAGTCCTCGTCCTCCATCTTTTCTTGATATGTCATCTCTTTGATGAAAGGCTCGGGGCTTTGTCAACAGTTTTCTTGCCCTTCGGTCGATTTTTCTAAAGCTCTTCTTCTTTGACAATTTTAAGAATGGTCCCATGCACCTTACAAGGTGGTAGGGATTGTCCAGGTGTTGGTCCATTTGATGAGATTTCTGCTACAGAGCTTTTACTTTCGAGAAATTTTCTTCTTCTTCTGAGGTACTCTTTTCTTATTTTTCTCTACTTGTTTGATGGTGTCCGCTTCTACTATTCCAAAGTTCTTGTAGTTTTCTTTCTTTCGAAGCATTCTGATGCTTTCCTGATCTGCAGCCCTATTCTTTTTGTTATTTGTCTTTTTCCATTTTTCATTACGAGCATAGCACATTTTTTATGCAAATTCCATCCCTGGATGTAAATTCTTATTACTTGTATCAGGTTTTTCTGTTCTTTTCAAAAGATTTACCAAATATGTTGATATCATCCATATACATAAGATGGTTTATCTTTTCCTGTGATTTTGTAAATTTATAGCCTCTTCTGGATTTCCTAAGTATATAATGAAGTGGTATCGTTTCTATAACAAATAGAAATAGTGAGAGTCATTTTCATTGGAAAATGCATCTTTGGTTATTCCCCTATGCTAGCGTTTGTCCTCTTGCTGATACTTCCACTATCATTATTATTATTTTCACTCTCTCTCTCTCTCTCTCTCTCTCTCTCACACACACACACACACACACACACACACACACACACACACACATATGAAGTGCAAACCTACAATAGTGAAATACCATACTGGGGTTCAAATGTATTCTATTAAAACTCTTCTTTGAAGACATATATATACATATATATATATACTAAAAAATCATTATTTCACCATTATTATTTACAGTTATTTGTTTCATACATTCTTTTATTCAAAAAAAGACAATCTTTAAACAGGAGTAATACTTTTTCGCAATTTCGCATAGCATTTGTAATGGTTATTGTGTTTTTCTTTCGTTTAAATAAACGTGGGAAACTAATTGTAACATATGATCTACGGAAAGGGAATAATGACTATTTTACTTTTTATATGTTAAATAGAATATTATTATGACCTTGTACAAACGAAACGTATGAATTCAATATTTTTCTTCTCCAGCCATAGGTAAATAGTAGGAGTGAATAAGCTGTTTAATCTTGATATACCAAAAAGTCTAGAAGAAAAACTCTGAATTCTACAAAACTTCACCAAAATAATGTGTCCCATCCTTCTTTGCTGGCGGGTTCAGGTAAATGCCCAGAGAAGAAACTTGATAGTTTTCTTGAGAAGGATTTTTAAAATCCTTCTCTAGAAAACTAGCAAATTTTTCACTAATATAATTTTTAAGATGTTATACAAATTATAACTGGTTAATCTCTATTTTATTACGAAAATCTAACATTTCTAGTAACAATTGGCGTTTGTTCCCGTTGAGTATAAAATGTTCATTCATAGCAAATTTTGTAAAAAAGACATCGCTTAGTAAAATGAATGATGTGCAAGGAAATTTTGATATTTGTCATTTCGTCTTGCTTTGAGAATGTCAAATCAAAATTTGTGATTTTTACTTATCCTATGCAGGCACATATATATATATATATATATATATATATGTGTGTGTGTGTGTGTGTATGTATGTATGTATGTATGTATGTATGTATGTGTGTGTGTGTGTTTGAGTATATATATATATATATCGTACCCATATATAGACGCACAAATGAACAAAACTCGCCATGAGAGGACGACTTAAAAGTTTCAGTAAAGTTCTCATTCGATTATTCCGAGTTAGTAATGTTAAAAGAAAAAAAGTCTTGTAACAGAAAAGAAGAGAAATCTCGTTAGAATCACGCGAGAATGAACATCTTAATGCGATTATGAATACCGTAGGAAAATGTTTCACTGAACGTAGAAACTTGTGGCAGGCGGTTATTTCGTAGCAATGGCGGCAACCATCTGCAAATGGCGTCAATTCTACCGGAAGTAATCACCGAATCAGTGTAATTAGAAACTGAATCAAATTCGCGTGTTCTTACGCGAGATGCATGCAGCGTAGAGTAGTATCATGTGAATTTCAAACGAGAATTCGCTAAATGGATTATTATAGAAGATTAGCAGACGAATGCAGAATTCGGTTTTCTCTTGTGTGAATGGGGGTACAATCATAGAGAATGTGAGTTTTTAATTCTTTATTTGCTGTAAATTGTACAATAGAGCAAGAATACCAATTTTGATATGGTTTCATATCATACAGTCCTCAGGAGATGTTTCATATCGACTGTAGACAAATCTAGATAGTTGTTTGCTATTGATTCATTGGCGCTTTTTTAAAGAATTGCACATATTCCGCGATGTTCTGGATGTTTCTGGAAGAATGTACGTTGCCCCCCCCCAAAAAAAAATTATCATAAGATAATGTGGATAAATTTGAATAAAGTGAATATAACAAGCTTGCTACATATCTTCTCTCTTTTAAACTATTTTGTTTTTATTTTTCAAAATTAATCCTTCAACCGTTCCAGTAATATTTAATTGACTTCTGACAAAAGCAGGCCATCATGGAAGACAATGACATGATCTATTCATGGTGCATCTCGTTAGATAAATTCATCTTAAAGACTTCCATACTATCGTCCGTATTATATTATTTTACTCCTTTGAGAGTTTTTCTCATCAACGTTGATTATTTTTCATTGGAGTTTAAGTGACAATCCCTTAACCTTCTTTTAATTGATATGGGAGCTAAAAGAATTTTTTTTAGGGAAAATATAGTACATATTATATTGAGATTAATGAGTAGTTCATGATCTTTGATATTTCAATTAGAAATCGATTTACTGTATCTTTTTTTTTAATTTGTGTATCAGTTTTATCTGTAAACATTCCTAATACTCCAATTACAATTGGAATAATGGTTATGTTTTAATGCCACGTTGTTGAAATTTCTACATTATTTTTAATTACTTGGTTGTGTCCACCTCTGTTTAGACATAGAAAAGGTTGTACCGAATGACATAGAATAGGTTGTACCGGATGACACAGCTGCAAAAAAACAAAAACAAAAACAAAAAAAACAATTCTTGTTATGACATAAATTATTAGCATAAAATCACTTTACTTCTACAATCAGAATTAAAATTATGTATTAGAATCCTAACAATAAAACCGCTGCGGTGATGTCTGATTTTTGACAAAATCTTGTAAATGTTAACTAAAAGGTAAAGAAGCATGTGCATTTGGTCTCTATTGAACACCTCTCCTCTATCATATGAGATTCTTGACTATATTTCTTATCGAGCCAAATATCATAACATTAAAGGTGCATTGAATATTTTCCTCATTTTGATCCTCTTCTTTTGGCTCTCTTGTTGTTTGTGAGAGTTTGCACAAAAAGAACAGCCTATCATATTCAAAGATGCAAATATCACTTGAAGTAATGACAAGCAGCAACCTGCAGGAGACAAGCGTGATGTGGATTGAGATTATTCGTCTCTTGAAAGGATTTTGCCTTTTAGGCAACCCTCCAAATATCTTTCTCTTTATTTTTCGACTTTTCCATTCTTTCTTTCTTTCTTTCTTTCTTTCTTTCTTTCTTCTGCTTATCCCTTTCTAACCTTTTTCATTATTTTTCTATATGGTGTCAATTTTTCAGTGAGGCTGATCTTTCTGACTTTAGCATTTAGCATTCAAAATATTTTACCTGGGCTCGAACCATGACCACAAGCATCAGTGAGAGTATTACACAATTATATGAACTTTTAAGCTGGTTCTTCTTTTCTTCTTGTATTTACGTATTTTCATCTTTTATCATCTCTTTCTTTCTTAATATTAATCATCTCTTTCTTTCTTAATATTAATTTGAATCTATCGAAGATCAATTACAAGTTTGATATGAGAAAAGTAGTTTGAAATCGATAAGTATCTCCCTCCACTTTGTGAAAGAATTCAAATTGGATTTTTATTGGTGTATAAATTTTGTGGAAAGGCTTACAATATTTTCCCAAGCTCACCCGTGTGATGTGTGATTATTTTATCATCATGCCAGTTTTTCAAACCTGTTTGCTAAAAAAAGGGTCTAAGTGGCGCCATCTTTAAAGAATCCGAAGAAAAGAAATAATTTCATATATGGCGGTTTGATTCCGGATAAAAAAAAAGAAAGGCAGACAGCTATCTCTACACATTGCTTTCTTTTTTTTTCTTTTTTTTTTTTTGAACGAATTAAAAAGAATGACTAGCTCGTGGGGTGTCCTCGAGACAACGGGACACCAGTAATTTCGAACCTTGCTTAGCGTATTTATGGCTTAAAGATAAAACAATACTTAAAAGTAAATTTTGTTCATTCATTATCTTCATATTGAAATAGACGGATTTAATATTTTAAAGAATTGAAACTTAAAACTAAATCAAAGTTTTCGTTTTATTTCTGCTCTACACAAATAGATTTTAAACTCGTTGTCATTTATTTCTTAATTTAATGATTTCAATAAAGCGTTTTTTTCTCTTATATTTTGACTAGTTTTGATGTGGTTCCAATAATTTTACACTCACCCACTTTTAGTATTTTCTAAATATCTAAAAGTTTTGTTTTTCTTCGATTTTCAAATTACGAAATAAATCATATTTCTAAGAAATTTATGACTTGGGTATCAATTTTAATTTAAGAAAAATAAATAATTAAAATTTTTCTGCATTTCATTTTATCAATATTATTTGAAAGTAGAAATGCTTACAGATTTAACGCCGATTTTAAAGGCCGTGCAGATTTTGAAAGGCCGTGTAGATTTTGAAATTTCATGCAATACAAATGCCCCCGTCTCTCTTTCTTTCGATCTATCTATCTTTGAGCTTTTCAAATAATTTGAGGATAAAATTCCTTTCATAATCGATTAATTATGAAATTTATCAACTGCTGTATTATCCGATGAATTTATTTCTTACATATATGTAGACAGCATTCCTACATTGCAAATCGAGGAATGGTGTCATCAACGGAGTATTTGGTTTCGTTTGGTTTTATGGCATATAAACGATTGTAAGTTATCTAATGCCAAATCCTATTTTATAGATACATTAAATATATGATTTCTAAAAAAATTTTGTTGATAACTTTTGAAACGAGCCTGAACTCAATTTTTTAACACAGTTAAATGGTTTCACTCATTTCTATCTAATACAAACAATTTTATGTACTATTAATCATGTTGTCACACAGTTAAATGTTTTTAAAATTGCTATTTAACGCTAACAATTCAATTAAACGCCAGTCATTTGCTTACACAGTTATCAAACTGTTCTATTTCGAACAATTCAGTTTAGCATGTCGACAAAACTAACTGGTTCCAAGTATTACTATGTATCAATATCAATTCAATTAAAAATTAGTCATTTGTTCACAGAGTTCAATGATTAAACAATTTTATTTCAGGCAATTCAGTTTAGTATAAGTCATTTTTTGCACTCAGTATAATTGCCAAAGTACACAGTTTAAATGTCACACAGTTCTATTTGACCCATACATAGGACCCTATCAAGAGTGCTCCTGGGAGCGATGGCAATGAAGGGGTACTCCACATTCCTCAAAACTTCAGAATAACTAGAGCTTCACCATCAGATTGTTTAGTGCCATAATCAGCACACTCGTTGGGGAAGTCTTACCTCTCTGTAGTAATGCAGTCAGTGTATTCTGCAGCCCCAGCCGACAAGACAAAAAAAAAAAATTAAATATCAAAAATCCAATCATATCAATTAATATCTAATTTCTTTTTTTGAGCAATTCCTTGTTAAACGTAAGGTCGGACGTATGTACATTTCAGTGAAAAGGTAACCGAATAAATGGGCATGAGAATAAATTTGAGTTTAAGGTAAGTATTACTGTTATCTTTGCTTCGGGTTAATAGGAATTGTTGTAATTCCTTAAATTATTGTTAAATCTGAAGAATTACGTTAAAATGTGGGTTAATTTACCGTAGAAAGTGAATTAGAACCTACGTGTAGTTACTTTATTATGATCCCGGCCGGTAACGAAAGAAAAACCGGAAGTGGGCGAAATAGGGAAACTCTTCACCCCTCTTCAATCCCCTCACACCTTTCCCTCCTGTGTCCATTCTGAAGGTATTATTTATATCCGTTGGATCTGAAGAAGTCCTGTTAAATTTGGAATTATTTATTCATATCAATACCCATAGCGGGATTGAAATAAATTTATAACCCTAAAGTGACCGGATTTTGTTTTTTCTTAAAGGAATTGTTGTTATGTGATGTCAGTTACATTGAGCTCTTTACCAGGAAGATTTAAATGGTCGAAGTTTGAATAATTTATTTGTCCTGACGGAATCATTCTCGACTCCAGTTTGACTGAAGAATATATATATATATATATATATATATATATATATATATATATGTATATATATATATATATACACACGATGGGCATACGATAAGTTTCCAGACTTTTTTCGTATGGGCACTTTTATTGATAGTACACTCATGAAACTCTAGTCCCCTTCGAAGTAATCTTCGCCAGCTGCAATGCACTTGTTGCACCGTTACAACAACTTTTGGAAGGCTCCATGGAAGTCCTCTTGTGTTTCCGTGTCAATGACCTTCGTCACAGCCCCTTTCATCTCCTCAATTATCTCATAACGACATCCTCTGAGCTAAGGGAATAACTAAAAGTCACAGGGAGCAAGGTCTGAACTATTGGGAGGGTAAGGAACTGTATTGATGTCAAGCTTGGTCAAATAGTCTGTGACAAGGATGGAGTTGAGGGCTGGTGTATTGTCCTGGTGGAAATGCCACTGACCCGATTTGAAGAGTCCTGGCCTCTTCCGACGGAATCTCTTCCTGAACTCCCTTAAAACCTCAACATAGTAAGCCTAACACTAACCCTTTGGCCAATCAACTCTGGTGTATTGACTTCATTACTCCTCCCACACTTCTCATCATCCCTCACAGACTCCCTGCCTTCCTTGAATCTCTTATGCCTCTCAAAAACTGATACTCGATTCATGCAAGAGGGTCGAAAAGCAGTCTGAAGCGTTCCATTCATTTCTTTGGTTTTTTTCCAAATTTAAAATAGAATTTTATTGCATATTGTTCTTCTAAAGTGTCAGATTGCATTTTTGAAATTCACCAGCTGTGACAATTAGGCTTTAGTAGGGTGTATTCCAATTCCAACTGTGTTCCTTTGAACCTGAAATCATAAAAATTGGTCAGTCATCTCATTAGATGTATATCAATAACATAGTAAAATTTCAAGTGTCTACGACAATTTTATATCCCCATACGAAAAAAGTCTGGAAACTTATCGCACCCCCTCATATATATATATATATATATATATATATATATATATATATATATATATATATATATATATATATATATAGCTCAGTATCGTTGGTAGAACAGCGATTCGATGATACCAACAGGACATGGGCCAGCTTAGCCGTGTATGACTCATTACTTACTATATCTCGCAGACTTTAGGGAAGTCTTGTAGGTAAGTGAGGGAAGTATTGATGGCATATATATATATATATATATATATATATATATATATATATATATATATATATACATACATATATATATATATATATATATATATATATATATATATATATATATATATATATATATAATTTATATCGGGTTAATGGGCTGATACAATGTGTTTGGAATTATTCATATATAGAATATATGAGAAATTCTATATTATTCTACAGAAGTGATCGATGTATGGCTATTGATATACAGGGTGTCTCAAAATAGATGCAAACTATTAATTTGATAAAAATTTATGACTGAGACGAGCGTAATGCTGGTCATTTGGAAAACATCGTGTAAAAAATACAGCACAATACATCAAATAAATGTTTTTTTAATTGTTATTATAGCTTCTACGACATGCAATCTTTTTTTAAGTTTCTTGTCTCACTAGTAGATCATTATCTTATACATGGGTTGCATCTATTTTGAGATAATTTTGAATGATTTTCTCTTTAAATAAGTAGTGACGCAAAATATTTTTTCTCACTTGTCCAAAGAATTGTGATCGAGGATTAATAGTTGTAATGATATACTATTTTCAAATCTGAAACCAAAAAGAACACGACATGGTTATTTGTAGAGTTATTAGCAGTCATATGGGTTCCATGTATATTGAGACACTCTATATAAATCTATCAAAATATATAAAAACAGTCACATACAGGGTGAATATGTCTGTAATGTCAATGAAAGAAACTCGGCGGACAGTTACTGTGCGATTATAGATTTATTTCGAGAAGCCATGTTTTTTTTGTCTTGCCTCTTCAGACGGCTAAAGAAATCCCACGGAGAAATCACCATTGTCATATAGAAACGAAAAAAAAAAAAAAAAAAGAAGAAAATAATAAAACTCAATAAAGGAATAAATAAACGATAAGAATAAAAGGATAAAAATAGAAAAATAAAAAAATAAAAAAATTAAAAGAACAGAAAAATAGAAAAAATAAAAATATATATAAAAAAATAGAAATATAAAAGATACAAAAAATAGCCGTTCTACTTTTTATTTTCTATCTTTTATCTTTATTTATTTTTTCATTTCTATTGTTTTTAATATTTTATTCATTTGTTTATTTTTATTATTTTTTTTTCTCGATTACAGCGACTTCGTCGTAAACGAGTTTAAATTCTAGTTGCGTTATTACGTTCACCTTTGAACTAATGCCCCTTGGAAAAGTTATGAAGCCCCTTATGACCACGTTATGACATAAATAGTACCACTAGTGTTTTACTACTACAATTGTTTTGGCACTGAATAACCTGCGAAGGTTAATATGTGTGCGTATTGCCAACATGAATGAAAACTGAAGGATTGTATAACAATAAACTTTGAAGGTTTCTTGAATGCTTAGAACGTTACCATAAGAAACCTCGGATCAAACCTTGACCATTGCTCTTAGGAGAAAAGCTGACATCTTTAGTTATTACGCAGAGTCAACTATAAAAAAAGGTAATTCAACGGAAATGCATCTGTTTTTTCCACTAGGGCAATTATATACACCATTGTTTGAAGCGATGGCATTCATCTGACAGATTACATTCTTGTAAATTGATCTATATATGCGTAAAATACACACTTGTTACAATTCACAGAAGGCCAATTAATATCAACAGAAATAAATAGAATACAACAATCTGTCAAATAACCAAAGTCAATAGGCAACGCTTTTCCCTTGACGTCATATCAACAAATGGTTTGCATTTCATCCCTATGTTATGACAATTATATAAAAATTCTAAACATTAACAGAAAATTACTAGCAGTATCAGTCGTAAGAGCAGTAGTAATGGTAATAGAAGAAGTAGTAGTAGTAGTTGTAAGGACAATATAAACAAAAACAAAAAAGTGATGGTTTTAATACAACGACCACGACCACGACTACTACTACTACTACTACTGAACTTGGGTCACTTATTCTTTTGAATCGTTTCGTTTGTAAAGCAGTGACAGCAGCAATAACTAAAATATGAAGTTTTTCTGGAGATCGTAAAATCTATCGTAAGCGAATAAAAGACAAAAACAGACATGATAGAGGAGGAACAGTGATATACAGAGAATTGGCCAAATGGCGAGGATGTTATTTGCATAAATCAAAGGCTGTCGTAAAAAAAAAAAGATAAAGAATTATAGATTCTGGGATTTTGAAATCCAGACCAAACACACCCGTTCTAACGGAAGAATAGATTAGAGATTCGAACACAAAGTCGTAGTTTTGGTGACTCTGCCAAGAACGCAGAACATAAAAATTACAAATAAAAAAATAATTGGAAAAGAAACACTAAGAAATTTTTTGAAAATTGAGAAAACTGGATAACGAAGGTTAGTGTTGATTACATAATTGTTAGTAGACTTAAAATTATTAAAAATCTAAAAATGAGATCAGATAAATTAAAAACTCGAGGAAAAATTCAAAATATAAAACTGGGACAAGGGGAATTCTAAGAAAAGTTGTGAAAATTTGAGATTAGCCGTCACTTAATCCCCAGCTATAACATTACATAAGTGAATACAACAATGGATAAAATATTAATAAGAAAATTGCTGGAAAATGAGACACACAAACTCCTCTCGAATTTTGAGATACAAACGAATCACCTAATCTCGGACAGACAACAAGACCTTATAATACTCAACAAAAAAAGAGAGAACTTGCAAAATTGTGGACTTTGTTGCCCCGGCGGATCACTGAGTAAAATTGAAAGAAAGTGAAAAGAGGGATATGTACCAGGACCTTGCTAAGGAATTGAAAAAACTGAAAGTAACAAATTTATCAATTGTAATTGGTGCTCTTGGTATAGTCACCAAAGAATTGGTACAAAGACTGGAGGACTTAAAATAACGGGACAGGTGGATACTGTCCAAACAACAGCATTTTTAAGATCGGTCAGAATACTGAGAAGAGTCCTGGAGACTTGAGGAGACTTCCTATAACTCAAACTCCAGGGAAAAACCATCATATAATGCTGATGTGAAAAACTCTGAAAGAGTAAAATAATAATAATCATAAAAAAATAATAATATACCTATCTTAATACGTTTGAATAAATGTTACAAGTATATTGATACTAGTATAAGCCGTTAAACAGTTGAAAGGAATTTTATATTTGAAATAAATATTTCAATCCATCAAACCTAGTAATTTATTTTTGTTCTCTTTGGTTGATAATGGGCACATAACACAAATTCTAGATTGTAATGGCTGAAACATCTGGATCGGATTATAGTAATTGTCTTCTTCAAGAAATTCTGTTAAAAGTGACCACAGCGTTGACTAAATTTGTTTTTGGCTGATAAATCGGTGTGATATGCCATGGGTAATTTTTCTTATGATTTACTAATTTTGATCGAAAAGTCTAGTTTCTTCTCTTGTTTGGCCAATTGGACGAGGCTAGATTCACACATATGCTGATGTAAATGATATTCATCATGTTAACTGGCTATCACCAAATAAAGAATTGATCATAACACATTGTCATTAACACCAGAGCTAACGACGTTTGTACCCGTTCAATATCTTCATTTTATAAATGCTGTTTTTCATAACAAGTTCTATTAAGGTCATTTGAAAATCTGTCGGTATAATAAAGAAATTGCCATAATTTTCAGATGAACTTTTACGACCATTAATTCAGCGTTTGATATTTTCAGTAAGTGATTAACCAAATAAATTGTTCGTTTTGAAAGATAATCTTTCCGTTGAATCTTATGCACGGCATTATTAATTAACCTTAAACATAAAAGTAAATTCCGCCTTATATCTCTTTATGTTCAACCACAATTTATAATCCATAGATTTATTTCTTGCATCTTGAAGGATGCAGCCTTTTCATTACGAACATCTTTTTTGTCATTTTTCTTTTTAAATTAGTCGGTAACTAATTTTCTAAAAAAAAAATGAAGTGTTGTGAACGAGTAGATTAGATCAGATCAGACTAAATCGAATTCTTTTATTCAATTCATTCATAAGAAAGGGAATTATTGGTCGTTCTTTGAATTATATAAATTAGTGGCTTTTCAACCTTTATTAGTGCAGCAGGTAATATGACAAGGTATAAAAACAGCTTTTATACTAATGAAAATGTAAAGGACTTACCTATATAGAACACGTGACACATCGTGTAAAGATTTGATTATTTTTAGCGGCTTAACAAGCCATATTGAGTTATTTCACGTCTTGAGGTTAGAGAATCGCGTTCATTGTACGTTTATATTTATATCTTTGTGTTGTTATTTTTTGAGAGTTTTTTCTACACGTGGTTATATCGTTTTAAGTATTCCTATCTAATGCAAATAATTTTCACACATTTATGTTGTTTCAAATATCTTGTAATAATAATCTTAAGTAAATGATTATATCTTCAACTATTCTCAATAGAAATAACTATCAATTAACAATTATCAGTTAACAATTAAAAATTTTATGGTGTCATATTCTATCTAATAATAATAAAAATCTTCAAACAGTTTCATTTGAATCATAGATGAAACCCGAATAGGTACAACCAGTCTAACCCAGAGTGGACCAGGGAGTAATGATAATGTAAAATGTATTCCATACACCCTAAATCTCCTGAACTGAAGCCTCAAAATCAGAAGCGATTCATTGTTATATCTAAAATATGCAATGCTTCGAAGATTTGAGTGAGAAAGATTTCGACATGCCAAATTTAAAGATTAGAGATTTATTCTGTTTAAGAGTGTCGAGATTCTTCCATTATATTCTACTAAGGAGTGCAGAGTCCCTATGACGTAATGGCTAAAGTGATGGATTATGGGTTCCAAGTAAGCGAGTTCGAACTCCAGTCGCACTATTACACTCACTTTCACTAAAATACCTTTGGGAAAGGTATTTATCCCTAATCCCTCCAATTGTAGGTTAAATAATATCACTGCAATGATAGATTTAGCGTTAGATAACCCACGAAGGTTGATAGGCTATTAAACAAAGAAACCAAGTCAATCTACTCAGGATTTTATATTTATTCAAAGAAAAATGCGCGTATGTAATTGACATTTTCATTTTATAAAAATTCCAAGACTTGTAATTGGTTTTAAATCATGTTCTCGGAACGTTTCATTCCTTTTTAGAGTTTAAAATCTAGAAATTGGGATGCGTTCATTCATTAGGGGCCAGAGCATGTTATTCATGTTGATTGATCAGAAAAAGAAATCAATAGAAAGGGTCAGAAGACAAGAGTCAGTTTGTCTCGAAGTTGGAACAGCAGGGGATATTTACCAGAAGCCTTTGGAATTCAGAGTGGACAGGTTGTGTTCAACCGCAAGTCAGGAATAAAACGGCACCGTTGGAATGTTACTACATTGGGTTTTGGGTTTCTTCTTAACATGTAGTAGACAACAGTTGTTGACTGGCAGTTTACACACACACATATATATATATATATATTCTTGTGTTTCTTTTAAGTATACTCTACTTTATTTGTTCTTTAAACGTATCGTATGTTGTCTTTTGGTTCACACACACACACACACACACACACACACACACACACACACACACACACACACACACACACACATTAATCATTTGTCAGCATTTACATTCTTGACTAGTCATCTTTTTCGCCTTAGCTACATCGGTTTTCAACATATGAGATCTGCATAATTTTATAAAAAGAACAATACTTTCAGGCATGACACTTCCAATGTAAATTAATTTTGAAATCAGTTTAATCATTAATCCAAGCTAACCTGGACACTAACTTTAATGTTTTAAAGAAAGGAGATGAAATATTTCGAATGAATGTTTTTTCCATCAAGTATTTTACGAGTGTTCTAATGTAGTATTGATAATGAAACTACAGATATTTGGCACTATAGTAAAGTTGTGTTCTGGTTAGTAAGCTAATGTTGTCAGTGTGACGTATTTGTTATTTTTCTTCTTTACACCTGGTCGTTTAGTTGTAGTTGAAAGGTTGTTAGTTTATAGTAATATGACACTGTAAGAACAACAAATGCTTAAACAACAAAAAACATTCAAAGAAAATGATTACAAGTTAAACAAATAACATACGTTTTGAATAATATACGTAAAGTAATAAAACATAACAGCCTAGTGATAATCAGGTGAAAAGGGGAACATTTTTGAAAAATGCTGAATTGAGTTGGGACTAAGTTACTGACTTCATTAAAACCCGTTCATTATGTCAAATAAAAAATGCGGTAAATCAACCGACCAGAAATAAGACATTTATGTTTTGAATCGTCACTCAAGAAAGGACGTAAATGAAGAAGTCTTGAGCTATACAGTTGCCGAGTCACTTGTCCAAGTGGACAAAAATGGGCTGGTGTGGCTACAATCGTCTCATGGACCAAGTTAGCAAGAGGCTTTGTGTTTTCTCTCTTGCAACGTAGTAGTAATTAGTATTTAAAGTCTCACATCCAATTTGATGATTTTTGGCAGATGATCCTGATATCTATGTTCTTTAACAGAATTCTTTCAAAGTTACTTCTTTTCAGTTAATTACTCAAGTTAAACATTTTTTTATTGTAATCGACACATGTTTGTGTGTTTATTTTTGGACTCCAAGTCCTGTTGTGAACTAAATAACTGCATTTGGACGAGCTTGTAGATTTGTGTAAAAAAAGGCAAAACTTTTACTGGTCACTACAGTATCAAAATGTAAATTTACACTGATGTATCTCCCTTTTTCTATATAAATATCGAGTAAATAGCAAAATATAGTTTCTTGTTAGACTAGATATATAGCTGACGACAATTACTTGTCCTTAAGTCCTGTAAAATATATTGACAACCATCATCAGTC
The DNA here is from genome assembly GCA_963585895.1 of Sepioteuthis lessoniana. Classification (NCBI taxonomy): domain Eukaryota; kingdom Metazoa; phylum Mollusca; class Cephalopoda; order Myopsida; family Loliginidae; genus Sepioteuthis; species Sepioteuthis lessoniana. The sequence goes on along the minus strand of OY757909.1, from coordinate 132,130,806 downwards.
TCTCGAGACTCATGAAACATCCTTTACAAGACACAAAAACCAGAAGAATTCTCCCAGGATCAATTTTCCAACTAAAAAAGGTTGCATTGTTTTTTATTCATGATCGACTCGATTGAAACTTTAAGGTATTTTGACTAGAGTGAACAAAGAACCGAAAGAAAAATATTCTGTTATCTTCCAATTTTTGTTTGTTTGATGTATTCTTTTGCTAGAGTGGGTCATGGCCACTTTGAAAGAAATAATATCTCTGATTACTTTCTTCTTCTTCTTCTTCTTCTTCTTCTTCTTCTTCTTCTTCTTCTTCTTCTTCTTCTTCTTCTTCTTCTTCTTCTTCAATTGCTCTTATCTGGAAGGTGAGAAACGAAAGTTAATACCTAGAGAATCAGCGATAAGCGAAATAAATGAAAAAGGTCTCAAAAGAATTGAGAAAAATCTTTCAACTTGTGGCTAAATCTTATCTCTTTATTGAGAACTCCCTGTGCTAATATTAGTGAACAAGATATCTCGTCTTGTCTCGTCTCTATATGAATCCCAAATGATTCATAGCTTATTAGAAAAAAGGCTGGGCGATTGAAAATATTGATTAGTCAATGTTAGACGTGTTTAATAAGGAGGTCAGTGGCAACTAGTCCACCTTTTTTAAGTTAACTTTTCCCAACCCGCCCTAAGTTTCTTTTAAGGGTATTATAAATATTTCAACACAACATTTCTATGATGTCTTTTATTTTGAAATAAACCTTACATTGTGTTGATGAAATGTTCACCAGTTGTTAACTTTTGGCTTCTGAGAGATTTTCATGCTTCTTTTTAAATGTTGAATATTTTTAATTGAGTATTTATGAGTCTTTGAATTATTAATGTAAATCAGGTTTTAAAAGATCTGATTTTTGTAAATTTAATAAAACAAAGTAAAATAAGACAAAACGCAGTGGTCAATGCGAGGTTATCGCAAACCACGCTCTGTGAATAACACTGTTTGGCAGGGCTTAAATAATTATTGGATTGATCGAAACGATTTTAATTTTCAAAATGTCTTTTACTTTGATGATTTATTTGGAATTTGGTTGAAATGACAGCTAACATCGATTTCAACTTTGTCAATCTTTGTATCTGCACATTTGTATATGTCGGATATTCATGATTCTTTGACCCTAATGAGGATTACCGTTGATTGATTAAATATTTGAAACAATATCCTATTTCTTCCTTGTGCAAGCAATCAGTGTTCGAGCTGAAGAATTAGAATAATTAATTTTTATTGAAACTAAATTCAGCCAAACTAAGTTAAGTTTATTAAACATCAATGAAGCTAAAAAAAAGTGGGCGTGAAGTAACTTGAAGGATAACAAAGATGTTTATAGTTGTGGTACAAGGCCACAGGGATAGAGAATCCAGTGCCTTCGAATACTAACCACAAGCATCGGTGGGAAAAATACATGTTCATACCAGTTCGAAAAAAATAAGAAGAGGAAATAGCTTTAAAGAGATACAAAAAATAAAAAAGGAGGAAAGAAAACGAATTAAGAAAGAAATAAAAAAATAAAAATAACCTAGAAAGAAGAAAAAGAGGAAAAATATTAAAAGAAAGTCGGGATAAAACAACAGTATCTGCTTCTGGCAAGAATATAGGAAGTAAAACCTTAACAGGAAAAAAGGCGGGCGAGTCTTGTGGAGGAAGAACTCTACCGAGTCGAGGAATAACAAAGGCTGTTAGCGAGAGAATAACATTACTAATGAACACCAGGACCACAGTAATCGCTCACTACCACCATAGCTTCTGCTGTTGATGATGCTGTTGATGATGCTGCCACATCGCTTGCCAAATATTAGCTCGACTGCAACTGTTTCAGTACTCCTGCTGAGGCTTGGCTTCGTTTATTTTTTCGCTTCTTATGACACTCTCCATCTGCTCCTCTCTATTTCTTTAATACTAACACAAGAGAGAGAGAGAGAGAGAGAGAGAGAGAGAGAGAGAGAGCTTACTTTTTCTATTTTTCTACTTATTTTTTCTTCTTATTCTCTGGCTGGTTTTCTATGAGCCAGAGTCTCCGACTCCGAGTTGATAGGCCCTACCCTTCAATTCCTGCATCCCCGTTTGCGTCACTCCCCAACGCGAGGCCTGATTGCTCACTCATTCTCACTCCACCCACACCCAACGTTTCGGGCAGAGGAAACATCTGTTCTCAGCCGTTTCACTCCTCTCCATCCTCGTCTCCTCAGTTGACTGTTGGAGTTTAGCCCTGCTGCTTCATGCATCTCAAAACTGTGTGGTGTGTGCGTGTGTGCGCGCATACATAACCGTGTGTGTGTGTGTGTGTGTGTGGAAATGTGTATTCAAATATGAGCATGTGAGCGTGAATTTGCTTAGATGTCTGAGTGGCCATTTTCACGGAATGTATACGTACATTCGCCTGTATATATAATGTGTATATGTGGATGTTGGATCCTTAACAAATAAGATTTTCGTGTTTTTTTTTCAGATATGCACACACACATTATTCTGGAGGATTAGTATACAAAGTTTCAGTATGCTGTACATGTGTTGCATTTGTGTTAAGTGAGTGTATTAATTTGTTGATATATATATATATATATATATATATATATATATTTACATATATGTATAGATATGCAGTTTGCTAAATAAAGAGAGTACAATATCAGTAACAGAGTTTATATATCTGTTAGGATAGCGTAGACACTGAGTATATGTATATATATATATATATGTGTGTGTGTGTGTGTGTGTGTGTATGTCTGCATGCGCGTGCACACACACACATACACAAATATGTACGTATGTATATATATATGTGTGTGTGTGTGTATGGTGTAATGATTACCATTGTAGGAAATAGACACGGCAACCCGATTTCAAACCTGGATGAGACCGTTTGTACCTTTGCGAACGGTATGCAGCCAACTATTCTCCCTCCAAAAATGGATAAATAAAAGAGCAAACTGGATCCTTTAACCTTGGAATGGCAACCAGTTCAAGAGAAGCAAAACTCTTCATTCAAACCTGTTAAACTCCGCTCGAAAATTGATCTTGTATCACATCCTGGTAGTGCAGATGGGTTTTAAACACACACACACACACACACATACACACACATACACACACACACACACACACACACACATATATATATATATATATATATATATAAAATGTGTGGGACAATACATATGTATTTAGCTGTCATTTAAATTGGTCTCCCGATAGAGTAATGAGAAATTTTCTTGTTTTCGTAATTCAAGAAATAACTCAATCTGCAGTAAATATATTTAAATATGAGTAGATATTTTTTAGATTTATTTTGATGAAAATTTACCCGGTAGAAATTCAAATTTATCCCTTATTTCTTGCCAGGTAGATTTCATTAATAAGTCTCCTTTCTTTGACTTTTTCTTGTTTTTCCTCTTTCACTCTTCGTCTGAATTTTCCTTTCTCTTTGTTTCTGTTCTTTTTCCCTTTTAAAATTTCTTTCACCTTCCAACTTTCTTTTTCTTTTCTTTCTTCCTTCTTTTTATTACCACCTTCTCAAACTCATAGACAAGCAGAAGTGTCTATCCATTTGTTCATAATCGGCTAATATATGTTTGTGATTTGTTTCTGAGTGTAGATAGTCATTTGAGGGGATGATGATGTTTTGTTATTTATTTAGCAGGTTTATAATTACAAAATACGACACGTTCTTTGGCGTGTGATTGTAAGATATCACTATAGTGCATGCGTGGAAGCGAGCGTGTACAAAATACTATGTTTGTTCACTGTGTGTGTGTGTGTGCGTGCGTGTGTGTGTGTGTGTTATATCTGGTCGTCCTTAGCTTTTAAGGAAGGTTTGGCCTCAGAATTTGACACTGACCTAACATTCTAGTGCACTTGCATTAGTGCATTAATAAATGCCGGTAGACATGTCTTGCCTATTAATTAAAACTATTATTATTACTACTCTTTTAGAGTTTTTCATATCAGCGTTAGTTGATGGTCTTTCACTGGAGTTTGAGTGACAGCAAGTCTCATCAAGTCTCCAGGACTCTTCTAAGTATTCTGGCCGTTCTCAATAATACTGTAGTTTGGACGGTCTCCACTCGTCCTACGACTTCCGTGTCCTCCATTACCTTTCATAGTCCTTTAGTTACTGTACCGAATGTACCAATCACAATTAATATAATCGTCACTTTCATGTTTCATAGTTTTTTTAAAAATTCCCTAACAAGGTCGAGGTACTTATCCTTCATTTCACTTTCTTTCATTTTTATTCTGTCGTCAGCCGGGACAGCAAAGTCGACAATTTTGCAAGTTTTCTTTTTTTGTTATTTATTATTATAAGGTCTGGTCTTCTGGCCGAGATTAAGTGATCCGTTTGTATGTCAAAGTCCCCTGGGACTTTGACATACTCCAGGACAGATGCTGGGTTATGCATATACCCTTTGTTCGTGTGGTCAAATTTAAATTTCTTGCACATCTCCCAGTGGATCACCTTGCCGACCCTCACGTGTTTAGTCTTATACTCCTGTGCTAATTTGCTGCATTCGCTTATTATGTGATTGATGGTTTCGTCTCTATCACCACTTAACCTACATTTGCTATTTTGTTGCGCCTTATCTATTCTCGCTTTGATTTGTTTGGTTCTTATGGCGATGTTTTGTGCTGCTATTAAGAGAGATTCTGTTTCTCTTTTCAAGTTTCCTTTTCTTAGCCACGTCCAGGTTTTCTTGTGCGAGATGTCGTTTATTAGTCATTTAAAGCGCCCGTAGATTTATTTTTCTTCCCGTTTTCGTTTTCTAGTCATTGTCATTCTGTTGGTCACCGTGTTTTCAGTGCTGGCAAGTCCTCTTCCTTTCTCCTTTCTTGATACATATAGTCTGTCAATGTCGTCTCTGGAGTGTAATCCCTTATGCATGGTCATTAGTTTCCTTGATCTTTGGTCCGTTTGCTTAAGTTCTTCTCTGGTCCACTTTACAAAGGGCCCCGAATATCTAACGAGGGATACAGCCTAGGTGTTTATTCCTTTGATAAGATTTCTGCCAGATAGTTTTGTCTCAAGTAGCTTTCTCGTTCTTTCGAGATATTCTTTCATAATTTTGTCTTTCATCTCCACTTGTTTGATGGTGTCAGCCTCCAAGATGCCCAAGCAGTTTTACGTTTCCTTTTCTCTGAGCGTTCTAATCTTGTCTTGACTTGGTAGTTCCATTCCGTCAGTCATATGTCGTTTGCCATTTTTCATGACTAGCATAGCACATTTTTCTATGCCAAATTCTATTCCTACGCCCTGACTGTATATTCTAACTGCATGTAATTGTGCATACAGTTATTTTTCATTTTGTGTAAATAGTTTGATGTCATCTATGTACATTAAGTGATTGATCTTTTCCTGTGATCTACAAAGTTTGTATCCGGCTGTGCCTTTTCTGGGTATGTGGTTAAGTGGTATCATGGCAATTATGAATAGTAACGGTGATAGAGCATCACCTTGAAATATACCTCTTTGGATCTTTCTTTCAGCTAAGCTTCTCCCTCCTGCTGTCAATTACACAGTCCAGATTTTCATGGTTTTCTCGATAAAGTTTATGACTTCATGTGATTTTTTCTACGTTTTGAAGCATTTTATTATCCAGCTCGGCGGAACCATATCATATACCTTTTTGTTATCACTCCAGACCATAGCTAAGTTTTTTAGTCTGGTCTTGCTTTCATTTAGGATGTGCTAATCTATGTAAAGTAACTGTCCTGTGCCTCTGGATCCTTTGCAGCATCCTTTCTGTTCCATAGGGAATAACCCGCGGCTTATTAGCGAATTGTAAATCTCTTCCCTTACTTGTGCTATCAATATTTTCCACATCATCGGCAGGCAGATTATGGGTCTGTAGTTATTTGGAGCAGTTCCTTTGCTTGGGTCCTTTTGAATTAATGTGGTCATCCATTCAGGAAATTGTGCTTTTTGTAAGTATCTGTTCATTTCTAGTGCTTATCTGCCGTGAATGAAGGTGAATTTATTGAACCAGAAACCATGTATTCCATCATGGCCTGGCGTTTTCCTGTTTGATGCTTTTTTTAGTGTCGTTTTGAGTAAATCTATGTGCATTTCTGCTTTCGGGCTTTCTTTGAGCCCTTCTAATTCTTTAGTAATATTGTTTATCCATTCGGCTTTTCCGTTATGTCTTTTTGGTTGCCATATTTTTTACAAAATTGTTCGGTTTCTTTTGCATCCGGTTGTTGGTATGTTTTTGTGTCATCTCCTCCAAGTTGTTAGTAGAATTTTCTTTCGTTGTTTTGGAATGTTTTATTTTGTCTGTATTGTTTTACCCTTTGTCGATATGTTTTCAATCTTCCTTCTTTCACCAGTACTTTTGGGTTTATTTCTTCAAGTTGTACTGTTATTTTTCCTCGTATTGCCTTTTCATTTTGTTCCAACATATTCCAGCGTCATTTTGTTCCAACATATTCCAGCGTCATTTTGGCCTGTATGTAGATTTTTTATCTGTGTTTCCTGTCGAATTTCCCATCCTGGTTTTGATTTTTTCATTGTTCTCACAAACTAATTTCGCCCCTGCATACATTAGTTCATTTAATTTGGTTATATTATTCATTAATATATAAGGTAGTACTTGATTTATTTTATTCGTTTCTGTCTAAACTGTTCCCCATTCTATGTTTCTTAACAAAGAATGGAGTTTATTATTATTATTATTATTATTATTATTATTATTATTGTTATTATTATTTACTCCTTTGAGAATTTTTCACATTAGCGTGACCTGATGGTTTCTCACTGGAGTTTGAGTGACTATAAGTCTCCGCAGATCTCCAGGACTTTTCTTAGTATTCTGGCTGATCTTGATAATGATGTAGTTTGGATGGTCTCTACGTGTTTTCTTATTTCCGAGTCTTCAATTCCCTTCATCAATATTTTGGGGATTGTCCTAAGTGCATCAACTTCAATTGATATCATCGTCATCTTCATGTTAAATATTTTAGTTCTCAAGCAAGGTCTAGGTACTTATCTCACTTTTATCTTTCTTTTTTTTCTATGGTCTGCTGGGACGGCAAAGTTCTCTATTCGGCAGGTTCTCTTTTTTTATTGACTATTCACTAGGTCTGGTCGTCTGGTCAAGAATTGGCGATCTGTTTGTATCTCAAAATCCCTGAGATCTTTTTGTGTCTAATTCTCCTGGACAGATTCTCTGTTTTGCATATAGGACTTGTTGGTCTGGTCAAATTTTATTTTTTTGCACAACACCCAGAGGAATACCTTCCCTACCCTGTCGTGTCAAGTCTTCTATTCTTTTTGCGCTATTTAGCTGCTGATTGATCGATTCGTCTTTACCACCACACAACATACACTTGCTATTTTGTTGCGTCTAATATATTTTTGCGTTAATGTAGTTTGTCCTCATTGCGTTGTTTTGTGCCGCTGTGAGAAGAGATTCAGTTTCTCTTTTAAGGTTTCCCTTTCGTAGCCATGTCCAAGTCTTCTCGTGTGAAATTTCGCTTGTTTGTCGCTTGTCCATAAAATTGCTTTTCTTCCCCTTTTTGTTTTCTACTTATTTTTGTTCTGTTGATCCTTATGTTGTTGGTCTTATTTCTGGTCACTGAAATCAGTTTTTCTTTTCTCTTTTATGTAGTCTTCGAGTCGTCTGATCGATGTATCGATGTTATCTTCAATGCTGGCCTGTACTTTTCTTCCTTCTTTTCTTGACACATTTAATTTGTCTACGTCATCTCTGAGATGGAAGGCCTTATGCATCATTGTGAGTTTTCTTCTTCTCTCGTCCAATTATTATTATTATTATTATCTTGCGAGTTTTTTTAAACCAACGTTAGCTGATAGTTTCTCGTTGGTGTTTGAGTGACCTCAAGTCTTCAGGATTCTTCTCAGTAATCTTAATAATGATGAAGCCTGGATAGTCTCTACTTGTCCTCTGATTTCTAATTCTTTTAGTCTCTGTATTATTATTATCATTATTATTATTAAAGATACTAAATAGTAGAGACTGTACTTTCGTAGCTGATATACACACACACACACGCACACACACACACACACATATATATATATATATATATATATATATATACGTATATTATCCAACGCCAAGTCAATCGATAATGGGAACGATTCTATTTTGGGATTTTCTATCTACATTATCCATATGTAAATCAGTTATAATTGTAATCATGATTGTAATTATATATATATTGAAAATGCTGTCCTACACACACACACACACACACACACATATATATATATATATATATATATAGGACAATATTTTCTCTTTCAAAGATGTTTGATTAGATAAGGTAGACATTTCGTGTCTGCCTGTTTTTATCTCTGATCAGTTCAAGGCTTCACATGAGGCATTTGACTTCTGTTTGGAATGAATTCAGGAAGTCACCGTATTTTCCCCGAGTACTTTCGGTTCTAACCGGGCCATTTTGGGGGAAGCGAACAATGGCAAGTCAAACACAAATATATAAGTCATATACATTTATATAAAAAGTAGGATGAAGAAAAGTAGGAGGGGAATTTACGGAAGAAAAGAATTTTGCTAGAGGTAAGAGAACTTGCGGAAAAAGTTTTTTTTTTGCATTTTAGAATCGTACACACATACTCACACACACACACACACACACACACACACACATATATATATATATATATGTGTGTGTGTGTGTGTTTAGAGGCACAAAAGTCACTTACCATCTTAAGAAAAGAACTTTACAAAATGTTTTAAACGGAGGACATGTGAATGATATTATATTACTCAATTTTTTCGAAAAGTCGAAATAAATATTATGAAAAGAAAAATGTATTCCCCTTTTTTATTCAAAAGATGTTCACCTTTTATATATATATATATATATATATAATTATTTTATAACAGCGTAGTTTCAAAAGGCGGGATTGCAGACTTTTAGATCGATACTTCTGTTTTGTCTTTTGGTTGTTTGAGTTGGTTGTATCAGTTTGTTGTAGGGTTGATAATGCAGGAGCGTTGATCGGCTGAATTACTTTCAAATCACTCGAGTGAACTGAAGAAAGAAAGAAAGAAAGAAAGAAAGAAAGAAAGAAAATCGAGAATGAAAAAGAAACTGAAAAAAGAGAGAAAGAAAATGAATTGAGGCAAAAAAGGGAGAATATGGAATTCTAGAAATTCATATTGAGAGGAAAAAGGAAAGTGAAAAATGTGTGCATGTGTGTGAGTGAGTATGATAGAGAGAGAGAGAGAGAGAGAGAGAGAGAGAGAGAGAGAGAGAGAGAGAGAGAGAGAGAGAGATATGTTTTAATTATTATAGTTTACCTTGTAATTATCTGTGAAAAATTTGGAATTTGTTTGAATTTCCTTGGAATCATTTTTGTTAGAGAAGAAAGAAATATTTGTTCCCGTAACAAATAAAATTTCTTTTATTCAGTTGAAAGATCAGACAACATCACCGATTTATATATATATATATATATATATAAAATTTGTGATAATTATTTTTCATACCAGTTGTAACTAGTGACTTCTCCGGGAAATGAAGTGACATCAGATGTAGTTTTAATTTTTTCCCCAAAATCTTATCTTTCTTAATATGACAACTTTTATTTAACAGTGCCTTCTTCAGAATTCTAATCACACAAAGATGTTTTTAATTCCCTCTAGTTGCACATTATAACATTCTTCTTATACACAAAATTCGATAAAAAAGTGTTTCTACATAATGTCATTCCCATGTTTCTAAAAACACCATTTTGAAAAGCTTATTTATTTCTAGGCTTTCGTTTAAAAGCATTGGAAGAATGTCTTCCCTTTTTATCTGGTCATCTCAAAGAGCTGACCAGATAAAAGAAAGCACAAAGAACATGTTTCTTTAGGTTATTTACACACCTGAGATTTCTGAAGTGTTTACGAAGTTTTTGGAACCTTAATTCTATATCCAATTTCAAAAAGATACCTACCATTATCCTTGTGATTGTGTGACAGTCAACATTACAAAATCTGTCTAAAATATTGAATGGATGAACAACGCAAACGATCAAACAAATTTGTCATTAATCTCAACGACTCAACTTCTTAAATTACAATTTCAAATTAGATAAATCCTTTAATTCATACAGAAATTTTAACATTATCAAATGACGAATCCCAGAAAATTTAAAATGATTAAATGATGAGCTTTAGAAAATTTAACATAATCAAATAACAAATCCCAGAAAATTTATCATGATCAAATGACGAGTACCTGAACATTTAAGAAAAAGTCTTATGTAAAATCATCTGTATTCAGTCAATGGCGTTTGTTAACAGGATATTAAAGAAATCCAAAATTTTCTTTCAAACTAACAATATTTCTCACTTGTCTTTTAGTCATTTTCATATTTGCAAATAAAATGATCTATTATTATTTTACTTCTTGCGAGTTTTTCAAACCAGTGTAAGCTGATAATCTTTTATTCGAGACTAAGTGACAGCAAGTCTCCTCACATCTCCAGGAATCTTCTTAGTATTTTGGTCGGTTTTCACAATATCGTGGTTTGATTAGCCTCTGCTCGTCCTCTAATTTCCAATTCTTCCAGCAACCTTACCATGTTTTGGGGGACTGTTCCATGCGCCCAAGTTAGAATTGGCTATATCGTCACTCACATGTCTCACAGTTTTTTTTTTTGTTTTCTGGGGAGGTCCAAGTACTTGTCTCTCTTTTCTGTTTATTATAATTTTCACTCAGTGCTCCGCCGGGACGGCAAAATCCACTATATGATAGGTCCTCTCTCTCTCTCTCTCTCCCTCTCTCTCTCTCTCTCTCTCTCTCTCTCTCTGTTAATCATCAGTTGCTCAAGTCTTCTGGCCGGGATTAGTGATCTGTAGTCTGTATGGTCTCGATTCTTCCAAACCTCTTTTTTGGGGACCATTTAAAGTGCACTAACAACAATTAATATGACTGTCATCCTCATCATTTTTTGTTCTCTTGCCAAGTCCACGAATTTGTCTATTTTTTTCACTTTCTTTTCTTTTCTGTTCTCTCTTTGGCCTACCGGAACGCCAAAATCGACGAGATGGTAAATTCCCTCTTTTTTCTATTAATTTGTCCAATGCTTGGTCTTCTGAGTGGGATTAGGTGATCCATTTGTATCTCAAAATCGAGGAGAATTTTGTGGGTGCATTTGCCGTTGTCTGCATGGTCTAAATACTTCTTCTCCATTCCCTTTCCCAGACTCTGGGATTATTCCATTTGGCTATGATTGGCATAAATGTCACCTTCATGTTTAAAAGCCTTTTCTGTTCTTTTTGAAGGTTCAGGTATTTTATTGGTTTCAAAAATAGATGTAAGCTACTTCATTCATTTATTAACGTATCAATTAGCATCATCGACCCATCAATTACCGTTGTAGAACTTTGAAGTAAGAAACCTGAGCTTTAGCCTAAAATCTTGTGATGATTATCGACAGGTTGGTAATGCGGTATTAACTTATTAAAAAACATTAGTAATAATAAGGAAATCTCCTCCGATGTAATTCTCTTATATACTAAAAGAATATGTAGTTTTTCATTCACTGTTGCATTATAGAGCAGCAGACCGGTGGTCAGAAGTAATGAGGACGACTAATTAGTTTCAAGATCCATCATCACATGACAACTTATTTTATAGTCACTGTAGTTTCAAATAAGATATTAGCTTATAAAGTATTTTTTTAATTGAATGGACATTTTACGAAGATTATTTTATTTACATTTGAGAAAGACGCATATTTCCTTCTCCAAGAAAAAGAAACACAATCGCAGCCGAACGCTCACAGTATGACGGATAACACATTACAAACTAATAAAAATTATTCCAAACGTGCTTCGAAGTATAAATAGGTGTTCTTGTACCGATAAAACTCATTGTATGTATATCTATCTATCTATCTGAATCTGATCATCTTTATGAATCTGCCCTATTCTGCTTATATCTCTCTCATCTGTATATCTCTCTTTCCATTTATACAAGAGAAAGAGAGATATACATAATACGTAATTTATTCATCTTTATTCTTTAGCCTTCAGCTTTTTTAAGATATACGCCGTCAACAAAATATGTGCTCGCATATTCATGAAAAAATATTTTAAATTGATATATCCTCGAATCTCGAAGAATTCCTGGTTCAGTCATTATATATGCAAGTTTCACTCTATGTATGGTTTTGTCTTTGGAAAGATTCGAAAAATTATACGTTTAAGTGAGTGTGTGTGTGTGTGTGTGTGTGTGTATCTGTGTGTGTTTATGTGTGTGTGTAAGAGTGTGGATACCGACATAGATAAATATATGTGAATATGCATATATCCACAAATGCATGCAAATGTATATATGTATATATGGGGAAGAAAGAAGGAGGGAGGGAGGGATGAAAGAGAAAAGAGATTGCTGGCGTGGCTGTACATAAAAATGAAGCGTTTGCATATGGGAAAAAAAAGCAAGGAGGCATTTAATCTCCCTTTTGGGACAAACGGAGATTTTCAACAAGTTTCGTTTCTTTTGTTTTTATTTCTTTTTCTTTCTTTTTTCTATTTACTTATTTTCCGATTCAAAATAGCGTCTATTCTACTGACTCACTTTAAATCTCTCCTCGACTGTTCATATCTATCTATCTATCTATCTATCCTCCATGTTCTTTTTTTAATTTGACAACCTCTGATTTTTTGCCTGATTTTTGTCTGACCGCTTCGCCTTGAATTCTTCCTGCATCTGTACCAGTTTGAATCAAACAGTTATAGAAACACTATAAGACGCGACTTACTGTCATGCTTAGGACACCGGTTCCCGCTAAATCACCGAAGTTAAGCAACGATGAACCTTTAGAGAGCTTTGATGCAAAGCTACATAAGAGCGGCATGTCCTGTAAACAATCTGAGGCCTGTGTCCTAAACTAAGATATGTTTAGAAAATTTCAAAAACTTAAAGACACACACACACACATATATATATATATATATATATATATATATATATATATATATATATATATGTTTGGTGGGTACTAAAACATACAGAGTGTGATGGCTAAATTACGCAAAAAATCAAAATAAATCTGACATCTCACTTTATCAGATATATTCACCAAAATTACAAAGAAACACTTTGAAATGCTATAGATCAAATTGATTTAAATAAATCCCCATTGGCTTTAATTTCGGTCACTTGTAATCTTTGGAATCGTCAGCTTTCCGACGGTCTCCGTGTTTAAATTGTTAAAAGCTGCAGCTGCCCTTGTTTTCTCTTCATTTTTGGTATTGCTCGGAGTTTTGTTGATCTCTCTCTCAACTGTATCTAATACATAATAATCGAAGAGATTAAAGTCTGGGAGTAGGTGGCCAAATATTTGGGATGATGTTTCTCACAGCCAAGACTGGATTCTTTTGCTTGTGTGGCACGGTGCAACGTCGTTCTGCTTGACACGGGATCTTCTAGCTGTAACCCAGGCACTTGGTGTAGGCCTTCGTGTTGAGTATGAGACTATGTACGAAGATAAATGGAGGCATACGTTAGCACCACTAGTGATAACCCCAAACACCATTATGTGGATTGGGTGGTTGGTTTTCATCAACATCGGTTCATCTTGTCGAGTCAGAGTAAGCCAATGGTTGTTCTGTGAATTCACTATTTGATCTTGGTCGAAAATTTTCTCATCTGAGAAAAAGCTAAGTATGTTTGATTGGCGGGTATACTTGAGTTAGTTCAAAAGCTTTTCAGTGCGGTTTTTCCTCTTGACCTGCGATAAAAATTGTCCCTTTCTCATCTTGTATGAGAAACATCAAATGTCTTGAAGCACTGACAGCCTAATATAGAACACAGTCTCATGTCCCTGGCGATGGACCTCATTGACTTGGTGGGATTGTTGTCAATCAAGGACTGGATTTTATCAACAAATTCGGAAGTTCTTGTCAGAACGATCAGAGTAAGACTTAAGAATTGCTGTATCCTCGTAATCACCATTAGACTCACACAGGTCTTATAAAATTCTCTGCACTGTCAGCCAAACACTAAGATTTCGTATTAGCGCTTCCGTGTATATGTCAAGCAGCAGAGCGTGACGGTATATATATATATATATATATATATATATATATATATATATATATATATAGTCCACTATATTTATAAATAAAGTGTGCTCAATATCATTAAAAGAGAGTATATATTTTCTCAAGGCGAAAAACAGATAGCTACCAAGTACTGTTGACTCTAGGTCTAAACTATCTTAACTTATATATATATATATATATATATATATATATATATATACGCCCCTGGACAAAAATATAAGAACATCCTCAAAAATGAAGAAAAAATATCGTTTACAATTTTTAAATTAGGAAAATCCAATATATGAAAGATAAGGCATAAAGACTATTAAATAAAAGTATGAAGAAATTTCAATTAATTTTTTATGTGTATATTAGCATTTATGCTTAATTTTAAAATTTTGTTTTGACATGAATATAAGACCAATGAGCAAAACTATAGAACATAAACGTAATTTTTTGTTTAATATTTTGTAGATCCGCCTTTAGCTTTGATAACCTCAAAAATTCGGCAAGGCATAATATTTACTAGTTTCTGTAGTTGAACTGAGGCTATTTTCCCCATACATCTAAGATTGTATTTTTGAGTTCAGAAACTTGCTGAGTATTGTCGACCTCCTTCATAAATGCTTGCAACAATCAATCCCCACAAATTTTCTATAAGATTGAGGTCTGGAGAACACACTGGGTGGTCAAGAAGTCTTATTCTTTGTTCAAGCAAGTACTTCTTTGATGTTGATGTTGTGTGGATAGTAGCATTATCTTGCTGAAAAATCCATTTTTCTCCTCATATACGATGCCCTTTTTGTATACGAGATAAATCCTTTAGTATCTTCACATAATCTGCTGCTTTTTGTCGACCAGAGACAAATTGTTTTCCTGAAGATGAAATCATAAGAGTTACTCCTTCACTATGCTTTCTTGAGTAATTCTCTTCTGGATAATTTTTGCGTGCTAGTACTTCTGAAAGCCATCCAGACCGTCTAAATTGAATTTCTTTTCGTCTGAGAAAACAACTTTTCGTTATTATTTAGCACGTATAGTTTGATACTGACGAGCATATTCCAGTCGTTTTTCTTTGTGCTTCATCGCCTTGAACGATGCATTCTTTTCTTATGCCTAATTTTTCGTTGTTTCAATGCTTTCTAATTGTTCTTGTACTGCAAGGAGCATCCACTAGAGATTCCAATATTTTTGATGTTGACAAAGTTTTCTTTTTTACTTCGCGGACAATTCTTCGCTTGAATTATGGTGATAGTTTTTCTAGCCTGCCAGTCGTTTTTCTTATTCCGTAATTATTTGGAGTTTTCAAGTAATAACGGCTTTACTGCGTTTTAATGCCTTCGAAATTTCTCACTCTTTTCAGAGCTGTGATCTTGTCTTTCTCAAATTCAGATAATTTAGTTCCTTTAGCCATTTATTTTTTTTTTTTAGTATTTTAAATATTACAGTTTGAATTGCTTTTATATTAAGTAAAGTAAGTAAAGTTGACGACCGTAGTCGATAGTGACCTGAAGTCGCCCTTTTCGATAGCTACTACACCAAGGTGTAGGGGTGGACGCTGATCTTTTCCCAGTGTTGGTTGTCACTATCTCACTTCGTGGGTTTGTGGCAGACCAAATGCAGTATAATTTGGAGAGTGCTCAATATCTGTGATAGAACTTATATACAATAATAATATGTAAATATATAGTTTTTGTATATAATTGATAGCATAGAACGCAATAACCCACCCATCTTATCTATAACATCTTCACTAATAAAAATCCCCCCACAAATAACCCCACAACACACTTAATTATGCAATAATTTGCTTCTTAGTAAAAATCATCATCATACACCCACACACACTAATAACCCCACAAAAAAAAAAAAAAAAACATGACATAGCTAATACAAACAATTATTGCAATATCCTAACAATATATTCACTATATTCCTTACGTACATATAATCATGGATTACAATGATGTATACGCAATATATCATTAACACATTATAACTAATACAAATTATTATTGCAATCTAACACAAATCAAATTCCAGCATAAAATACTAATATTGCATAATACTCCATAGTATAATACAATATTACATGTTTCATCCCCACGATATTTATTGCATTCTGATCCGCGATTCTCCTTCTTCTATAATTCTTACAAATCAAAACTTTATTTTCTTCGAAATACAATGATGATGCAATTTTATTCCTGTGTTAAAATCATCACCACACACACACACACACACACACACACACGCGAATATATAAAAAAATTACTCGGTCAATCTGTTTCGACTTTGGCTACACATCGCACCTCATATATCCAGGAGACAACCTCAAATTTGCCGCGTGGCGCATGTATCTTCACACACACACACACACACACACACACACACACACACACACACACACACACACACACACATACTAAATATCACTCATACAACTACACACATAATCTACACACACACACACACCAACACACATAAAGAGTTGTACACAATCCTAAAGCTTTTTTGACAGTACTTTTCGATTTTTTTGATTTCTCGAATATCTTTCGTTCTTTGCCTGATGATTGTCGTTTATAAGACGGCATGAAACCCGTGGTCGCAGACAAGCTTCCATGCTATTAGATATATATAAAAACTAATATATATATATATATATATATATATATATATATATATATATATATATATATATTTGGATTATATTTTATGTGTTAAGAAAATATCATTGCAGTGGAAGTCGAACATTTTATGTGTTGTTGGATGGTCGGTTTCAATTCTTTCTCTGATTTTTAATTCTTTTAATCTGTTTTAAAAGTGTTCGGAGACGACTGAAAGTGCTCTACTCCTGATGGAATACATTGATTTATTTCACAACCTGCCGGTATATTTTTCTGCTTCTTTCAGCGATATTCACTTTTTTCTTGATCCTGATGAGTGGCTCTGAATAAGCTGATCCGACTGAAATCTTTTTTGAACAGCTTTTTCTTTGTACATAATTCTTATATGATCCAACTTAAGTTGTTTGCGTTATTCCGAATGAATCTCACTTTATACCAAGTCATGCCAACTCCCAGAATTCCCTTATATGATTGATAGTCTAATTTTTGTCTCCGCATTGGTAACACTTACTGTTGCAATATTTTATTGTTTCCAGTTTATCCTGGATTTAGTAAAAGTGGTTCTTATAGAATTGCCAGGTCTGCTGTTTATCGGGATTAGGTTTCTTTTTTCAAGAGTCCTTTTCGTAATCACGCTATTTCTTTTAAAGTCTCATTCGCTTATCTCTTGAAATATACATTTTTGGTTCCTCATCTTGAAGATTTTTTTCTTAAATTTATTCTTTAGTCAGTTTTGCAGTAAATTTTTGGTTGCTTTTATTTTTTATCACTTGGCACAGTGACGTCCTGACGCCTTTTCAAAGCGAAAAGCTGTAGAGAACATTTCTTTCCTTATTCCTTTTCACATACAGCCTTTCAATAACTCACTAATCAGTTTGAACATTTTTATCTAGTTTTTTGAATATTTTGCTCAAATTTGTTCAAATAAGCAAAGCAAATTTCTATAATACCTTCAAAAAATTAAAATGTTCTTACTTTGTTTAATTTAATTGTCGTTAGGATGAAAAATCCGGTTTTGATGAGCGCGTTCGTCTTATGTTCCGGTTTGAACACACCAAGACACATTGAGAAGAAGAAGAAGAAGAAGAAGAAGAAGGATAGATAGATAGATAGATAGAGAGAGAGAAAGGGGGGATTTGAAATCTGCAAAGATTTTGGTGACTTTCATTATTAGTTGATGGTGATTGTAACTGAGGAAATAAAATCCCCTATATACTTTTATGGCAATATATTGTATATATTATCTAAAAATAAACACACACACACACACACACACACACACACACACACACACACACACACACACACACACACACACACACACACTATATCTCTTTCTCTCTCTCTCTCTTTCGCTCAGTTTCTCTCTCAATTTTCTGCACATAAAGAATCCGAGTGACATGTATTTATTCTTTTATTAATCATTTGTGATCCGAGACGGAGAATCTTCGAAAAGGAAGAACAGGAAAAACATTCTAAATAAACTCAAGATCAAACTCCTCAAACAATAGGGAAAAAGTACCTCTACTGTTCTTTAGGAGGATGGTTTTGGCATTAAATAACTCACAAATGTTGATGTGCCATTAAATCAAACCAAGCTCAAACTGGTCTGTGATGGAAAAAAAATCAAATAAAAAAAAGTCATTGAGTTTCGTATTCTAAAAATGAAATTGACGGAAAAATTTCAAAATGGAACAACAAAATGAATTCTGCTCTTTCAGCTCAAAATATGGAAATGAAATAAGTTTTACAATGCATTTTCATATTAAAAGAATTTCCAATTATAAAAACGTATTCATTTCATGGATTATGTTACTAGTATATTCTTTTCATTTTTTTTTTTTTCGTCTGATGCTGGAATATTAAAAGAACCCTAGAGAAATAAAAAGAAATGACAATTCATCGTTTCATATGTGTAAGCTATCTTATTTAGCTTATTTAATATTATTGTGCTGAACCCCCTCGTTTGGTTTGTAGGACGATCAACTACAAGTAGGGTCATTTCGTAAAGCTCTCTTGAGGCTGTTAGATGTTTCTATTTTCAAATTGCTACTAGAGGCATTGGCCCAAATAAAAGTACAAGACCCCTCATGTTCTGGCGTGAAGCGTGTTAATAAAGGGGAATCATTCATAACAATTTATCTATCTTTGACCCCCACCTCTCTCTCTCTCTCTCTCTCTCTTTCTCTCTCTCTCTCTCTCTCTGTATGCACAGATGTCTGCGTTTGTATATATTGTTTTTAGATGGTAGGTGATAGGATTTCAAATATGCATTATAAAGGTAGTCAAATTCAACATTTTTGGAATGATGACGCACCATAATCTTACCCCTTTCAAGCAAGTTTAATTTTGGACTTATCTAAATCTGTTTGGTATAAAGATATATTCACATAATTGTACTTCTAAAACCCTCTTTGCGTGCGTTAGTGTGTATATATATGTATATATATATATATATATATATATATATATGAATTAATGTGTGTGTAGGAGGCATAAATAATGGTTCTAAAATTTGCAAACACGTACACATACATATGTGTGTGTCATCATATGTGTGCGTGTGTATTGAGAGAGAGAGAGAGAGAGAGAGAGAGAGAGAGGGAGATACTGATAAGTTTAGAGATAGAAATGCAGAGAGAGAGAGAGAGAGAGAGAGAGAGAGAGAGAGAGAGGTATATTATGTGTGCATGTTTTTGTGTACATTAACCAACGGTAATGGGATATTTCCTCTTCCCGCTTGACGGAAACATCTGATCCTCAAGGGAACATTAAAATGTAACAAATGTGCGAGTTACCAGCCGCCATCGCCATCACCGACGCCGATTACAATTCTCTTTTCACTCTAGTTCTCTTTGTTTGGATTCAGATCTCATTTTTGTTTTTGACAAGATCCGCCGCCCATTTCCCTAACATCATCTGTTTAGCTTACGGATATTCTATTTGACTATGATTATTTCCTTTACTTTCGCTAAGATAAAACATTTTTGATGATCAGTAAATTTGAAGATGCACAACAGCAAATCTTACGTTTCTTTTTAGTTTTAAGCTTTTTTTTTTTACTGATTTTACCGATCATTTCAATAGGTTTTGTTTGTACATTGTTAGTAGACAGTCGTCTTCATTCCTTCGTCACCTTTCATATATATATATATATATATATATATATATATATATATGTATATAAATAAGGATAATGTTGACGTAGAGTCAACGGAGCTTGGTATCAGTCAGTTTCTCGACATTACGATCATGAGACCAAGACCGATAGTCAACAAGTGCCATTGACTTTTGTCTGCCATCCTAACTTAGATAAATATGATCTATCACCGATGTTATGTATTCTTTAGACATAAATCTTGCAAGATGTATTATTAACATACATACACACAAACATATGTTCTTTCTTGTATTATTCTCGATGTGCTTTTCATTCCGCTCACTTCATTTAATGTCTGCCATGTTATTCGTGATTGTCTATCTTAAACCGAATTTCTGTTTTTATCGATTTGGCCATGAATGTATTCTAGCTCTTCTTTTTTGGCATTTGTTTGTTAGTTTCCCTTTGGTTTTCACGAGTTTCTGCGCATTAGCATTGGTTGCGCTTCTTTTATTGAGGAAGTAATTTTTAAAAATATCACGTTTATTCCTTACTACTAATGACTCCCATGGAAGTCAACATTTGGTTCTTGGTTTGGTTGATATGGAATCAGCTTCTGTTTCTGTGTTGACAGTGACAATGTTTTCATATTCGTTATTCAGAGTATGTCTTTCAGATAACTCCTAAAGAGTATTGAATTTGTTTCTTATGGTTACCGAATATTTATTTATTCGAAACGTGTAGTTTTGACTGTTTCTTATTTCAGCGTAAACTCAAACTTCTCTTTGCTGAGATGCTCCTTCAAAAGAGTTGTATGCTTCACAGTGCTAATTATACACTTCGAAGGAGGAAAAAATCACTCGTCCGAATTATATTCTCAAGAAGCTTTTATATTTATTAAATGCTCATTCCTGGGCCTGTGAATGCCCAGTTGGGTTAACTTGTGTTTGCTAACATATAAAGCTGAGGACGAGTTGTGCAAAATCAGCGTTATTCAATTAATAAGTTGAATTTTCTTAGGAGTTGACAATTAAAATTGCAATTTTTTTCCCCAGAAAATCAATAATGATAGGTCTTTTTATATTCTTGAAAAACATCAGTATAACTTTCTTTATTGACTGCTGCGCCTGGAATATTTTCTTTGCTGGAGAATCAGTGTTTCCATTCTGACTGTCTTTTTAGTTCAGGCTTTGAAGTAGCAAAGGCATGTTAAGCCAATTTGTAAACGTTTTGACTATAACATACTTCTACGTATACATTACATATTGTCCTGTAAATTTCACATGCTTTGTACTTTTCAGCCATCAAAGATTTGATGATAGAACACTGCTCTGAAGTTCGGCTAGATTTGCTGCCATTTTGAATTGCCTCAAAACAAATATTTTTGTGAGATTAAAATAGTTTTTGCCATAAAACAATTTCAAATTATGCAGAGTTTACTTTTCTGGAAAAAAAAACATTATGAAAAAGAAATTGCTTTTTTTATTGAAGGATCCTCGTTGAGCAGTCTGGCAAAGGAATTAAAGGCTGCCACTCGCGCAATGCAAAGCTCTTCTAATGAATTATGCACTCTGGTATCCGGTAAGTCAAAATGTAAACAAAAGAAAGCTAATACATAATGCCTTATAATTCCGGAGCTGACGTATGTCACATGGTATCTGAGCGGTAAGATATTTAGTCTAACGTAAAGTTAGGCAGGTTTCGATCCCAGCTTGTAGCCACACTGAAGAGTTGTGATTCAATGAAATAGTCTGTCTGTCGATGATAATATATATACATATATACATACTTTGTTTTTATAGCCCTGTTGATAACAATAGAATACGCGGACTGAACCACTGCACAGAAGTAAGACAACCTCCAAATGAATGTCATGTTATGACACTATACTGCATCTGATGGTGAGGCTCCAGCTCTACAGCTTTGGGAAATGTTGAGTACCCCTTCATTTTAATTACGCACAGATCCACCATGATCCGAAGTAGTCGTACTTTTTAGGCTACAATCTATGGATTAAATAAAACTGTTCAATTATTTACTTAACATTATTATCATTAGTCATTTGAACCCATATAGCCGTGTGCAAATTATTTGTATTTGATAGGAATACCTAATAACCAGAATTACTAATGTTAAATAGCAATATTTGAAACCAGTTTACTGCGTGCAAACAATGATTGATATTACATGGAATTACTATGTAAGATAGTACAACTTGGAACTATTTAACTGAAGGCAAACAAATGAACTCTAACAAGTAGTTTAAAAATAAAGTCACCAACGAACTATTTGCTTATAAATTATACAGATTTAGCATTAAATAACCCACGAATATGACAAAAATTACTCACTAACCAACCAATGTATTTGATAAACAAAACATGTTATTCTAGAAGAAATCTTCAAAACCTGATTGTTCGTCTGCGATGTCTGATCTCATACTTCGAATAGATTGACATTTAAATGGAATGTATTTTAATATTAGATATTTGCTATCACTTGTAATCCATTCTTTTATTGTGGCTTTTTTATAATAAGGCTCTTTACTTTTTGCAAAGTGAAAAATCAAATGAAACAAAACAATCAATTAGAATGGTGGTCTTTAAATGTTTTCTAACATTTTCCAGCAAAATATTCATGACTGGAAATTTTCTGAAAATTGTTTGAAAGAAATGATTTTTCAGGAATCAATCTTGATTGACATTCATTAAAGTTAGGACAATACGACTGCATTTTAGGAAAATGGAGGCAGGAAGATCGTGTTTTACCGATCTTCAACGAGGAATGAGCCTTCCAACATTGAAACTTAGCTAGTTTAATTAGACAAACCCCCAAGATCGTCAATTACCAGTAAGGAAATACACAACCAATTATGGATTAAATGATATTTAACACCCAGTAAGAATCAAACTCATCACACTCAAGTTGTTTTATTTCTAGTGATGAATTTCATTATCAAGCTCAGTATATTTTATCACAGGACCTCAATTTTAAGGGATCCAGAATAACTCAAGTTTGATTTTATGCACTGCATAACAAATTTTTTCGACGGAAAATCTAGGAATCACTTACTTGTTTTGTCAGCAGATATTTGGCTTCTTGCAGAAAATTTGACTTTAATGATTCATATTTCTACTATTCTTTTCCTGTATCACCTTTGACGGGAATTAAATTTTGAATTACAATTTCATATTCGACTTCTTTGTTTGGCCAACGTTTGCAATGGAACTGAGTTCCTCCTTTAACAAACACCTTTCAGAAAAAAATCAATAATTGCTGGATGCCAACTGGGTCCTTCTTATTTTCTATCAAGAAAAGACGTGCCAAGCATGACACTTGAATCTGTCATTTGAAACCCACGTTTATCCGGTATATTTTTTCAGAGCATTGTAAGGTGTGGAATGAGGTAACACCAGAAACAGAATCATATTAACTGTGATCCTGGTATAGAGGTAGCATGTCTCTCTCTCTCTCTCTCTCTCTCTCTCTCTCTCTCTCTCTCTCTCTTTCTTTCTCTCTCTAGAACACAGTACATGATCTCAAACGCTCTCTCTCTCTCTCTCTCTCGAGCGTTTGAGATCATGTACTGTGTTCTATGTACTCTGAACATTCATTTACAAGTAGAAAAATCATTTTGAATCTTTAAATTTTTAACAAGCACTAAGTTTTCCGCAGAGATATAATTAGAGAAAATATTTTAAATTTTTTTACTTCAAATTATGAAAAACATTGCTAAAGTAATATGATACGCCCAGAAAACAACCTTTGAATGTTCATTTATTTTCATAGTTTCCGTAAAAATGACAGGATTATATTCGGATATGGATCAGCACTTTCGTCTTTGATCAGAGTGCAGTATCTGCATCAGGGAGAATACTAATTTTGTGTTAAACAAACTGTAATATACAAAATATGCAAATGAAAACAGTTATAATTTTTGAAAGCACAAAATAAAATACTTCCACGAAAATCGATCTAAATAAGAGAGACATATAGATATTTAGATTTAAGGCTTAAATAAATTTCTTTTGTGTAACTAACGGAAAATTTTCTAAGCTGCATCAGTACAACGGTATTTTTGCACCACTTTAACAAAAAGTCTGGATGAAAAACTTGATGAGAACTATGCAAGGATGCTGCACACTGTTTTGAACAAATCCTGGGCGACGTTCCCTACAAAATAGCAGGTGAATTGTCACTTATCTTCCATCTCACAAACCATTCAAGTAAAGCGAAAAAGATTTGCTGGCACTGATAGAAATGTAAACATCAACAAAACATTCTCTCGTGATCTCCTACACAGGCACACACCAGCATTGGTCGACCTACAAAACCTTTTATTAGCTCACTGGGAACAATGTATGCCATAGAGAAGACTTGCCAAGAGTGAGAACCAATAGGGACGGTCGGCGAGAGAGAGAGAGAGAGAGTCAAGGGAATTCGGACTCACAAGATACCTTAATGATGATGATGATGTTAAGTAGAAAAAAATGTTTTCAAATGATCAATAGAAAAGAAGAATTGAACAATCAACTGAATTATAAACATTAAGTGAACTCGAACAATTGATTTCATTTTTATTCACAACGTTTCGGTTGATTCGTCCCTCTTCAGATGTTTCAGATTGAACTCGCGACTCAACTCAACTATTTGGACTTGACTGTTTATTTAATCCACAGGAGCAGGTTAGTCAAATTCCGTTAACCATAAACCGGTTGAACTGATAAGTTGTGTAATGAGTATTCTTTATTACAAAGTTGTTGTCAGGATTGAACTTGCGATCATCAAATGATTTCTCTTTGAAGAATTTTTATCAGACGTCTATATCCGTTACGCCATGTGTCCTGCTGGACAATACAGGGTGAAATTTTTGGAACTTATAAAAACCTAATGTCTTTATCAATCTATGCCATACTACTTATAATCATCATGAACAATTTTTACCTTTGCTCATATTGCAATTTTTTCATCTAGCTTTTTTGATTATTGGTTCCTATATCATGTTTATCTGTACTTGGTCTACTCAAGAGGTCACTGTAGCCCTACATTTACGCTGTTTCTTTAAGATATCTTATTTTCCAATGTTCTTCCATATTTTTTTCTTTAACTTCATCCCATAAGGCCAGATGTCAGAAGCCTAGCCGAAAATATTTGAAAAATATGTAGTCTATATAAAATCAGGACAATATTCAGGAGTGGTTGAACTCTTTAAAAATATCCCTCCGGGTCGAACCCTCAACAGAATACAACGTGACTAAAAATTGCATGTACTCCATCCTATGTTGTTGTGGTAAAGTATACAAAGGCGAAACACGCTGCCCAGTAAAAGTAAAACTTGAGAAACATGGAAAAGCTGTATGTTGAGTTGAAATCGAAAAGTTAGCTAGAGCTGATCATATGAATCTCGAAAAATGGCAACATGAGCAAAGGTAAAAAATTGTACATAAATAATAATAATAATAATAATAATAATAATAAGTATCTCTTGATAAATACATTCGGTTTATAAGTCTCAAAATTCACTCCTAAATTGTTCAGCAGGACACATGGCCAAAAGGATATAGAGGTTTGGTAAAAGGGCTTTAAGTGAAATCGTCTGGAGGTTCCAGGTTGAATTCTGGCTTCAGGTAAATAACACACCACTCAATAAGTTTGGGGCCTGGCATATAGATGGCGTAATCAATAAAAAAAATCCATATGATTTTTATAAAATACTACCTTTCAAATGGCACGTGTCAAAATTTGAGCCAACGGTTAAGAGGTGGTATGCTGATTTTAAACGCGGTCGTACAGACACAAATGATGCTGAACGCTCAGGTCGCCCAAATTCGGCAGTTGTCCCGGAAAACACCAAAAAATTCGTTTAGGCCAATCGTAAATTGAATTTGCAAGAGATAGCAGAGGAGTTGAAGATATCAGAAGGCAGTGTATTCATCATTTTGCATAAACATTTATCAATGAGAAAGCTGTGTTCAAAGTGGGTGCTGCGTTTGCTCAAAGTCGATCAAAAACAACAACGTGTAGACAATTCAGAGCGTTGTTTGCAACTGTTTCAACGCAACAAAAAGGAGTTTTTGCGTAAATATGTGACAATGGATGAAACATGGACCCACTTTGACCACCAGAAATTGCCAAAAAACGGCCACAAATGAAGAAGAAAAAGTGCTCATTGCAGACTCCAGGGAAAGAGATTTGACTCCAATGAAGAAGTGATATCAGAAACTGAGGAGTATTTTGAGGCCAATGACAAATTGTTCAACAAAATGGCATCGAATTGTTAGAGAAGCAATGGAATCAGTGTATCACCCTAGAAGGAGAGTATGGTTATAAATTAAGTCGAATTTTGCCTAAAATTGTTTTATTACTTAAGCTCGGGATTTATTGAGTGATATATTAACAAGGAATACTTGCTATAACTTAACACTTATATGCGTTCATGGTTAACAAAATAAAAACAATCCAATAATCCATAACTCCGGGGGAGCTGTGGATTAAATATAAAGTTCAATTCGATGTTCCATGTAGGGTCCCGAGTTCAACATGAAGAATTTGCCGAAGGACACATCGGCTGAAACGTTGTGTGCAAAACAATGACGCAGATGTCCGAATACAGTAAATGATAAAATTTATCAAGCTTCATCGCTGAAATTTAAATAAATTCCTAACAGCATAATTGAATAAAAAATGTTTTGTCAAAAACTAATAGCTCGAAAAAAAAAAGTTATTAACGGGAAAAATGTAATTTTTCATGAATAAATATTGGATATTAATAAACATTAGTATATTATTAATTTATCTATTTCCAAAAAAAGTGTAACGACTTTAACTGCAGTGTACTTATCAGTATCATGAAGTTTATAATTCTTTTGACATATATTTGGATTATAATGAAGAAATTTGAACATAATATAGAAATTAAAACTAAGATTATTAGGGCCTACTAGTCACTCAGTGGATATGATATCATTTCTAAATGATTTACTATCTTAGGATGATCTGTTTAAAACCTCATTTTGCTGTTTAAAATCGAAATATTCTGCAAATAAACCTGAAAGCAGTCGGAAGAAGAAATTGTGGTTCAGATCAGATTAGAACCTTCTAAAAACTTAGGAAAATTACCCAAATATTACAACTAAGGATTTCAGGAATAATTTTCTTGCTGCAAGAGTGAAAATAACTAGAAATACAATTTACTCCCACCCAGCTCACAGCATCTTAACAAATATGCAGAACTTGTAAAACACTTGTTCTCAATGTCGACGTTATAGACTCTTGTTATCATTGTCATTCATTTGAGAATTAATATGTTGATAAACCGATCTTATTCTATTATAAGTAAAGACATAAACTGAACAAGAACTTTTGTGGAATAATGAGAATAAGATTTGTGAAGAGACATTAAGGTTCGACTTTTAATCAAAAGATCATTGTTCCTGCAATAAAACACGGAAAAGTGAATGTCATGGTTGAAGGTGCTTCCCGATAAAAAGAATAAAGAACAGAAATATTTAATGATATGAAAAAAAAAAAAAGGATTATTGTGAAACACTGA
The DNA here is from genome assembly GCA_963585895.1 of Sepioteuthis lessoniana. Classification (NCBI taxonomy): domain Eukaryota; kingdom Metazoa; phylum Mollusca; class Cephalopoda; order Myopsida; family Loliginidae; genus Sepioteuthis; species Sepioteuthis lessoniana. The sequence continues at coordinate 132,103,469 of OY757909.1, read as the reverse complement.
TTCAAAGCAGTGTTATAAATTAATCCTGAAATATTTTCAGTATAAGAAAGTAAATGTTTACTATGACTTTCACAGAGTTCCGGTCTGAATCCAATTATAAACTTATGAAATGAATTGAAAGAAATATAAGTTTAAGGACAAAAAGTTAAATAAATTTGCAACAACGTAAACATTATGCACATAAAGAATAAAAATATCCCGGAAAATTGTCTTTCTCTTACTTAATAATAATTAGAAAAGTTTTTAGCCGTAAAAAATTAAAAAAAAGAAGCTTTTGGCCCCCAAAAGGTAAACAATTGACGGTTTATTTTGTCATTAATTGTGAACGTAAAATCATTTTTTCTTTCGTTAACAATTGATCAGAAAAAATATATATAACATTTCTATTTACATATTTACAAATCTGTAACTAATTTTATTTGGCAAGAAATCTTTACACCACAAATTATTTTGTTTATTATTTTCATTGAAATAAGAAAAATTCGACTGTATACAAAAGTTCAGAAATAGATTATTATTATTATTATTATTATTATTATTATTATTATTCGATTCGATTTCCTCGAATGCAGTCTGATTTCAGACATAAGGGTATAGGAAAAATTCTTTGATCTTAGGGGGCACTTATTCTATATTCTCGTCACAAAAGAATTTACTGGTGTATAAAGAAAAACAGAAAGAAACAAAAATATCAAACTATTCAATATATATATATATATATATGAAGAAGATGGATTCAATATCCTTTGACCAAATTTGTCTTATTTTATTGCTGAATGCACAAGATAAGATCTTTTTCGGTGTTCTTACTAAAAGAATGATTAATTTCCTTTTGAGCAATTGACTATATAGAAAACTCTGAACAGAAATCTGGAATAACTCGGTTTTCCACGTCGTATTGAACATGAAGCGAGGGCTGTGGAAGGGCAGAAAAAAAAGGCTCAAATCAATTAATTGATCTGGTACAGAATTCGTATTAGTGAGGTATGTGCAAATAGAAAAGTAAATGGCGTTATTTTGGATTCCATAAGTTGTAAGAAAGCAGGGTCAGCTTTGTACTTCGAATGTTTATATGTAATATGCGGTATATTCCAAAACGAGACATTCTATTTAATAGCAAAATTTAGATATCGGTATTATGATGGGCCGTGCAATTTCACCGTTACTTTTCGTATTAGAAATTAAGATGATATTACTTTCCACAGAGTAAGATATATTGAACGAAAATCAAGGACAAAAAAGAAATATACTGAGCCCTCAACTAAAGGTTCTTATGAGGGATGTAACACTAATTTCAGAGTCGAAATCACTTCATGATTCGTCTACAAGTGATTTTTTAGTTGTGCGTGCATGAGAATAAAGCCCTGAAAATGGTGCAGTTTATCTTTAATAAAAGGAACGGTCAGGGAAATAAAATTCTCCATCGATGGAAACAAAATACCTTCAAAATGTGAAAGAAGCGTTAAATAACTCGGCCACTGTTACTGTTTTTTTTTCTAACTGATCTTCATTGTTGGGAAAATGTGATGAAGTAACCGAAAGATTACGCTCCGTTAATAAATTGGATCTCATTAAAATCCCTGATAAATGTGAACTTAATATCTTTGGTAGCATTGCCATTGCAGGTATATAAGATAACATTGACAAGACTTGGACAATGGAGCGTTTAATTAATAAGTATCTGAAAATATCTGAGAATGACTATTTCTTTTAAAATGGCGACACCAAAGCGGAAATTACCACCATCCTATCTTTTTGATAGTTTTAAGGTTAGTATAGTACATATATTTCAAATGTTGTATGACTCTTGAGACCCTCTCGTAAAAAGCTCCCTACCATCCGTAATAATGAGACGTAAATGGAAAGTTGTGGACGTTACAAAATCATCTCATAAGATGAAGGATGTGGTAACTGGAAGAACCGGTGTAGGTTTCAATCCACAACGTTAATTGTCAAAGATGTCCAAAAGAAATAAAAGAAATATGGTTACAGAAAAAATTCAACATATCGGAGAGAGCAATCGTTTTGCTTTAGCCATTAAGTTTTCTTCTAAAGACAGGAGACAACAACGTCCCCATGTCAGTTGAAACGAAAATGTGTCTGTCAGATGCAATGCTCATGGGAAGATAGCTAGCCTTAAACTTATTCTTACTTGTTGTGAGTATTGGCCGTGTTATATCATGTTCTTCATATTCAATAAAGAACAACAATTCGCCGTAGTAAATCACACTTTATTGCTCAACTTCGAGCTGTGTTGAGCGTCCTACCAAACGCACGAGTGTGGCACAAGGCCCTTTTTAAGGTGGGTCAAAGTATAGGGCCGTAGTGCAGATGCACACAGCATTCCCCAAAATTCCTCAAGTCTCATTGGCATTGCCCAAAAAAAGGGGCGCCAGACGATAAACCTAGCACCTTACAAAGTGGGTTAGAGCGTGGGGGACAGCCTCCCGAAGCTCGAGATATTTGTCAGTCTCGACTGCGTGACGTGAATATTGGGCTTCTTCCGCACCCTCATCAGGTGGCCTTGACTAATAAATCAGAGACACCCATGAGCCGAACCGTGCCGACCCGAACAACACGTATCGGCAAGTCTGTGGCTGAATGGCTCTCTCTGCCGCGAACGTTGTAACTTTCCACTTTATATTGACGGTAGACGAGTCCACCTCAAACAGAAGCTATCAATAACATTTTGTATAATAGAAAACAGTTAATAACTTTTGTAAAAGAAGAAAATATTTGTGAAGTTACATTTTCAAATAAACACAATTCTGTGTTGTTAGATAATTGCTTGAAATGAAGCGTAATTGTAGATTTGGAACATCATTTTGCCATTCCAGTTAAGATAACGTCGACTACCTTGCGTCAAGATCACATGATCCGTTCAGGTAATTCAAGAATAGTTTACGTCAACGAGTTAACTGTTGCTTTAGAGGAAAACATATCAACGTAGGCTGGAAAAAGTACGAAGATCTGAGAGGACAATGCGTACAAAACAGCTAAATTAATGATATATTCTCCATTGAAGTCGGATGCAGAAGTTTTATTGCTAATACGACCCCTGCATATCTTACTAAATTCGGCTTGTCACCGGTAGAAAAACGGAAATATACCAAGTGATTCTAACATCAGCCAAAAGCTGTATATGCATGGATCTTGTATTCCAGCGCTGTGATGTAAAATCAACGAAACCTGGAGCACCCTCTGTTATAAATAATGATGCTTTGGTTCCAAATTCATGCCTGATTCCTCATCTGATGAGGATTTTATCAATAACACAGCTGCTGTTGTCTTTGTATATATATATATATATATATATATATATATATTTAATAGGATAGATGCTTATCTGCGATCACTGGTTGCATGCCGTCTTTACACAGCAATCATCAACCCAAAAAAGAAAGACTCTGTAAAAATCGAAAAAATCGAAAAGATATAGTCAAAAGAATTTTTACATTAGAATTGCTTATAAGTCTTCGTGTGTGTGTATGTGTGTGTGTGTGTTCGTGCGTGCGTGCGTGCGTGGATCATATTTACGTTTTGTTGTGTGTTATCGTATATGTGATTATTAGTGTGTGTGTGCGTATGTGTGTGTGATGATACATGTGTTGCGTGGCAAATTTGAGGTTGTCTCATGAATATACGTGTAGCGATGTGTAGCAAAAGATGGCGGACGTTGAGAGACGATTGGGGGTTTGACTGAATAGATTTTTTAAAATAATACAAAAATTTTAAAATGATAAAAATTTATTAGAATAATAAAAAAGTTTTAAAGTGATCAAAAAATTTATCTTCTGCATTCTAAATAAAACTTAATTTCTTTGTGACGCTGATGATCCAACAGAGATAATCACCGACTCATTTATAAGCACAATACATTCTTTCTTGTGCAACATTCTTTTGTGATGAAGTTTTAATTTTTTAAACTTTGAAATCAATTGACACTTCTTCTTTGACATTGACCGTATATTTAATTCTTTTCAGACCATCATTGATACTGCCCTATTTTTCTATAAAAAGAAACAGACTATGTCAGTTTAGTGTACTGTTCCACTATGTGCTTTGAATTAGATAGCTTGTTGAGGTAAGTCGAATTTAATGATCTATTTCCTTCTTGTCGTTCCTAATTACTGTGGAGCGATAAAATTCATAAATTTCCTTTACTTGTGTTGTAGAACCCGAATATCATTTTGGAACATTTTCATCAACGGGTTAATACAACACAATCATTTCAGGTAAAGAAAAATATAGGATTACAAATAATTAAGGTAACTTAAACTGAACGTTGTGAGATCAGTCGTGAAGGTAAGTTCTGAATGTTTACAAGCCAGTAAATACACACACACACACACACACACACACACACACACACACACACACACACACACACACACACACACATATATATATATATATATATATATTCATCTCCTCTCCCTTCAGCCAAGAGTAAAATAGTAGGGCAGACTGACCCTCTTTCCTTGATGGGGTAACCTGTCTAGGATAAGAAAAAGCTTTAAATTCAAAATCTGAGGCACATTGTTGCACTGTTCTTTTATCAGCTCATTCTAAAAAGTATTGTTTGTTCTTCACAAGCCTTCACCACTATAAACAGATAACTTGTGATGGTTGTCAAACTGTTAACATCAATAATTGAACAGTTAGTGCCTCATAAATCAACATCAACGGGGGAGTCCATGATATATATATATATATGTATATATATATATATATATATATATATACGAGGATCATTAAATAGGTTTCCAAACTTTTTTCGTATGGGCACTTTTATGGATAGTACACACATGAAACGCTAGTCTCCGAAGTAATCTTCTCCGGCAGCAATGCACTTGTTGTAACGTTCCAACAACTTCTGCAAGGCCCCATGGAAGTCCTCTTGTGTGAGCATGTCAATGACCTTCGTCACAGCATCTTTCATTTCCTGAGCTTAGGGAATAACCAAAAGTTACAGGGAGTAAGGTCTGAACTATTGGGAGGGTGAGGAACTGTATTGATGCCAAGCTTGGTCAAATAGTCTGTGACAAGGATGGAGTTGTGGACTGGTGCATTGTTCTGGTGGAAATGCCACTGACCCGATTTGAAGAGTGCTGGCCTCTTCCGACGGAATCTTTTCCTGAACTCCCTTAAAACCTCAACATAGTAACCCTAACCCTTTGGCCAATCAGCTCTGGTTTATTGACTTCCTTACTCCTCCCACACCTCTCATCATCCCTCACAGACTCCCTGCCTTCCTTGTATCTCTTATGCCACTCAAAAACTGATGCTTGATTCATGCAAAATGGTCCAAAAGCAGTCTGAAGCATTCCATACGTTTCTGTGGCATTTTTTCCACCTTTAAAACAGAATTTTATTGCAGATCGTTCTTCTAAAGAGTCCTCACATCCGGATTGCATTTTTGAAATTCACCAGCTGTGACAATCAAGCTTTAGTAGGGTGCATTCCAATTCCTGCTGTAGCTGTTTATTTGAAGCTGAAATCATAAAAATTGGTAAGTCATCTCATAAGATGTATAGCAATAACATACTGAATTTTCAAGATCTATTATAATTTTAAATGCCTGTACAAAAAAAAGTCTGGAAACTTATTGAATACACCACGTATATATATTGAAATGGTAAAGTATGGTGAATCTGACAATATGATGAAAATAAATAGAAAGAGGGATAAATCAGACACTTGCGAAAGGTTTAATAGTAGGGATATTATATTCTTTTATTCCACGAATTTCATCAGACTAAACATTTTTTATAGTTTTTCTACATTTAAGCATTAATGAAGAAATAAATAAAACAACGGAGAAAATAAAGGTATAAAAGGAGGAGGGAGAGGGTCTAAAGATTAGAGGCAGGTAAGGAAAGAAAGAGTGAGGGAGGTAGATGTGGGTTTAAGTGATGGTGGAAGGGGCTTTTAGTTTTGAGTGTAACTGTGTGTATGTTAGAGTATGATGGAGTAAAATTTATCAGGTTTCATCAGAGATTTTTGATCGGATGGAAGTGGAATTAATTTTAGTGGGAAAAAAGAAAATGAAATAGGGAAAAGAAAAAGGAAAGAGGCGGATGAAGAGGGGTTTAGGCATATCCAATTTCATCAAAGACATTGACTATAATAAAGTGTCTAAGTGGAAAGGAAGAAAAGAAAAGGAAAAAGAAAATGAAAAGGAAAGAATCCTCAATAATATGGTAGTAGAGAGTGAAAAAATTCTTAGTTTGCTAAAAAATTTCGCCTAATCTTTTGCTAGATTTTTTTTGTCCATTCCTATTTCGATATCGTTTTCGTGTACTATAATGTCCGCCAAGTTGGGCGAAATCTGGAAGAAACCTGGATGTTGTTTGATGTGGTTTGTTTTAGAAATTACTGCTGATTCTAATCATCTGCAGGATTTTTAGATGTTTAAATGATTTTTATACTGATGGCACTGTTGAAACTTGGGAGGTAACAAACAGTAGGGAGAAAAGAAGGATGAAGTGGATGGAAAATAATATACACCACTCAAGATACTTAATATTTATGGCGAGGGATTTGAGATAGGATTCAGTAAAATCAATCTGCAACCAAATGGGATTGTAAGGAATCTGCAAGAATATCTTCTCATAGATTCATTTATTTTATTTGACTATTTAGGCTTGTTTCTAAACAGTGACATGTAACTTTTTCTTCTTTGCATAAAATGGATTTCTGTCGTTTCTCCTATAAGCTTGGGGCATTCTTTTTATTACCTACCATATTTCTTTTAGGAATACCCCTCTTTTTTTCTTTCATCATCCAAAAATTCTTTTTTATTTATTTTTCACACAATTCCCTTTTACTTCCTCTTCATTCTCTTATTCTTGTTTTTCTTTCTTTCTTTCTTTCTTTCTTTCTTTCATTTTTTTTGTATTCCACTTCTCTATTGCCTTTCTCTATCTTCTTTCCATATTTTCTTCTTTTTCCTTTTTGTCTTTCTCCTCAAACTCTTTTACTTCATTCAACCTTTCTCTTTTTTTTCTCCACTTTCACGGCAATTGTTCTAATGTCGGCATTTACTCGTTCTTTCTGCCATAAGCAGGATGTGACACAAGGTCAATTTTTAAGCCGAGAAAAATCTTTGAATTCGGAGATTTCCTTCTAGACTGCTTGCCTTACCAAGGTTAAAGAACCCAGTTTTTCCTACTATTTACCCCTATTTGGGGAGAACAGATAGATCCATGCCTTTTCAACAGATATTACAGCCAAGTGAATACAAACGGTCTCGTCCAAGACTTGAACTTATGTAATCAATTACATTTCCTACGACAATAACCGTTACTTTAAGAGCGTAAGGTTCTAATGTATGCATTAGAAATTTTGATATTTGATAAATCTCGTATAGTTCGGCACTAAGTTAAACGCAAATATAACAGTAAGATTGACTAATCTTACAAGGGGCGAAAATCAAATCAGTTTTCAAAATTTACCTTATCTCCAACAAATGCCAAAAATATGGGATAGACGACTGTCTTCTTCATCGAACAGTTTCCCGTTACTATTTTAAGTTAAATGGCATATTCAACATCTTATTGGAACAAAAGATTATTTAAAAAGGAATAGATGAGACAGTATTTTCGAACGGTATATTTCACATATTTTCTTTTGTTAGGGACGAAGTATCATCAAGGCTTTTGAATCATTCATATCTCTTCATGATATCTGATTTTAATAATGTTTGGATATTTTTGTAGAAATAGTTTTCATTTTTGTCGTGATGACGAATATAATGATTGCTATCCGTTGTGTTCCAAAATTTTTCACTTTTCTCTGTGATTTTTGAGGTTAACAGAAACAGTGACATACATTGTATGATAATTTTTTTTCTTATTTTTGGCCTAGTTGGCTTAGACAGCAAAAAACACCGACTGCATCTCTACAGAGCGGTAAGAATTCTCCAACGAGTATCTTAGATAGGACACTAAACAGTCTAATGGTGAGGTTTCAGTAATACTGGAGCTTTAGGGAATGTGGAGTACTCTTTATTGCCATCACTCCAAGGTCGACTCTGGCCCAAAGTGGTAGCACCTGATAAGGGTCCTATCTATGGGTCAAACAGAATTAAATTGTGTACTTATGCAAAATCAGGTTGTTTGAAATAGTACTGTTTTGATATTTAAACTGCATTCTCTTGCTAAACTGAATTGTTTGAAATTTAATTCGGCGTTAAATCACACGAAAAGGGTTGATACACAGTAAAACCAACCAGCAACCAACCAACCAACAACCCATCTTCTTATTTTTAATGACTATATATAGTCTTCTAGTCTGGAAGTGAATTTCAAGAAATATTCTGTTTTTTTAATCCCCGAAAACAGTTGTTAGTTTTAGCATTCACAATTGGGATGCATGTTAAAATTCCAGACCCTTGAGCAATTCCTTCGAGATTACCGTCCCTAACCATACGTGTCAATTTTTGTATTTAATCAGGTCCAGTAACCGAGGCTCTTGACTCTTCACATTTAAGCTTCTGTTTCGTAATATATTTTATTTCAATGAAATTGTTGTGATATGCTTTAATAAGAATAAAACTTATCTCTTCATTATGGCTTCTGTACAACTAAATTCAACTTAATCAGTTATTCCTTTTGTTTGTCTCTTGGAACGTCTATTGATTAATTTTCTTCCCAATTTGAATTTTTTTAACCCAAATTGTCCTAAGTGTGAGATTCCATTCGAGCTGATTGTCGATCGGGCATGATAACTAAAATTGGGAACGCATATCCCTTATTTAAAAAAAATCTTTCACACTTTGTCTACAGGTCTGTTTGTCATCCTGCATCCATTTTCTCCTGTAACAATCTACCTATGTAAGCACACATGTATTTACAGAGCTTTTCTTGCTTTCTTTTTCCTATATTCATTTCTTTCTCTTCTACTCTCACAAAAGACCAGTTCTTCATGCAACATTACAAAAACCAACCAAGCAGCCACCAGAAAGGCGACCCTTAAGTGTCAACTCCTTCCCCCCTTTCTTTCTGTTATTGTAATTATTTTCAAAAATGTCCAATTCAAAGACAACTTTTCTTCTCGCTTCTCTGAACATGGCTTCCATGACTTTCAGACAAAAAGAAATCAAAACAAAACATTCTGCGTGAAACCATTTTATCCTTTCCTCTAATTCTCTTAGAATTCTCTTTCTATTCTTCTCCCTCTCTTTATCACAATCTTTTCACTCACTTACACTCCCACTCTCTTACTTTTTCTATTCGTCTATATCTACCCCCCCATCTTTCTCTATATCTTTCTCTTTTTCTTTCCACCTTCACTTCTCTATTTCTACTACCATAAATCTCCTCTTTTCCTATCTTAGTCTTAACTCATCTCCTTTACTCTCTCTCTCTCTCTCTCTCCCCCTCTCTCTCTCCTTTCCGACCTCATACATAGATCGACATTTATCCTTTTTTCATATTTCCCTTATTTAATCAAATCACTGCATATTTTGCGAAGTCGATCTATGTCTCTCTTTATATATTTCATTATCTTCATATCCATTTATAACCAGAAACTGTCTTGCGATTAATAAGATAAATAAATAAATATATATAAAAAGTAAACAAAAAATAAACAAAGAAAATTTTTTTAAATTGACTGGTATCTAAAGAAACATGCTGACTAACAATATGCTGATCAATATTATGGCTTTCTGCTTACAAGTTCTGGATACGTTTCGTTGTTTTTTTTTTATCTTCGAGTAGGAAAACTAGGAACAATAGTTGTTCGAATTAGCCATTTGCTTCTCCGGAAGGAGAAAAGAGTAAAGGAATCTCTTCCAGGCACGATATATGCATTGCATCAATATCTTTAGATGTAAACTGGGTTTTCGTTTTGTTAATGTTTGTCCATTTCACTTGCCACACAATTGCGATCTAAAAATGGGAATTATTCACTTTTCATATCACAGTTTTTAGAAAAGAAACTCACACAGAAATATGGTACACAAGATTTTTTTCTTTGCTTAAATTATTTTTGGTCTTATACCAGTTTATGCTAAATTTACTAAATACCTAACCACAATGAAATACTACAAAGATTGATTGATAAAAAAGATCTCCAAACTTTTTTTAGATCAGTACATTAATAAAACAGGTATCAAAATTAAGTCAATTTATTCCTCGTTAATTTGAGAAGTTTATTTTTAAACAATGTCCCTCCTCAATGCCAATCATTTTTATGATCTTTCTATCCAATATTTCATTCCTTTCAGAAAGAAATAATCGGCGTGATTTTTTTTAACTAATTGCACTTAGAAAGTTTCAACTTGGTTATCGGATGAAAAAATGTTCACTCCGAATGTTTTGTTCAATTTCAGAAACAATCAGAAGTCTGTCTGGGTGATATGCAACAAGAGTGTCTATCAGCCTTTTCACAGTTTCTGCCTTTTATTGACTGCGCTCATCTTGTCTCTATTGTAGCTTTTTACACGTCAGACACACTGGTGGATATTTATTACATTCATCAAAAAAAAAAAAATTTGCCTCTAAACATTTTGCTTTCTTTTGCAAATTTCATAGAAATCAATTATCAAAACCTCAATCACTTCTTTATTGGGGGAAAATGCTCACAACCTATAAATGCGGTTACACTTGATGCTGTTTCACCAAGAACTGATATTAATCGCATGTGAATCAAAGTTTATTTACTATCGATTATATGTTCAATAACGTTTCTATCGTCGATATTGGTGACCTTAGTCCCTTGGTGATTTTATCATTCGATTCTTGTATTTTATTACAATGAACGAGTGAATTTTTCATAACTGCACATATAAATCTAATAAAACAATTTCTTAAGAGGTTTGACACCTTTTTGCATTAAAGTGTTAGTCAAAAACCTGCGTATTATACAGGATGAAAAAAAACGGTAAGTGTTTTCGTATGTATGCACGTCCTTAGAATATAAGAAATATACAACAGTTTATATGCATGTCTATACATGAGTGTGCATATGTGTGTTTATATATATATATATGTGTGTGTGTGTGTGTGTGTGTTTACGTGTGTGTGTGCGTAAGGATGTCAGACACATACTACTTTTGATGATGAAAGCAAACTATTCTCCACACTGTCGTATCAAATTGACATTTACTTCTAAAAGCACGCTCTCTCTCTTTATATATATATATATATATATATATATATATATATATATATATATATATATATATATATATTGTTATGGTTATCTACCCACGGACTCTCTCAGCTATAAATAGCTGCAGAAGGAAATATTCCAGCTGACAGCCCTGGGTGTCGGACCGAAACAGTCTCGTTGTTAACCCTATCATTTGTATATGCTGTATTCCTGTTCTTTATTAATATATTCGTTTAACTCAGTTCCTTTCTTGTATATTTATTTCTGGTTCCAAAGAAGACCATAACAGCGTGGCGACGAGGATGAGATCCATTTTTAAAAAAAATCTTAATGCTATGAAAATTACACAAACAACATCAATTCTTTCTAATCAAGTTTAATCAACCTTCACTGAAATTTAACAAAATTTATTTGGGTAGAAGCAGGGTTTGTCTTTTTTTAGGGCGACCCCCACCTCTGAAATCAGTACTTTTTTCTTTACGTATTAACATTTTATGTTGCATTTGCTTGTTAAGAATATAGTTTTTTTCCTGATATATATATATATATATATATATATATATATATATATATATATATATATATTCGGGTAAGGTGTGAAGTTTAATGAAAAACAATCAAACAACTGTTAGGAAACAATATTAGCAAGAAAGATTCTTATTCCGGAGCAGGTATATATAAAATTTACTGCCAAGACTGCTCGAGAATCAAGGAACACAGAAGAGATTTTAAATCAGGTAATTTTTCCAACGCTTTAGTTATTCATAACATTTTCAAAAACCATAAATTTGACTTCCAACATTGCATTCATTCATGATAAAAACAAACGTAGAATCATAGAATCTTCCGCTATTTCACGTTACAACACTATAGAACAAAGACCAGGAATCTATAGAATTTTACTTTACTTAACCAAAATTATGTTGAAGGATTTCAACGTACACTAACATCGATAATTAAACAGATATTTTTATTTTCCTTTTTCTTCCTCCTTTCTTTCCTTCTTTCTTCCCTCTTCCCCTCATTTCTTCTTTCATTTACCACTTTCCACAGAAAAAAAATTGACTTTTTATAGACACTATGTTTCTCTTTAACTTATTTTAAAAAATACGATCCATGACGTAACCTTTTCGAATATTTTTCGAATATTTTTCTGTTTTTGTTTGAAATTAGTATTTTACATTCATAATTCCCACCCTGAAGATGACAAAAACACTTTCTATCTGAAATTTTCGTAATTTCATATCTTAAATAATCCCTGCCGAAACGCGTTGGAACTAATTAATACTAATTAATAAATCTTTTTTCATCCATTTATATTTATTTTTCTTTCAGTTTTCTTCATACAACACACACACACACACACACACACATATATACACAAAAACTGCCGCCAAAAATCGGAATATATATATATATATATATATATATATAGCAACATATGTATATATACATAGCTATATATATATATATATATATATATAAACTGATGCAAAAGATAGGAATATACATATATATATATATATATATAGCAGTATATGTTTATATACATAGCAATATATATATATAATGGATATATCCTTCGATCTCTAGGTCTGAGAGCTCAGCATTTCAGTTAAAGGGATTAACCATTGAATTATCTATACTAGGGATTTATTTATGGTTGTAAAAGCTTGAGCTAAATCAGCCACAATTTTTGGATAAGTTCATTACAGAAAAATTGCCACAGATAGTCCCGAATGTGACAGCAAATTCTTTAAAATCCCAAAACGGGACTTTATTTTCGCACGTGTGAAGACGGGGATGGTTGGCACTTGATCCCTTGTAGAATAAGCCCTCGTTCAGAGTTTTTTTCCTCGGGCACATAAGAACTGGCATATTATGTGGGGGATTAATTTATGGCCAGACTGACCGCCACTGGCAAGGGGTTCCAAATTTCCCACTATACACACACCCACCAAGGCCACTAGTCTTCCTCCCCTAGAACAATGGAAGATATGGACCTATAGGTTTAGACATAATAATATTAGTTATAGTAGTCGGCAGTTCCGGTTTCCCGTGGGATATTTTAAAGGAATTAATAGGGCAATTTTAAGCAAGATAACATAAGGCGACGTGAAGCTGAAAAAAAAATATGACATAACAAATTCGTAGTAGACGCTGCAAGTAACAACTTCAAGCACGTTGGAATATTAGAATATATCAATCTTTTACTACACATAGATATACACCTTCAACGTGTCAAATATATCATAAATGAATAGTCCATGAACATAACTGTCTTTCTTTTCTTTTCTTTCGTTTTTCTTCAAATTGAGAGAGAGAGAGAGAGGGTATATAAAATTGGGTATAAGGAGAAACGGTCTCAAAGTTTACTTATCTTTTTTTTCGACGGTGTTCCTGTGGAGAATATTTCCTCTTTTACGGGCTAATAGACTTTATGCTATTTTTAATACTGGCTTGAAGAAATGACTCCTTCGTGTCCGAGATATTCTTTTCGTCTTCTTTTACCCGGAGTACTTGGCTTTTGGTTCCGTCCACCATGAACCCTGTCCAACAACTAACTTTGTCTTTTCCTTTTTTCGCTGACGGGAAGAAGGTGCCACTTCCGTTTTTAGGGTCCCAGCCAATCATTTGGCTTCTACCTTCTTCCTTCCCGTGTCAGGCGACCCGAGGGAGGTCACCGAGTACAAACATCTGTTCTTAACGGTCATTTTTTGACGGCTTGCTACTGTTAATTCGAACACGAGGATAGTAATAATTTTATTTCTATCGTCTCAGTGGGATACCACGTGACACGAACAAGTATTCTCAGGTTTTGAATAAGGATTTTCCCCTACACCTACACTGGTTGCCCTACCAAAAACAGAGACCCGTGTGTCCTACTATTTTACTTATGGCTTGAGGAAGACAATAGAGGAGTCATGCTTTTCTCGAATAAACGAAAACTACCAAGGTTTGAACTCAGCGAGTTGAAATCAATTCCTTGCAATACACACACACACACACACACACACACACACACACACACACACACACACACACACACACACACACACACATATTGGTTTGAGTCATAAATGATATAGATTTTCTAAAAAAGCCGCCACTACGTACATTAAACTCACAATGTTTTAGATGCAACTAAAAATTACCTGATTATACGAGGTTCCTTTAATAAGTTTCCAGACATTTTTTACAGGCATTTAAAATTGTCGTAGACTCTTGAAAATTCAATATGTTATTGCTATACATCATATGAAATGACCGACCAATTTTTATTATTTCAGGTTCAAATGAACACCTACAGCAGGAATTGGAATGCACTCTACTAAAGTCTGATTGTCACAGCTAGTGAATTTTAAAAATGCAATCTGGACGGGAGGACACTTTAGAAGAACGATCTGCAATAAAATTCTGTTTTAAACGTGGAAAAAATGCCACAGAAACGTATGGAACGCTTTAGACTGCTTTTCAACCATCTTGCATGAATCGAGCATCAGTTTTTGAGTGGCATAAGAGATTCAAGGAAGGCAGGGAGTCTGTGAGGGATGATGAGAGGTGTGGGAGGAGTAAGGCAGTCAGAACACTAGAGTTGATTGGCCAAATAAAGAATTTCATGGATAAGGACCGCCGTGTATCTATAGAGACAATAAGTGCACAGTTTGATGTCAGTGTGGGTACTGTACACACAATTATTCGCGAGGAACTGAAGATGCGGAAGATTTGCACGAAGTTTATCCCAAGGGTACTCAGAGAAGATCGGAAAGAAAGACGTTTTCATGACAGCAGGGAGATAGTCGAGTTGATCAATTCAGATCTCGCAGTTCTTGATGCTCCGGTGACTTGCGATGAAAGCTGGATCTACTGCTATGACCCAGAGACCAAGAGACAGAGTTCCCAGTGGAAGCATGCTGGCTCTCCCAGACTCAATAAGGCCAGACAGAGCAAATCTACCGACAAACTTTTGATGATCCCTTTTTTTTTTTGACTGCACTGGCATGATCTACAGGCACTGGGTTCCCATTGGACAGACAGTCAACAAGGAATACTATGTTGAGGTTTTAAGGGAGTTCGGGAGAGATTCCGTCAGAAGAGGCCAACATTCTTGAAATCGGGTCTGTGGCATTTCCTCCAGGACAATGCACCAGTCCACAACTCCATCCTTGTCACAGACTATTTGACCAAGATGGGCATCAAGACAATTCCTCAGCCTCTCTATAGTCCGGAACTTGCTCCCTGTGACTTTTGCTTATTCCCTAACCTCAAGGAAAAACTTAGAGGCTGTCGTTATGAGACAATTGAGGAGATGAAAGAGGCTGTGACGAAGGTCATTGACATGCTCACACTAGAGGACTTCCATGGGGCTTTCCAGAAGTTGTTGGAACGGTACAACATGTGCATTGCAGCCGGAGGAGCTTACTTCGAAGGGGACTAGAGTTTCATGTGTGTACTATCAATAAAAGTGCCCATACGAAAAATGTCTGGAAACTTATTGAAGTCATCTCGTCTATTGTGTTCATCAATTATAATTATTTCCGTATTGAAAGAGTGCATATCATAATTTAATCTACGTTCTCATGCACTCTTTAACAGCATTATGCATTTTCAGTTCCACCATCATGACCCTAAAATGGTGGAACTGAAAATGCATAATGTTGTTGGAGTTTAAGAATAACAACAAATTTCTAGTGACAAAAACAGCAAAGAAAATTGGTGTCCGAAACTTGTTTTCAAAGTTTCGTTCTGGCGATGCGTTATTGAGAGATGAACCCAATTCAGGATGCTAATCTGACCTCGATCAAGATGCTTAGAGAGAATTGGAGGAATACAATCCACATAAAAGTATTGCAGAATTAGCATCTGACCTCAAGCTGGACGAGTGGGTTTCTACGTTTTAATGAGATGAATAAGGAAGATCACATTTTCATAGTGACAAGTCTTCTTTCATTGCAAAGAAACAATTAGTTTCTCAAGAATATCATTTCAAGTGACGAAAAATGGATCTTTTTATAACAAAGTTCAACACAAAAGGCAGGGAACTGAGACGGATGAATCACCACAGCCAACCTCGAAGGCGGAGTTTCATGGAAGAAAAAGTCAGGATATGTGTATTGTGGGATCAACGCGGCATTATTTCTTTTTAGTTTTTGACCCGTAATCAGACACTCGGTGCATACTTATACTATCAATAGCTTTAACGTGTACATGAAAATCTTTTAATAAACCGCCCTATACTCTTCAGCAGGAGAAACGATGATTACGCAATGGCAAATTTATCAAGAATAACTGGAAAAAATGATGAATTTCGGCTGGTCAATTCTACCTCATATACCATATTTATATGACATATAACAATTAATTTCCATCTTTTTCCTTTTCTAAAAAATGTTCGGAATGACAAAAAAATTCCTCAAGATCAGATGAAAACGTTTATGAAAGATTTCTTGAGACCAAAACCAGCAGAATTTTACTGGACAGGAATCAACAAGCAACTCGTTAATTGATCATTAAAAATAGTGGTGAAAATAGTTTTGATTGAAATTGTTTCATTGTTAAACAATTCATTGATAATATTACACTAAAGCGAAAAGTATTTATGACTCAAACATATACATACATACATACAATATACATACATACATACATACATACATATACACACATATATATATATATATATATATATATATATATATATATATATATATATATATACCTGTAAGGTGTGTAGGAAACTAGCTGATAAAAAATTTACTATTTTGTGCAATGTATTCTTTGTCTCTCCATAAATTATTAGCCTTGCAGCTTCGCACATTTTTCCTAACGTCTCTTTCAATTTATGAACTCACCATCAGCTTTCATGTCACATTTTTCTTAATATTATTTGCATCTACTGTTGGATATCACCACCTATTAACGATGGTTTTTCTTTTAGGAAAAATAAGCAATCACAGGCAAGATCAGGGTGTTGCGACGTTTTTTAAGAAGCAAAACAAGAAAACTCCCCACGTGAATGCAACTATAACACCTACACATACCTCATCAATGGTGTTTCAATGCTGATTATATATATATATATATATATATATATATATATATATATATATATATATATATATACGAGAGTTATTCATTAAAAAACGTGAAGTTTTTTAGAACTTAAAGTGACTATTTAATTTTCTTTTGTTTCAAAGTTAAAGAATAAAATATGAATTACGATGGAATCAAATAAAAACTATAATTATGTTAAATAGTCACTGGTAATTTATCTTTATTTTCTGAAAGCACAAAATCATTAAAAGAATGAAAATAGTGAAAATGCTGTAAGATACAGAAATCAGCCAAAAATGGGCTCTGAATGATACGCATAATAAACACAATAGAGACTAAAAATATTTTTGTATGAATGTCTATATAGATCATCAACTTTAAACGTAACATCTCGTCTCATATCTCATCGTCATGCAGACCTGGTTTCTTCGTCTTAGTAAAGCAACTAGTCTAAAAGATGAATTCATACTAGCTGTACTTTGGAGTATCTGTCCTACAAACAATTTTCAATTAGTAATTCCCTGTTGCTTTCTGGAAGAGTTCTAATGAAAATTGTTCTTAGAAACTATTTTTCAAAGAGTAGCGAAAATAAGAAAACATTTTAGTGGAAGAGATAAAATTAATTGAAATTCAAAGGTAATCGTAAATTTTGATCGCTTTATACAAATGATTACGCAACTAAAATACCAGAACTTAAAATAACAAAATATCTAATTATTTTCCGTCAGTGCCAGGTGTTGATATTTGAGTTCAGATAGAAATCTAAGGCTTCAAAAGACAAGCAGATCTACATCTTCACTTTGCCCTTGAACCATATTAAGCTAGATTTAGTAAGTATCATTTCTAGAATTAAAAAACATATCCCAGATCCATGGACTTGTGAAGCTCATTAAAGGTGCATACTAAAACAAAAAGAGGAATGGCTCACATTTGGGAATGAAAACCGGACAGGATTCATGTCGCTAGAGATTCTTTTTTTAAGTTACGCTGTTTGCTCATACGATATCATGTCACACCTTACGTCGTAATAATACAAAACTTTAGGGTTTTTACGACTACTTTATGATTTAACGGCGATGTTGACTCGATAAAAAGAATTTTCCAGTGATTCTCTACCAACAGAGAAATATTTCGACCAATACTGAATTATTTCTGAGCTAGAGGTATTTTCGACTTGGTGTGTTTGCTTTGAATCCCCAGCAACTTTTGTGTATATTTCACTGACTGTAAATGGCGGTTGTTACGGGTCTAAAACCCTTTTAACTTCTTGTTGTGTATCATTTATTAAATATTGCAAGTGTAAAGAAATTTCTCTCAAAGAAACAATTATAATACAGAGGTTTAATGGAGCTAAATATTTGTTGGCAATAATTAAAAAATTGAAAGACTACTACTCAGTTCATTTTTTCAAATCTAACATCGTGTGGATATTTTTGAGCAGACAAAAGATTTTGACGCCATAATTTGTTTTCTGTTATTTATTTGTTTGTGATTTGAATTAAGCACCATTTTGATTTGTTGTCATAGAAAAAAATTAGAAAACAGGGTGCCAGATGTCTTTTGCGACATAAGTCCAGGTTTTTATGGTCTTGTAATTAAGTAGTTTCTACCAAAAAACCATCAAGTAAGTTAGAATTCCTCATTAGGTAAAAATCTTAGAAATAATGGATTAAAAAATATAAAATGCATATCATTTAAAACATCTATTGTTTATTCATGTCGTAACATAATATTCGTGGATTAGAAATTATTTTTGTAAACTTTGCTTGTTTGTATTAGGTCCTATGTTTTATAAATGACCTATGTGACACTCGCTTGATATTATTCGGAAATTAAACAAACATAAAATAAAACGATCTTTACTGACAGTTTTGAAAAGTTGGCTCGGTTGGCATGGTAACTCAAAAAGAGAAGACAGCGTCTATAAACGATGATTTCTAAAGTATAGCTTATTTGAACGCATAAAAACCTAAAATGATACAGCTGACTATAATGTACCTGTGTATTTGGTACCATTTTAACTATCTACGTTCATTCACGACATTTAACATAAATCATGAGGTGAGAGATAGATTGACTTATCTAAATGAAATGTGTTATCACCATCAAACCCGGACACGTATGCTTTCATTTTACGAATCAGCAGACAAATTATATAATGAAATTCATTTTTTGCTTAAAAGTTAGTAACGATTTTTGAACGACACCTGTTCCAACCAACCTCTCTCCACCACACTGTTCGCTGACGCTGATATACAGTAACAGTGTTATACTTTTTATCCCATAGAATGTAACAATATTCAAAAAGCATATATATATATATATATATATATATATATATATATATATATATATATAACGGAATGCGGTGATAATCTTATCAATGCTTATGAACAAGTTTTTTTTTGTTTAGATTTTAGAAAATTGTCCGATTTTCATATTCAAATTTCTAAAGGAAACATTTCAAGAGAATCAAATAATTATCTAACTATATGATTTTCTGTATAATGAAAGAATTAAGACTTTGAACAACACATTTATTTTTCAGAGATTTTATTTATGGAATCATTAAAATCACCCCATTGGATTATTTTTATTAGTTGAAGATATTGTCAAAAAGGCAGATTTTTTGCTAGTTTCCATAAAAAAAAACAGTATGATGTATATTCCAGGGATAAAACCAAATTAATTCTAGCTTCCTTTCTTTCGGAATCAAATAACTTTTGGTCTTGGATAAATTTTGGTCTTGAAATCACTGCTCTCCGATCGACGTTGCCATTTTATTTTATTTTTTTTGCCGGAAAAGGTTTTATAACTGATAGTTTTCAAAAGACACAAAGAAAATATTTCTCACATCATTGTTGCCATGTGCAAACTGAAAAAACGTAGAGATGTGATAGAAGTGAGTAGAAGAGAAACTTGTGTTAGGCATCGAGAAAAGGTTCTAGACTCACCTCTTCGAATTCAAAGACCACAATATCTCAGAGGAGTAGCAGCTGCAAGCTATTTTCTACTTACCATTCTAACACAGATGTGAGCATTTCTCATCAAACGCCATATTTCTGTCCACAAGGGTTGGATTTTTTAAATCTAAGAGAATTTATTTTTATCGTAATTTATTTCTTTTTTCTTTTAATGATTTTTAAAACGATTATCACTTGATAACTTACATGTGCAGCTGTACTTAGGGGCTTGAAATATATAACATGGCTAGTAAATTGATGGCTTTCGATGGAACGTGCTATAATAGATTTTAAGAGTTCCATGGCTTTATATATATATATATATATATATATATATATATATATATATATATATATCAAGTCAATAATGACTGTGAATATCCAAAGAAAGAGTGTGCAATGCCTGGCTATTTAATACAAAATAAACCTACAGAGGAAAAAAAATATTTTTGTTTAAAAAAACTAGAAATTTAGAAATAGTATTCCATTTACATAATAGATCTATTTCGCTGATTCAAGCTCGTCAGATGGAAGTCAAATGGAGTTGAGTTACTTTTTTCCCCGTTTAACGCCGGTGATATATTTCCCGTTGTATCGCGTTGTGATATATTTTACTTAAAAAATTAACGGCTACAGAATTTTCCTTTTTATTTATGGGTTTTTGTAAATATTAATTTTGTTTAGTTCATATTGGCAACTTGTTACTCATGTGTTATGACCAGCGATTGATATCAAGCTAAAGAATTAAAGACAATGAACATTGAGAGAATATTAGGATGTTTCGTATTGGGTTTTCTTGTTGGCAAATTATAAAATAGTTCAAAGTAAGCCATTCAGTAATCAGTCATCTGGTATAAAAATACACAACAATTGTCGACGGAAGAAATTATCCAATGCACGCGAAGAAAAGTTATTTTAAATCCTTGCCAGAAAACAATAAGAGAAAAAAAAATGCTTTTTTTTGTGACCAATAGCATATTAACTCCAGAGTATTTTAATCACTGTTAAAAGAAGGCTAAAATTGATGGTATATCTTCACGACGTCCTTGCTAACAATTATTTCTTCCTCAATAGATTTGTATTATTATTTCATTACTTGCGAGATTTCCATACCAGCATTAACTGTGTGTCTTTCACTGGAATCTCCTTAAGTCTCCAGGACACTTCTTAGTATTCGCACCGATCCTAATAATACTGTTGTCAGGGTGGTTTTGATCCCTCCTTTGATTTCCAATTCCTCTAGAATCTAGGATCTGTTCAAAGTGCACCTGCTTCAAATGGTATTAATGACATCTTCAAGCTCGACAGCTTTTTTTTTTACCTCTTTAGTAAAATCCCAATATTTTTCTATCATTTCACTTTCTTTTATTTTCACTTAGTTGTCAACTGAAACAGCAAAATCCACTAGATAATATGTTCTTTTTTCTTATCAATTAACTTAATGTCTGGTCTTCTGGACTGGATTAAGTGGTTCATTTGTATCTCAAAATCCCAGAGAATTTTCGGCGCCTCATTCTGTAGGAGCATATCACATTTGAGCATATCACATTTGAATATATCACATTTGAATATATCACATTTGATTGTATGATAAAATCTTAATCTCTTAATTCACAATTGATCCCATTTACCACCGCGCCATTATACTAAATTCGCTTATTAACCGTTTCATCTCTGTCTCCACATAAATTTGCTCTTCTTTTGAGTAAACAATTTTCCCTTTAATTGGATATTATGCTATTAAATTGCTACATTCGATTATTATGTGATAGATCGTTTTGTCTCTATCACGACATAACCTACATTTGCTGTTTTGTTGCATTTTATCTGTTCTTGTTTTGATATAATTGGTCCTTTTGGCATTTTTGAGCTGCTATCAGAAGATATTCAATTTCTCTCCAAAGGTTTCCATTTCTTAGCCATGTACAAGTTTTCTCGTGTTTGTCGCTTGAAATATCTAGACTGCTGTTTTTCTTCCCATTTTTGTTTTCTTGTAACATTTGTTGTTAATTCTCATGTTGTAAGTATCATTTCCGATGGCTTCTCCCCCTTTTTCTATATAATGTTCGAATCGTTGTATCGATGTACCAGCGCTATCCTCAAAACGGGCAAGTCCCCTTCCCCGTTCCCTTTGTTTGTCAACGTCATATCTGGGATGCAATGCCTTGTGCATGGTCATTAG
Organism: Sepioteuthis lessoniana; assembly: GCA_963585895.1. Classification (NCBI taxonomy): domain Eukaryota; kingdom Metazoa; phylum Mollusca; class Cephalopoda; order Myopsida; family Loliginidae; genus Sepioteuthis; species Sepioteuthis lessoniana. Next base: position 132,081,149 of record OY757909.1, on the reverse strand, counting down.
TTTTCATTAGGTTCCTACTATATGGTTTGGTTTCAAGTAGTTTTATCGTTTTCCTGATATTCTCCTTTTTTAATACTTTTTTTCATCTCCACTTGTTTGATGTTGTCCGCTTCCAATATTCCCAAGTACTTGTAAGTTTCCTTTTCTCCGAGCATTCTAATTTTTTCCTTGTTTGTTAGTACTATTTCTTCCGTCGTGTGTCGTTTCCCGTTTTTCATTATTAGCATGACACATTTTTCTAAGCTAAATCCCATCCCTTTGTCCTAACTATATATCCTCACTGCCTGTATTTGGGTTTCGAATTATTTTTCCATTTTTGGTAAACAGTTTGATGTCGTCCTTATACATTAGGTGACTGATCCTTTCTTTCGATTTACTAAGTTTGCAGCCGCTGGTGCATTTCCTGAGTATGTGGTTGAATGGCATCATCGCTATTACAAATTGTAATGGTGATAGCGCATCTCCTTGGAATATTTTCCCCTAGATCTTGACCTCAGCTAAGCTTTTCCCTCTTACTGTCAATTCCACTCTCCAGGTTTTCATGGTTTTCCAAATAAAGTTTATGACTTCGTCGGATATCTGGTACATTCTGAGAGGACGTATTAATCTGCTTTGGGGGACCATGTCGTAAACCTTTTTGTAGTCAATCCACGCCACTTGTAGATTTTTCCGTCTCGATTTATTTTTGTTGATATATTGATCTGTATAAAATAGTTCTGTTTCTCTGGTCCACTTGTGGCATCCTTTCCGTTCGCGGTCTATCAATTAGTAGTAAATCTCCTCACTAATTTGAGCAGTTAGTATATTCCACATCATCGGTAGCCACGTTATAGTTATTCGGGCGGTTCTATTTTAGGGGTCTTTCTAGATCAGGATGGTTTTTCCTTTGGTCATCCATTCAGGTATCTCAGTTTTTGATAGGCATCTCTTCATTTCGATAGCCAATCTGTAGTGGATGTAGGTGAATTTTTTTTAACCAAAACCCGTGCATGCCATCAAGGCCTGGGGTTTCCTTGTTTGGAATTTTTCAGTGTTGTTTTGTGTGCATAGAGGGGTATTTCTACCTTAGGGCCTTCTTCGAGTATTCGCAACTTTTTTCCTTTTTGTAATGATCTTTTCATTTTCATATTTTGCACCAAAATCTTTTTGCATCCTTCGTATCTGGTTACTGGTATGTCTTCATCTTTTCTCCCCCTATTTGTTGGTACAATTTTCTTTCGTTGTTTTGGAATGTTCTGTTTTGTCTGTATTGTTTAGTCCTGTCTCGGTATCTTTTTAGTATTCCTTCTTTCGCCTGTACTTTCTGATTCGTCTCTTCCAGTTGTATTTTTTGTTCTAATTGCGCCCTTTTCGCTTCGTCCGAATATACTTTCATATTCTTTTGAGTCAATGTTGTCGTAGCTTTGTTATCTGTATTTCTAACCTGATGTCTGTGTTCTTCAGGGCAACCCCTATTTTCCCACAGACTAATTTCACTTCTGCATGAATTAGATCGTTCAATTCCGTGATGTTGTTAGTTGGATTATTTATCAATAAGTCGTTTATTTTTTCGGTTTCCGACTTGCTTGTTCTCCAGTCTTGTTTCCTGAGAGAAGGCGATATGGTTTTCTTTTCAGATATAATTCTTTTTATAATCTCTACATTCATTGTTTCTTCTAGTATGAGTGTTTGTGTCGTTGTGTTTGCGTGTATAGTGTTTCAGACATTATAACTAAGCGTTTTTTATTCTGTACTTAGCATCTCGGTTACTGTATTAGGGGCCTTTTGAAATGTCTCCCTATATATTTGTTACTGGATTTCTAATATTTCAAGGTCAGAAAACCAACCTTTCTTTATCATTGTCCTAACATGGTCAGCAAGTCTTTAGTTTATTGTCTTAAATCTGGCGAATTCTTTCCAAATTTCTTTCATTCTATTTCTATGCACTCTTTGTGCAGGATTGCTTCTAAAATAACAGTATAGTGCTAGTTTTTCATCTTCACAAATCTTTTTTCTGCCCTGTTGTCTGATTTAAGGGATTAATCTGTTCATCGTTTGTGTACCCGAAAAAATAACTTCCCAGATTCACAGGATGTCGATCGATTTCCCATGTTTGCTTTCAAGGGAGCAACTGCCGATCATGACACTCAAATCTGCGGTCTGGGTCCCATTATTATTATTATTATTATTATTATTATTATTATTATTATTATTATTATTATTAAATTTCGCCAATATCATCTCGTGACTCTGAGTAGCAATGTTCTTTCATATTAATTTTGATTGATTTCTCCGACGTTTTTGTAAGGACTGTTATTATTACGGTTATTTTTATTTTAAACCGGATCCATCAGGTTGCTGCCCGAAGGGATCAGTGTCAGTAAGCCTCTTTAACTTTTTGGCATTTGTGATACTATGTGGTTGTATATAGGGTTAGATATATGTGTTGTGAAAATCACCGATCTACAGAGTAAAAATTCTATAGAAATTGACTGAAAAGTTTGCTTATAAAAAGAAGTTCAAAAAATCTTTTCTTGTAAGCAAAGATAATATTAGAGCATAGAGTGAAGGTTCATGAATGAAAATATAACATGTATTTTTTGCCAAATACAAAGGGATATATTTTGTTTGTGTAAAAGTTCTGTGTGTGAGTATGTCTGTATGTGAGAGAGAAAATGTATTTATGCCTTAAACGTGAAAGCGGATACTGCTCAAATTTTCATCCTTAGACTGAAGTATCAGTATTAATAAATCTAGGCAAACAGTAATATGCTCGTTCAATTAAAAAAAATTAAACGATACTTGAATTAAATGCATTCTTTTTTAATCAAAAGAAATAAGCCGAAAGGTTGAGTAGATACAGAACAATTTCACACCAACTAAAGAAAATATTAATTTCTTCGTTATTTATATGATGGGGTACGCTCGAAATTTGGTAAAAAGTTTTTGATTGGCCTATGAATCTACTTGGTTAAAAATGTATTTTTAACAAACTAGGGAGGAAAATATTTCTTAACTTATTTTGTCTGCGAAGTATATTAAGAAATTCTAAAATAAACGGGAAAATGCCAATTGTTCAATCAATGCAAAAAAATAAAGAAACAAAAGTTTTTCGAGCCTTCTTTTTGCACAAAAATTAACAATTTTTTACTATAGAAATCATTTGATTTTCCATATATAAGCGAATTAGGCATGGGTATGAATATATATATATATATATATGTGTGTGTGTGTGTGTGTGTGTGTGTGCGTGTGTGTGTTGTAAGGAGCCTAGAAATATTCTCGAAGAGATGTGTTTAAGCATATGTTGAGTATGTACGTTGTGGGTGTGGATGGATATATATATAAATATATATTTTACAAGTTAGATGTATGGAAGTATATATATCAGTGTGTGTGTGTGTGTGTGTGTGTGTGTCCATATAGGAATCAAGGTGAGTATTTGGTGATAAAATCCAAGATCTTTTGATGAAAAAGTTTTTCTGTCTTCTATAAACGGGTATTTGTGGCATCATGGCTTTGCAGATAAGGGTACAGTCATTTTTAAGCATCCAGATTTGGTAAGTCCATGTCCACAAACGTGAAGGGTTGTGGCTCCTTATATACGAGTCGGAGTTTTGAAAACTGGCAGTGGACGTTCAGCCCAGGTGGGAGTCAGTTCGTAAAGACGCGTGGAATATTACCAATTGTTAGCAGTTCCAGAGACGTAACAGACGCAGGCAAGAGTTCACGCTACCCGCCAAAGGAGAGGGAGCAGAGTTATCTAATAGCATCAGATTGGAACACCCACCTCTCCTGTCCTTTAAATCTTGTCTGTGTGAATTCTTTTTTCTTGTGACACTGCTATTTCTTAGGTTAATGTATTGTGGTGATACAATTCTGCCGATGGCAATAATGTTGGGTCTGACATCGCATTGCAGTAAAATATGCACGCGGTGCAACAAAGTAAACATAATGCACAATGGGAGATGAACGCATGGCAAGCAAGGTGGTTCCATTACATATTATTATTTGTATTTTATCGAAATTCAAGAATGCTGCCGTTGAAATATTAGAGCGTATCAGAAGTATTTTCGTTTCTTACAATTCTTTTATCCAAACTTCGTTGAAAAACAGAAGTTGCAAAATCTTTTCTTGTAAGAAAAAATAACATTAGAGTGTAAATATTCTCCAGATATCAATTAAAAGAAAAAATCATGAATTCTAAGCAGTAGTTTTGTTTAACCTAAACCAAGCTGATATATTTTGTGTGTAAAAGATCTTTTTATGTCATTATATATGAGAGTAATTAGATTTATGCAGTTAGAATATTTCATTAAGAGAAATCATTAGTACAAATCATGTCTCTGTAAATAAACTGATTTTGATCAATCGAAAATAATTAAGTAATCTTGTTATTGAATGCATTCTTCAAGGAAGAGAATGTTAGATTTTCTGTTAAAATAAAATGAAGTCGAATGTTTGAGGATGTTACAGATAAAATCTATTAATCAACTGACGGTGTAACTATTTATGAAATTGAGGTAGGCTGGAAATTATATAAAAAGTTAATGATTCATCTCTGATTCTAATGGGTTAAAAAAATGTATTTTTAACAATCTTGGGGGGAAAAGATTACTTAAATTATTTTGGGTTTTGATCCTTCGAATTTTTCGTGCCAAGTGAAATATTGTTCGTCTACAAAGTATCTCATGAAATTTTAAAACTAGCAGGAAATGGCGATTGGACAATCAATGCAAAAATACTGGAACCAAAGTTACAGCTTCTCGGGCCTATTTTTGCACAAAAATTAGCAATTTTTTTAATTATGGGAATCAGTTGATTTTCCATATATATATATATATATATATACTTTTTATATATATATACTTTTTACACATAGAGTGAATACGACATTAAGTTTGTTGTGAGATATTCAAATCTTATCGAAGTGACGATTAAATTCTTTAGAGATGTGTCTAGGGAACTGAGGTTGCGTTTATCTCACTGGTAGAAATGGGCAATTTTTAGCCCACCTAAAAGTCAGGATGTTGCAAATTACTAACGACAGAGAAGCATTACGTCATTAGTAGATTAGAACAACACAATCCTTTCTCTTCATTTTTCTTTTTGATTTTCTATTGGATTAAAGACTATTTAGTTAATAACGACTGTAAATCATAATCATCATCAAGGTGTGCTGACAACTTGGATTCCTTTGACTTTTTCTCGCCATCCATTCCTATCGCTGCTCACTTTTAGCAATTTCTCTAGGCGGCATCCAGAGTGCACAATGAACTAATAAATATAAGTTTTTGCAAGTCGGTCCACGCTGAGGTGTACATGTGTAGGAATTCATAAGAGAACGTCATTTATAAGTTCGTTCTTACGTAGTCTTGTAGAAGGAATACTCTGAATTCAAACCTGTTAAACTCCGCTTTAAAATTGACCTTGTGTCAATCCTGCCCGAGTGGAGGGGTTGGTAAATATATAAAAGTTTGTTCTTACATCTCCTGCAAGACCAAACATATGTTGCTTATCTTACATGAATGGCTTTATAGATAGGAGGTAAGTTACCGTACAGCTGTTATTTTGTATGCTGTTGGTTCAAAGATTTGTTTAGCATAGTATTCTGATGTAGTTCCAATTTAGCTTTTTTTCTTTAGGTGTAACCATACAGTAGTATTTATACGGCTACTGCTTGGAAGAATTCTTATTTTATTTTATCAGAGTTGTGGGTCGATAATTGGTCGATGTCTTTACAATGCGTATGTTGACATCACTTTCAGTAGATAAGATATTGCTGCTGAGGTATGTAAACTGATCTACTATTTTGGGAGAATTTTGCCATCTAATGAGGAGAAAACATCATATAAATTCCCTTGATCAGCAATACTTGTCTCTTTTTTTAGGATTTTTGTGGTGATAAAAGGACGTCATAAAAATCTAATATTCTTAGAAAGGAGTCGTGTCTCGCATAATTCTTCAACTTCTGAAAGAGATGATTTAGTTTGAACAAAATGAGACGAAAAGACGACAAAATTAAATCTTCAGACAGAGAAGTTTTTAAACAAACTTTCCTTCTTCGTACGATATAGCCTGTCATTACCTCTGAAGAACATAAGGTCGGTTTCTCACACTCTGTACTATGTTGGAATTAGTATAATAGTTTATGCCAAATTGGTGGAGAATCTAACAATAAAGAATGTTAAATTTAATCTTTTTACTTATTTCCGAAAAACGACTCGAGAGAAATACGTTAATATTTCAGCCACGTTCAATTGGAAACGAGTTGAGAATATTTAATAAACTTTTAGTTAATGATTTTGGACTTCTTCTTCTTCTTCTAACCATATTTGAATAAGAAATATTTTTGAATATTTGTAATGTGACATTATATAATTTCCTTACGTTAAATATACAAATAGTGATGGAAGGGATCATATTTACATGGTTTAATTATCTAAAAATTTATAACAGCTTTAGCCACGATTTTTTTTAAGAGTTTGGATCTCTTCAAAATCTTTCTCTTCTGCTTTGCCAATCTTCTCTACTCGACATGAAATCAAGCAATCTACAATAACAATGTTTTCAAAGAGAAATTTCAAAACGGCAGAGTCAATAGTTTGGATTTTTAATGCAAAATGATTTCTTTTCATTTTATATTGTTGATATTAATAAAAGCAATTAGTTTAATGATTATTCGGGCTTTAAGCATTTCAGGCTGAAATATTTCGAGATGATTGTGCCAAACATTAACGATATCAATTAATAAGTAATCAATGCGCTTCTGGTGATCGGATGTCTTTATGCCTTCAAATGTTGCCTTTTCTTCACTTCTACTGGTGTTAATTAACGAAAATCATAAAAAGGTGAATTCCAGCTGCTTACGAAATTATAAACCTAAATAGCACTAACACCACGATCCATCATATGAAATAGTTCATTCTTTGAAGAGGAATTCGTTCGTTGCACAAATTCAAAGGGAATCCATATGTGGCATATAACAGTAAATTCACTCTTCAAACCGAAAACAGCTTTTCAACTTTGTGAGTCAGTCTCTTCTCAAATATCAACGAACAAACTTTGAATTTTGAGCATTGAACCGAAGACTGCCAGGGTAGACATATCAAAATTTCATTTTGATGAAGTACTGTAATTATCTGCATATTTTTATACCAACCTACCTATAATGCCTATTACTTTGTTACACTTGAAAAACTGGTTTTATTCAATATTCTTATCGACTAACATATCAACGGAGTGCACAGTTCCTCATTGTTATAATTAAAACCAAATCAAAGCTGTATATTATTTTTTGAATTTCATAAACATGGAGAAGAAAAGAATCAAGGATTAAATTCACTTCCTTTTCTGCTCGGTTCAATATTTCAAAATAAGATAAAAGACGTCATCGAGATTTATATGATCACTATTTGGCCTCGATCAATATTGTATTGGTTCTGACACAACATTTTATACTGTAATTATCTGCTCATCTGTAAAGTTAGAAATGTTTGAACAGTTGGTATTGCTGTTTAAATGCCTCCCATTTACATATACCTATTCATCCAAATTTGCATCCCCACAAACATTCATATCACTTACCAACCTGTATATTTCCAGCTCTACAATACACACACACACACACACACACACACACACATATATATATATATATATATATATATATATATATATATATATATATCGGACGTTTTTTTTCTTAAAAGTTTAGGGATAAGATTCTACAATATCATAGGCATCGTAATTTGGATTTTTTAGATGCTCTGTTGATAAGAATCATTTTTTCGAATTCAAAGGAATGAGAAGACATGTTTGTACCAATGATATAATGAAATTTTTTGTAATTTTGATTGGTACAATATTACCCCCCCACCCCCCCTCTCTCTCTCTCTCTCAGTGTATGTACAGACTTCTTGTCAGATTCCTTTCGCCAATCTTTCCTGCCGGATTAGAAGGTTTGTTTGTTTTTTCCTATGAAACTAACACCAAAATCTATTTCTGTTTTGCAAGTCTCTATCTCTTTATAATGAACGTTTTTGAATGATTTAAAAGCTGACGAGGTAAAACTCAACCTTTTAAATTTAGCCATCATAAATTTGCCAATCACTTCATTTGCCTAACATTCTTTCTTTCTTTCTTTCTTTCTTTCTTTCTTTCTTTCTTTCTTTCTTTCGCTTACTTTCTAACATTCACTTTCTTTCTTTCTTTCTTTCTTTCTTTCTTTCGATTACTTTCTAACATTCACTTTCTTTCTTTCTTTCTTTCTTTCTTTCTTTCTTTCTTTCGCTTACTTTCTAACATTCACTTTCTTTCTTTCTTTCTTTCTTTCTTTCTTTCTTTCTTTCTTTCTTTCTTTCGCTTACTTTCTAACATTCACTTTCTTTCTTTCTTTCTTTCTTTCTTTCTTTCTTTCTTTCTTTCTTTCTTTCTTTCTTTCTTTCGATTACTTTCTAACATTCACTTTCTTTCTTTCTTTCTTTCTTTCGCTTACTTTCTAACATTCACTTTCTTTCTTTCTTTCTTTCTTTCTTTCTTTCTTTCTATTACTTTCTAACATTCACTTTCTTTCTTTCTTTCTTTCTTTCTTTCTTTCTTTCTTTCTTTCTTTCTTTCTTTCGTTTACTTTGGAACATTCACTTTCTTTCTTTCTTTCTTTCTTTCTTTCTTTCTTTCTTTCTTTCTTTCTTTCTTTCTAACATTCTCTTTCGATATTCTTTCTTTCTTTCTTTCTTTCTTTCTTTCTTTCTTTCATTCCTTCTTTCTTTCTTTCTTTCTTTCTCTCTTTCTTTCTCTCTTTCTTTCTTTCTTTCGTTTACTTTCGAACATTCACTTTCTTTCTTTCTTTCTTTCTTTCTTTCTTTCTTTCTTTCTTTCTTACGCTTACTTTCTAACATTCACTTTCTTTCTTTCTTTCTTTCTTTCTTTCTTTCTTTCTTTCTTTCTTTCTTTCTTTCTTTCTTTCTTTCTTTCGCTTACTTTCTAACATTCACTTTCTTTCTTTCTTTCTTTCTTTCTTTCTTTCGCTTACTTTCTAACATTCACTTTCTTTCTTTCTTTCTTTCTTTCTTTCTTTCTTTCTTTCTTTCTTTCTTTCTTTCTTTCTAACATTCACTTTCCTTTTTTCTGTCTTTCTTTCTTTATTTCTTTCTTTCTTTCTGACGCTTACTTTCTAACATTCTCTTTCGATATTCTTTCTTTCTGTCTTTCTTTCTTTCTTTCTTTCTTTCTTTCGCTTACTTTCGAACATTCACTTTCTTTCTTTCTTTCTTTCTCTTTCGATATTCTTTCTTTCTTTCTTTCTTTCTTTCTTTCTTTCTTTCTTTCTTTCTTTCTTTCTTTCTTTCTTTCAAACAATTACTAACATTCTCTTTCGATATTCTTTCTTTCTTTCTTTCTTTCTTTCTCGATATTCTTTCTTTCTTTCTTTCTTTCTTTCTTTCTTTCTTTCTTTCTTTCTTTCTTTCTTTCAAACAATTGCTATCTAATATTCTCTTTCAATATTCCTTTTCTCTATTTCTTGTTCTTTCTTTCTTTCTTTCTTTCTTTCTTTTGAATTAAGAAAAAAACTTTCTCATTTTTTCTTTTTTCGTTTTTTTGCTTTTCCCTTTATTTGTGCTTATCCCATCAACTCTTCATTGAAATCCGACCCATATGCACCCTGTCACAACACGTTCTCCTATGACAGCACCTTTCAAATGGTTTGTGTTGGGATTTTTATTACACAACATTAAAACTAAACACATACAAAAAATAAAAAAAGGATATAAATTTACTGACATGGTTGAAGCAAAATCATGAGAAAAAATATCTTTGCTAATGGAATTTCACATTTAAATCCAGAAAACTGCCTGGTTGACAGGTATTTTGTCGGCTGCGGGGAATCGTGGGAATTCTTTTCCCTTCTTTTTTCTTTGAATGTTTCCATTTGATAGAGCAGCAGTCACGTGATATTGGCCATCATTTAAAAGCTTCAGCATTGCCAGATTCTTCGCTTAAAATAAGTTTTATTTAGAATTTCTTTTTACCAAATTACCAAAATAATGACCTGTGTGACATTTTTATGATTAACCAGCAAAGAAAACGCAATGTGATTCCAATTAAACTGAAAATAACCTTTCATAAAACTCTTTTAGGTTGCGTCTATTTAAATTAATCATTACTTAATTAATATCTATCTATTTAGAGTTTGCATTCGTTTTCTTTTTAAAGTGCTAGTAAAAAGAGGAAATGTTTGTTATTATGTCTAAACATTAGCAGTATTCTATAATTTACAACCCAATATTCTTCACAGATGCCCGTCTGTCTGTTTGGGTTATTTCAGTTCTCAAACGCCTTTTCAATTTACAACTGCCACTGAAAGCTTCAAGTAGCTATGTCTGTTTCAACGCACGCGAATAAACAATTAATAGCAGCAAATAAAATAACTGAAATAAAAAGATTCAAGGGATTTCAGAAAAAAAAAAACAGGTAAACTCATAGACATTTTAAAGATTATGATGCCAATGAGACGCCATATTTAAGTGCTTCTAAACGAACAGATGTATCTGGAATGGGCGGGTAGTTTCTATCAGTGCCAGTGATCGGTGTTCGATCCCACTTAAAGGTAGGTTTTCTCATCTCTTCTCTTACTGTAACACAAACGTTTTGGCTTATTTTCTCTAATCTAGCCTGTACAGGACTAAGCTAAGAATAACAAATATGTTTCAACAAACAGGTGTTTTTAATAACGTATTGAAGACACAGATGCAATGATTATTTTACTAATTATTGCATGTGATCAAGAGAATCTTTAGAGCGTGTATTTCGTCCGGAAAGAAAAGTTTTTGTCATTAAAAAAATTCTTGTAAAGTACTTAAAGGAACAGAGAACTGCAACTTTATCTTATTGTTGGCATTACTTTGTCGCATCTTAGCTGTAACAGAGGAGATGGATAAATACTGTGGTTTTACAGGGTAGACTTGCATAAATTGTTATTTCGTTTTTTCGTTTTACCAATAACTGATGATATAAGAATAGATTCCTGCGTTTCTTAGGGCGTTTCAAAAAGTATCACATGTTTTGAATTTTGCTTTTTCATTTTTCTAGTCTCATCATCATCATCATCATGTCGAACTGGTAGCACGGATATCCCTGACCCTCTCTCGCCACTCCTCCCTATCGTTCATCGCCCTAGGTAGGTCTTCAGGACAACATCCCGTATCCTCACATAGCTGCTGTATGTATGTTCGTGCTGGTCGTCCTGCTTTTGCACGGCCATGTGTGGGGGTCCATAAGAGTACATCTCTTATGAGCTCGTCCCTGCTTCTCCAGCAGTGTCCTGCATGTCTGGTTCGTCTAACTTGAATAGTTTTCGTGATAGGGGGCATGTGGCCGTACAGTTGGTGTCTTGTGGGGTGTTGCCGCCAGGACTTGTTCAAGATTGCACGCAGCATTCTTGTGTAATTGCCGTCTAGCTTCTTCTCCAGTCGTTTTGTTAGCGTCCATGTAGTGCAGCCATATAACAGTATCGATGTGACCGCTGCCTGGAAGAAACTGCGTTTCATTTTATCGGTCTGATTTCCATATAATTGAGAGCCTACTGATTGCTGTCCATGCTTTCGTTAACCTCGTTTCGATGTCCTTTTCGGTTGATTCGACGCTGCTTCCTAGGTAAGAGAATTTGTCTACTAGTTTAAGAGGGGTTCCTTCTAGAGTGGAGATATCCCCCGTTTGATTATAGCACATATATTCCGTTTTGTGTGCATTAACATAGAGGCCTATGCCTGCGGCTGCTCGTTCCATACTATGCAGTCGTGTTTCGGCTTGGTCGGGTGTATTTGCCAGTATCGCTATGTCATCGGCGTAGTCGGCGTCGGTAATTGTTGTTGCGGGGTACCTTCTGCTTCTTTTCTTCGTCAGCTCGAAGCCATTCTCTCTGATTTTGTCAATCGATGTTCTAAGTACGTAGTCTAGACAAATGATAAAGAGGTACGGGGCCAGCGTGTCCCCTTGTAGTACTCCTGCTACAATGTCGAAGTATTCTGTGTCTCCATCTGGTGATCGTACTTTTACTTTGGTGTTTCTATAGAGAATCGTTATTGCCGCTATGGTTTTTTTTAGGTATGCCGTAAGCTAGTAGGATTTGTTCCATCTTGCCTCTGTGAATGGAATCGAAAGCCTTGGTAAAGTCAACAAATATTAATGTCGCTTGTAGGTTTTTTGCCCGTACACCTTCAACGATTCTACGGATGGTTAATATTTGTGAGGTCGTGGATCTATTTCTTCGGAAGCCATTTTAGTTTTTCCTAAGTATGTTGTCGATTTTGGGTTCTAAGCGGTTTCGTAGTAGTGCATTGTAGATTTTGGCTGCTATGGATGTAAGCGTTATGCCTCGGTAGTTTTTGGCTAATCCGAGGTCCCCCTTTTTAGGGAAGGGGAGTATGCATCCTTTCATCCATCTATCTATCGGATTTTGATTGTATACTGCGTTGCAGTGTCGGAGCAGTATGTCGTCGAATTGTCTGGTCTTCCATACTTCTGGGGGAATCTCGTCCAGCCCTGCAGCTTTCCTATTTTTAATTTTTCTGAGAACCGAGTCGAGTTCTTCTTGTGTGAACGGTCCTAGTTTAATGTCTAATTGTTTACTAATTATTCTGGTGATTGGTTCATGTGTTATTTTCGGTGGGTTTCCTAGTAGGTTTTCGAAGTGCTGTTTCCACAGTTTTATTCTTTCTTGTTGGTTTGCTGCTTTCAGTTTTGCTTTGGCTGTGTTCTTTCTTCTACTCACTTCGTTTATTGTTTGCCAGGCTATCCTAGATTGTCTATCTTCCACCGAGTCTCTAATCTTATCTATCTGATTTTGAATGTATTCTGTCTGTTCCTTTATATATATGCTTGCTAATTGATATTGTGCCGTTTTTAGTTTTAAGGCATTTGTGTTTGTTGGGTTTTTTCGATAGTTTTTGGAGGCTGTTTTCACTAGTGCACGTTTTTCTCTCACCTCTAAAGTTTCCCATGGGACTCTATATTTAGTTTTGAGTTTTGTTGGAATGCATTTCACTGCTGCCTCGAGGTGCGCATTGACGAAATTTTCATATTCGTCGTTTGGTGTACTTTTTTCCGTCTTTTCTTGTAGTGTTTCGAATCTGTTTCTTAATTCTAATACATATTTATCTCTTATATCTCTGTTGTTCAAAAGGGCCCAGTCATAGTGTTTGGTGGTCGCTGTTCGTTTGGCGTTTTTTCGTAGGCTTAACCGTATTTTCGCCGTGACTATTCGGTGATCGGTGGACACACCCTCGAAAGAGGAGTATGCCTCGCAATTCATTGCACTATTTTTCCATTTCTTGTTTATAAGGACGTAATCTATCTGAGCTTTAGTATAGTCATATATTCAATTTGGGTTTACAGTAAAGTAAGCGTGTCTTTACATTTAAAACGCACAGTTTAAGCATTATTTTACAAACAAAAATACAGCATAACATTTTGTAAAATTCAGCATTTTAAATTAATAGGACTTAAAGACGTGAGTTCAAATCATTCCTCTCCCTTGCCAAAAAAGGTTGAAGAACCAATTTTGCTGGCTATGAAGAAATAGATTCATACCTTTTCTAAAAGATTTAGTACGATTTGAGCTCAGTTCGATGAATCCATTTTCTGCGGCCTTAACCATTTATAGCTCCAGCAACGTTTTTTATAGACATATCCATATAATAAGCATTCTTTTCTAATCTATTGGTAGTTAAATTGCTGATCACACAATTTAACGTTTCTGCTAGGGAGTATTTTCTCATTGGCTGCTTTATAGCATTCAATTAAAAGTCGAACTTAATTGAGATTTCTAAATATTTTTCCGTGTTAATTAGTTATCAGGTTTGTGAAGCATTGAAAATAACCACAATTTATGAAAAGCACTGAACGTGTCCTCGTCTTAAAATCTGACCAAATTCAAAAAATACTAAAAGAACTCTCACCGTATTCTAACCGTATTTGGTGAAGTAATCTCATAACACTATGTTAGTGTTTTCGTTCCTCTTCCTTATAGAATGGATTTACCCAATCTTTCCATCTTGGGCAAGATGCGACACAAGGACAATTTTTAAGCGTAGTAAACCACACCTTTTCTTTTTCATCACTGATTACCATACCAAGGCTAAAGATCACAGTTTCCTTAACTATTTACTTGTTGTTGATCGAGAAGAGATGGATTTATACCTTTCCCTAGGGCCTTACCAGGAAAGTGAAACGCAAACGTCTTTATCTGGGATTTGAACCTGGGTCATTGAGTCCTTCTTAGACGAATACCTGTTAGGCCACGTGCCAACAGCCTCTCTTCCGTATAGTATGCCAAACTATTATGGGGGAGGGGTGACCTCGTGGTGTAATGGTTAAAGCGATGGACTGCGAAATCGTAGTAGCTTAGTCTGGGACAAGATCAAAACAGTCGGAATTAAACTCACTGGCCTTGACTCAAGAGACACTTTGTGTCGCTCCATTGTGTTGAAATCTTTACTCCTCTGCCTTAAGCATACAGTATATTAACCGTTCTATGCAATCTCTTTTAGCTTCATCATACTCCATCGATACTACTAGTCAATCTTCTGAATCTTGTCACAGAGCGGATAGTGCGCATCTTTTCCAGGTGATTCGCTAAACCAGATTTCTCTGACTCACCTCTTATAATAGACTTGCATTCCTTGAATCTAAATTTAAGGAGGACATTGCTTTCTCCTTTATATGCCTTTCCACGTATACATGAATTAATTATATGTAGTTATATATATATATATATATATATATATATATATGCTTAGTACTTAATCAGATGATTTTCCTTCGAGGGGTTAACTCTCGCAACTTAGCTAGTTTTACTATTAAATACTAACCTGATGTTATAATTTTGGCGAACCTTTTGGATTTATTCTTATCTCTCCCAACTGGTCTGAAGAATATTTCATGTAGCAATAGGGTTAGCGATATAGTTTGCTCTTCTGTTTTCCTACTTTGTTTAGGTCCATAGAATCAAAATGATGTATTGTAACACTTCACCAGAGAAAGAATTGATATCAGTTATGGATTTACCGTATTTGGAGTTACTATTATGGAATTATCCATTTAGTGCATTCATGACCATTTTTTCTGTGTTTTTATATTTTTACTTGTAAGGAAAAGAGATTCTCCCTTTTTTATTGAGAGTTTCTTTTACATCTGAAGAGGGCTGAAGAATGGATCCTTCAAAATGTGTTAACAACACCAAGACGTTTAATTATCGGAAGAATTTCTCATATGTTAATGTCTCATCTCAAAACTATTCATAGTAAGAAAAATATTAAGTCAGAATTGGTTCACCGTGATCAGAGTTTAGGAAAACAAACTGCCACTTCTTAAATGGGCAAATGTGGATCGTAGTTAGGTTTGCCTTTAAGAAGAAAATTAAATCTTCAAGTCCTAAAAAAAAAAATTCATTGGAAAAAATTTAATGAATTTCTTTTGTTGATCAATTTACAACTGTTTTTTCCTGGGGTAGCAATTATCTTTTAATATCATTTTGCCAACTGATTAAAAAAATCCTAGATATTACTTGAATAGACAATTTCAATCCATTCTTTTGGATCTCAGTTGTGCTTATTAAATGACATTTTTTGTTTGCCATTTAACCTTTACTTATCAGAAATGGCCATAGTTATTCAATAAGCTTTGATGAATTTCGACAAAAGACCATGAGTATAAAAATCAATCTCATGATTAATAATCTATAAAGCAAACTCCATAATCATTAAACCATGCGAGGCGCCTACAAAAACTACAACAAGATGAATGTAGATAACATTGTTTTCTTAATGTTTGATTAAAATTACTAATTGACTTGGAAAAAATACAGATGAATTGAATATTCTAGTTTAAATGGAGTGTAAAATTAACTGCTTTATGAATGAAAAATGTTGCATATTGCCATGTTCTTCCTTGGCGTCACGATTATCGTCATTAAAAATGGAATCGGTGACCCCAGTTCGAACTGCTTAATAAGACAGTCTGCGTTTCTTTTAGCGTTAATGCCTTTGGGAAAAGCATAAATCCATCTGTTTTTTCCCAGCTATGAGTAAATAACAGGATAGCTTTGGCTTGGCAACCAGTCAAGGAGAAGGAAAACCAAAGTGCTTTGCTTAAAAATTGACTTTGTGTCGCATTCTGCTCGTGGCAGGTAGATCGGATAAATATTCACTTTTCATCGGTGACTTGCATTTTATTTTTTCTAGTTTCACGTCTATTTAATAATTCAACTAGAAAATACAATATCGAGTCATTGATATATCTTAACATAAGTTTATTCCGTTGGATTTTCGACTGAATATATAATTCAGTGGAAGTTAACAAGTTCAGTTCTTAGAGCTGGAATTAAATGACATCATATCTCGAAAATAAAAACTTTTTTAAAACGAAAAGCAATCTAAGAAATCTAATTAAAAATCTGATATATAAAAATATGGAGGAAAAATTTGCGCATCTTGGAGAATGAATAATCTAATAAATGCTTTGTATTTGTAGCAGTGAATTTTACTCGTTGAAACGCCATTCATTGAAAAGTACTATATATACTCGACTTATACATGAGTAAGGATTTTGTAAGTAAAACCATAATTTGTTTCAAAAATTAATTCCATATAATTTCGTGATCATAAATCAAGCATCAACCAATACATTAGACAGTCTTATACATGTGTATATAGGCTGACAAAAGTTAAACTTTTAATTGGAATATACAAGATGTATAGGTAGAGCTACATGTAATGTGATGGATATGTTTAAATTCAACTTGACATTGTTTTCGTTGAGTCTTTTGACATTCCGCTGGAATTATTGTATTTGACATTTAAAAAAATGTGTTACTAGTCGATTTTTAAGAAAGTCTATTGACTTTAGAAGACAATAACACATGCATTTTCGATGACCAAGAATTTTGATTAAATTTATTTTGTTATAAAATAGACGGGAATTGTCGCTTAAAATCAACGTCTCAAAATGTAAAATAAATTTTATTTCTACTTTGGCGATGTGGCCTATGGTATTGGCGACTTGAAAGGTTTGTCCCTGAATGTTCATCGTATCTGAGTACCATAACTCTTTGCCAAACTTTATAGAATGAAAACTGAAATGACATGTAATCCAAAAACAAATGCATTATAGTGAAAAGTCCAATCATGCAGCAAAAGAGATGTTTGCTATAAGTTAAGAATCGTTAATAGAATGGATGTGGCTGTATGAAGATTTACATCAAGGTATGGTATCGTTGCCATACGATATCAAGAGCGAATGCCTCCTGAGTCGGAAAGCGCACATACTCGTGTATGCTTTGCCGCACCCTTTTTATGCTACTTTGTTCACGCCACCTAGCGGCTATTAGAATTACTATTTGAAAGCTAAGGGATGTAATTCCTTCACGTCATAGGCGAGAATTTTTTTTGAGTAGGTCTGCAAATTAAGACGAGAGAAATATGGGTACTTTTGTTTCTCGTTTATGAGAGTTTATGTCTCGACGACGATGGAAGGGGTCGTTTTCTTGTCGGTGGGGTGGGGACGAGAGTGTTAAAAAAGAAAATTCCTGAATCCTTTCTTTTACTAGGCCACAAGAGATCCCTAGAAAGGAAAATGTTTGTATTGGTCCCTATCAAAAGACGTAAATTTACACTTTTACCGAACTTCATTTAATCTAATCCAATGTCTTAATAAAAGGCAACCATATAAACATCAAACTACTCTTTTAATAATCTACGAGATTGATTTGCTAACTGTTATGTAAGATGTCTAAAATATACTTCACTTTTCGATTTGATTGGGTGTGTGCGCACTCCATGGTCTCTTTGAATCAGAGAACAGAGAGAGTTCTGATCTTTTAGATCATACCTTTTTAAAATTTGAAATATTGAAAGTTTCCTGTTTTAGTTGCGTACAACAAATATTGAACAAATTCATCTCAGTTGTTTTTATTATGTTTTCGTCGAAGGCTATTGCGAAAAAGACTATGATTCAATGTCGATCACTGACTTTGGCATACGAAAGCCATTTTAATTAACATCAATTCAGTGTGTCGTCATCAGAAACTTGTCTGAGGCGAGAAATTGCTCCAAATATTATGTACTTATCGCCATTTAGTTTTAACGTGATAATTTCTACAAAGAGAAACTATTGAAAATATAAAATAAATCAATGCAAATAACACTTAGTGTATTAGATGTGGGCAGAAATTGCATTCACTTTTAAATAATTAGAGGCTGAATACATAATTTAAAGCATTTTTCTTTGCTAGAAACTTTGGTAAAATAAAATTGGCCGACTGTAGTCGAGGGTGACCAGAACTCTTCCTTTTCAATAGCTACAACACCGAGGTGTAAGAAGGGCGTTACTCCATTCCCGGGATTATTCCACTTTACTCTATATTCTTACATTATAATGCTGAGTAAAATGTTCAACTACGCAACTGCATAGAACCCAAAATTGAGAAGAACCAAACTGGCTTTCGGAGAAATCGATCCATGACATCACAAATTTGGACTATCTGTCGAATTCTTGAAGATTTACGCGCAAAAAACCTTGACCTAATAATACTATTTGTCGACTTCTCCCAGGCCTTTGATTCAATACACTGAGGGAAGATGGAGCGAATACCACTCGCCAACGGCCTTCCCCAAAGAAACCGTCGCAGCCATAATGTTGCAACATAAAAAGACTTAAGTAAAAGTCCGCTCCCGGATGAAGACACAGACTATTTCGACATTGTCGCAAGCGTGCTGCTAGGAGACACATTAGCCCTATACTTGTTTATCATCTACCTAGACTACGTGCTTAGAACGTCTATTGATATAATGAAAGATAACGGTTTCAAGCTGGCAAAGGAAAGAAGCAGAAAATACCCTACACAAACAATTAAGGACGCGGACTACGCAGATGACATAGCGCTTCTGGCATATACAGCCACCCTAGCCGAATCCATTCTACATAGTCTGGAACGAGCAGCTGCTGGCATAGGCCTTCATGTCAACGCAGACAAGACGGAATAAATGTACTTTAATCAAAGAGGCGACATCTCCACACTAAATAGTAGTTCTCTGAAACTAGTGGACAAGTTCACCTACTTAGGAAGCAGTGTCTCATCAACCGAGAGAGACATCAATGGGCAACTATCAAAGGCATGGACAGCTATCAATAGACTATCGGTCATACGGAGGTCAGACATGACCGATAGAATAAAACGCAGTTTTTTCCAAGCAGCGATCGTGTCGATACTGCTGTACGGATGCACCACATGGACGCTAACTAAACGGCTGGAAAAAAACTTGACGGCAACTACACGAGAATGCTGCGAGCAATATTGAACAAGTCCTGGAGGCAACATCCCACAAAGCAGCAGCTATACGGTCACCTACCACCCATCATGAAAACTATCAAAGGTAGACGAACCAGACATGCAGGACACTGCTGGAGAAGTAGGGAAGAGCTCATAAGTGATGTACTCCAATGGACCCCTTCACATGGCCGAGCAAAAGCAGGGTGACCAGCTCGAACCTATCTACAGCAACTCTGTGCCGATACGGGATATAGCCTTGAAGACCTACCGGCAGTGATGGATGATAGGGAAGGGTGGAGAGAGAGGGTCAGGGATATCCGTGCTAGCAGCGTGACATCAAGTACTATTTTTTGAGTTTTTGGTGTGACTCGATCTGGGACTGAACACCTGTCACCCGGACCATTGGTGAACACTCTACTCATCAGGCCAATACACATCTAATCATCATCATCATCATCATGTCGTGCTTTTCCCTATCGTTCATCGCCTCAGGCAGGTCTTCTGGACAACATCCCGTATCCTCACATAGTTGCTGAATGTATGTTCGTGCTGGTCGTCCTGCTTTTGCACGGCCATGTGTGGGGGTCCATAAGAGTACATCACTTATGAGTTCGTCCCCGCTTCTCCAGCAGTGTCCTGCATGTCTGGTTCGTCTAACCTGAATAGTTTTCGTGATAGGAAGCAGGTGGCCGTACAGTTGGTGTCTTGTGGGGTGTTGCTGCCAGGACTTGTTCAAGATTGCTCGCAGCATTGGGATAATTTTGATGGTTTTATAGACAGAAAAATGAAATGGTGTTTTTATCATTTCATATACGATTTATACTAAACAAACACAAAAATATCTTCGTTTTTATATTATTTTCAAGAGACATGAGAAAAATATTCTTCATTTAATACTTCTCCTACCTGACTGTACTACGTAAACCTTTATACTTTGAATTAATCTTGGTATGGAAAAAAGACATGTAAAGTTGTTTGTAGCTAAATAGTTGCTAAGCAGGAGTATATTCCAAACTTTGTCAGTGAATATCGTAAAAATAATTTTCATTCTAATAAATCAACCCTAGATCCGTGGATAGTAAGAGTTCATATTTTTAAAAGATTTTGAAGGAAGAGAAATCTCAGTGATAGAATATCATAAAAATGTTATTAAAATGATTGAAAATAATGGAAATATTAATACTAGGGCCAAAGCATCTCCCAATATGTAAACAAAAAAAAAGATAAAAATCAGTGTCTGGTAAAAAAACCCGTTTCTAAATAGGAAAATATCAATAAGAAATGAGGTAATCTATTTCCACTGTATGAAATTTGATAAATATATACAAATTTTAATGTATTTGTTTCTTTCTTACATTCACTTTCTCTTTGTTTTGTAGACAAATATTGCATCAATTCATAGCACAACCATTTCAAGAAATTGTCAAAAGAACTCAGTGAAAGACGTAGGAATCGGTGATTGATGTACTTTTTTAAATATAATTATGGTATCTAACTTTATTTGGATCGTTTTTTCCTGTGAGTCCTCAAAAAACAAGCAAACAAGCAAGAAAACTTAAATAAACAAATAAAAAACAAAAGCAAACTGACAAAATCTTTTGTCATGAAAACAACACAAAGTATTTTGTTTATGTTACAATTGATCAGAAATGTAAGTCAATAAGAAAATAGACATATTTTTTGCTAATGATTATCGAAAATAGACAAATAAGCCGGCACATTTACACGGACGTATATATGTATAAAAAGTACTGATTATATATATATATATAAATATAAATATATATATATATATATATATAAATATAATGGATGCATTAATAAACGATGTGTGTGTGTGTGTGTGTGTGTGTGTGTGTGTGTGTGTGTGTGTGTGTGTGTGTGTGTGTGTGTGTGTCAGTGCAGTAATGCTAAGTGTGATCTTTTTCAAATATTTTTTTATTCATCTGAAGTCAAGCTAAGACAACTCAAAATCGTAAAAAATATTTTTTTTAACAAATCCGGCCCTGGTTCACAGATTCAAACAAGAAGTACTCAAGTAAATGATATATCAAGTATCCCAGAATTCTGCATTTTGAAACTCCCGGTAAAATTAACTTGGAACTATTATGAGCGAACAGGTAAAACAGAGATATCACAGCATTGAAGTAGATGAAGTAGCTACGTGCCCAGATAATCTGATTCTCGGCACAAATGCGGAGATATACCTATATAATCCAGTCTTTATTATTTTTTTACATGTATTATTCTTGTTATTGAATTAAGGAATTCTTATTTATATACACAAAGAGGAAATGTTTTACAAAGAAAAATGTGTAAAAGGTCATAAGATCTTTTGAAATATTTGGTGTCACAAAAGAAGCTACGAAAAATGAACGGGTAAAGTAGTATATCCATTTGTTAAATGAAAATTATATATATATATATATATATATATATATATATATATATATATATATATATATATATATATATATATATATATATATATATATATATACAGAATGGTACAGTGGGAGAGTCGAGAGAGAAAGGAATTATTTGGTGCCGAGATATTTCAGAAACTGAACGAGTCCAAGAGTTAAATAATTGCTGACTAATTCATCTACTCATGAACAAGTTAAAAATACATTTTATTTTTTGTCACAGTTTTGAATAATAAAGAATCTTACAATGAAATTTTTATCCACTTACGGAAACTTTTCTAATATAGTAAAAAGGTTTATGGAGATGATTTTTTAAATCAACTGAAATGTCACAAGTATTACCAGCGTTTCTAATCAGAAAGAACATTCGCCAAAATTATTCCAGGCTTCAGCAAAGCTTTCAATGAGTGACGATCATGTGTTTTAAAGAAATAATCCTTCAAGTCTTTCTATTCTCCAGATTTTGCCTTTTCAGAATGAATATATCTTTTTGTTTCCAAAGCTGACACGGAAAGTCATTGATTTTAGACGATAAAAGGAAATACGTTATGAGTCGCAGGCACTTCTAGACTGCATTTTACAACTGAAAAAAGAGAAGAAAAATAGTGTATCAAAAAAAGATGCGACTATTTTGAACGAAATAAGTCTCATAAAGTACTTTAAGCAATAAGTTTGTTTTTAAAGAAATTTGGTGAACATCGAGTAAACATGAACTGAATTTTTCCCAAGTATTCAAGATAAAATTTAGATAAACCGAATATTAATAATGGCTGTCAACCTGAAAAAATAGGAATTCTTTTAAGTAAACAGGAATTGAATGTTTTCACATGTATTCTAGATCAAAATAGATAAACTGATCATTCATAAAGGTTGACAACTTGAAAATATGTTTAATTGCTTTCTGGGCCATAAAAGGCCTTATAACGCGAGGCAGAAGTATTTTAGAACATTTTGAAAAGCTCGAATTCTACTCTAGCTTAATCACTCCCGTACTTAGAGTATTATATAAAATTGATTACTAATATTTTTAGACACTCCAGTATAAGTTTATATTAGCAAAAGGTCCCGATGTTTACCTGGACAAAAGAGTGATGATGAAGCATTAACTGTTGTACAAGGATCATTTGCACTCAAATCAACCTTGATTTTTCTTTATAGACAATGAGCATTTAGTTGAGTGATATTAAATATTCAAACTACTGCAGGAGTTCACCGAATTATTTTTGATGAGAATTGAAACTAATAGAAGACTAAAAGTTTCAGACTTGAAGTTTGGCTCAAAATTTTTGACTGGTTTAAAATTACACTATCATAATGTAATGGAACTATCACTTTCAAATCACAAAATGATTTACCTCAAAATACGTATGAATAGAATTTGAATGAATATTTTTTCAATAATGGTTAAAACTTTTAATTGCTTCCATTGCAGGTAGTTTTCTGTCAAAATTTGTGTTAATCTAGCTTTATGACTTGGTTCAGTAAATTTGGAGGGGATTGAAATTATTATTTTTTGTTTCTCTTTTGGAGAATAGTTTTGCTTTTAACAAAAACTAATTTAATGTTGGGAGTTTTAATCGACTGTTTCATGTCTAGTGATTGTCAGTCCTTAATATTGGTTTTAATTTGAGGAGTTTGATAAAATTCAATGAATAAAAGAATCAAAACGTTCGTTAAAATTAAATGTAACCGGGACATTGGCCCAGCGGTTAGAGTGTTCGCCAATGGCCCGGGAGACCTGGGTTCAATCCCAGGTCGAGTCATACCAAAGACTTTAAAAATGGAACTTGATACCACCTTGCTTAACACTCAGCATTATAAGGTACGGTTCAAGAGTAAAGTGGAGCAATCCAGGGAATGGAGTAGCGCCCTCCCCTACACCTTGGTGTAGTAGCTATCGAAAAGGGAGCCTTCGGGTCACCCTCGACTATGGTCGCTAACTTTACTTTACTTTTACATTTTTAACGAAACAAAAGTGTCCCACCGAGTTTATTTATGTTACTAAGACAACTTTAGCTCTACAAAAAAGTGTCTCTCCGAGTTTAAGACAACGAATTCTACGAAAAAGGGTTAAATTGAAATTTTAGCATTTAACTTCTCGGATATATATACTCTTTATGAAGATTTAAAAAATATTCTTATAAATTGTAAAGCCGAAAAATGTTTCAGAAATTTTCAACAAAACTCCTTTATTTTAACATAAGGAAAAGTTTAAATAAATTGAACTTTATAATCGTTTCAAGATTTAAAGTTTAATTCACTTTGATTTTGTATTACATAAAAATGCTGACAATTGAAATCTTATTACGGAGATTATGTGTATGTTAGTACGTAACTGAAATCCATCACCGCCGACTTGACAATTTCATTTCTTATTTACAGTATATTCACGGTAATCACGAAATAATTATTATCTAATCTTAATTAGCCTCTTATTTATTAACGATGAGTCTATATAAAGTCTGGTTGAATTATATTTGCCTCAAAACAGCTCATGTTATAAATGCGTTTAAAAGTCAGCGATTCATAGCATATAGCACTAAGAGAAAAGGTTTACGTAGTACATAGTGAAGATAATTTGCATACAGGTTTTCAAGTTACGGTAACAGAACAGAGTTACTTGAAACACACACACACACACACACACACACACACTCTCTCTCTCTCTCTCTCTCTATCTATCTATCCCTATCATCAATCGCTCCCGGCAAGTTCTTCGTCTTTGCTTTACTCTCAGTGCCTAATATACATTACACATCTTATTTGGATGGTTTTCCTGATAGGAAGTAAGCGGCTGTATAGCCGCTGTTTTGTGAGGTGTTGCTTCCACGATTCGTTCAAAACAGCACGTAGCATTTTGGGGTAATTTCCATACAGTTTTTTTAATCATAATTTGGCATCTAGGTAGTGCATCCTTATATTAGTATGGGCACAGCTACAGATTGGAATAAATCCCGTTTTATTCTGTTGGAGAGATCGGATTTCCATTTGGTTCACAATGTGTCCATACCAGTCCTCACCTTCGCTAGGTGTATGGTGACATCACTTTCTGTAGATGAGATATTGCTATCGAAGTATGTGAACATGTCAACTAAATTTTGAGGTCAATCACTTAGAGTGGAGATGGCTCCTTCTTGTTTAAAACACATGAACCTGTTATAATTACGTTCACGTAGAGGCCAACGACTCTTGCTGCTTACTCAAGGCTATAAAGAAGAGATTCGGCTTGGGCAGGTGTATTTGCGAGAAGTGCAAGATCAACTGCGTAGTCTGTATGTGCTTTAGTTTCTTTGGGACATCGTTTTCTTGATTTTTTGTTTGTTTAAAACCATTTTTTATTTGATCAATAGACGTTCGAAATACGTAATCTATTCAGATTATAAACGCATATGGGGTTAATGACAGTGACAATACCGAATAAGCTGGTGCCGCCATCAGGTGAGTGAACCATTGCTTTTGTGTTTTTGTAGAGAATCATTATAGTCCTAAAAGTTTCTTTGGGGAGACCATCTGATCAAAGTATTTGTTCCATCTTCCTTCTGTGTATTGAATCAAATGTTTTGGAGAAACCTTCGAACGATAGGGATGTCTAAAGATCTTTTGCGCGTACTCCTTCGAATATTCGGCGTATAGTCAGAATCTGTGAGATTGTCGATCGATTTCTTTAAAAACCGATTTGATTTTTTCTTAGAATTTTCTCAATTTCTGTTTTGATATGGTTGAAAAGATGATCCTTATAAAACTTAACAAATTTTGTATTAAGGGTGATGCTTCTGTGGCTCTTAGTGATTCACTGGTTACATTTCTTGGGGAAGGCGAGCAATCGACCTTTTGTCAATTTTTAAGCTGTGTTTTGTTTATATACAACGTTGCATAATAAAAGAAGTTGGCCATAAAATTTTCTTGTCTTCCACAATTCAGGAGGTATTTCGTCAAGGCTCGCTGCTTTTCTGCTTTTAATTTTTTTCGTACTGCGTCAAGTTATTCCTCTGCAAATTGACCTAGTTTGACATCTAGTTGGCTATAAATGTTGCTTTTTTTATTTTTCAGAGACTTTAGGGGAGTTTCTGATCAAATTCTGGAAATGTTCTTTCCTTCACAGAAGTTTTTCTTCTTGGCTGGCAGCGTTTAGTTTTGCTTTCGAACAGCTTTTCCTGTCTACCATGTTCATTTTGATGGTCAGTCTTCTCTAGAGTTTCTAACTTTATTGATTTAACTTTGAATGTATTCTAGTGTTACTTTTTGGTATGTGTTTGTTAGTTCTCTTTGTGCTTTCTTATGTTTCTGCGTATTGGCGTTTGTTAGCTTTCTTTTATCAAGTAAGGATGATTTTTTTAATAAGTTATCACGTTTTTCTCTTATTACTATTGACGCCCTTGGAACTGAACATTTGGCGATGTGTTTAGTTGGTATGCATTCGGCCGCTGCTTCTATATGGACGGTAACAAAGTTTTCATATTTGTCATTCATACTATGTCTTTCAGATATTTCCTGAAGAGTATCAAACTTGTTTCTTACAGTTATCGTATATTGACTTCTAATATCATTATTGGCAAGCTTTTGCTTTTAGTTTTTTTTTTTTAAATTTCTGCATGGAATCAGTGGAATCTTAGCCAAGCTGATTCAGTGATTGGAAGATACGCCTTCAAAAGAGGAATATGCCTCACAATTCAAAGTAGTATTTATTCACTTCATGCTTATGAATATATAATCTACCTGTATTTTAGAGTTATTTGAATTCGCATAGGTCCATAACTTTCCCTCCGTTTTTGCAATTTAGTATTTAGGCAAGAAAAGGCTGCTATATATATTTTCCATTTCTCTTTAGCTAGTTGTGTAAGCAGTATTCATCATTTCCGTTTATTGCTTTATCAGCATTCATGTCTTCTTCGATGATTAAAACTTGGTGGTTGAGAATTTGTCGAACAAGCGAAAGATGACGATATCCGTTTCGTCACTGGCATTGGTAGGGCTGTCGTAAGAGAGAATTATTGTTCAGAGGTTGCCATTAAATGAAGCACTCGTAATTCTCGGCTAAATTCTCTCCCTGCTGTTTTGGGATTTTAAGTCACGAGGACTGAGAAACATTCCGATATATCCTATGACAGCATTGACAGAGTTTTTCTTTGCAGATGCCTTGACAAATGTTCATCCGTTACCAGTATCACGGTATTTTCTTGTTCGCTTTAGTTATATCTATGTTCTTGTATGCATATTATGTCCATTCTATTTCTGGCTGCAGATGCTATTAGCTCAAGTAACTGGTTTAATCTGATTAAGTACTGACGTTAAATGTCCCTATATTGACAATGCTATTGCACATAACTAATTTTGGTTAGGGTTTAGGTTCTGTAGCTGATATTTTAAATCCTGGGGCCAGAGCTCTCACCTCAGTAGAACGCGTCCCTTGTTACTAATGTGAAGGGTGACGTGGTTACGAAGTATGGTTAGAATTAGAGACCTGGTAATCTTTCTTTGGTTGCTTTTCACTCGTCAGTAGGCGCCATACTTACAGATGAGTAGCAGCAGTTTCCTGATTGAACGCTGACCTATGAGGTTTTTCTGACAAACTTCTGGTGAAGCGCGCCGTCAACCCGTCTTTGGATTCATCAATATTACTTCACATCTACCATGCTGCTTTCCATGGTTTCTGTTGATATATGCTTGTGAGTCTCAAATAATATTTTCTAATAACAGAAACTATACATACTCGGTGTTACGCTTATCATGTTCTGATAATGTGAATTTTCCTTCTAAGGAAAAGATGTTTTATATTTACAGCTTGAATTTTCTTATCTTAATTTGGGTTTAATAAATAATTACGTCGAATATATATATATATATATATATATATATATATATATATATAGAATTAACTTAAATCGCTAGTCGAAAATCTTCTACTAAAGTTTCACCTTAACGGATCGTCAGGAAGTTTCGCCTAAACCATTCTAAGGAGAAATTGCTTTGCCTTTATTCACCAAAAACCTCCACCTATCCTAAAATTTGGTTGGTCTTTTCTTTCTTTTTTACCCAAGAAACTTTTTTCTTTTTCCCCTGGACCGTGATTCGAGAAATTTTTTTCTCTTGTTCTTGGCCAGGGTTTTTTTGTTTTTTTCTGTACCGTGAATACTGGTAGATAATTGATTAGTAAATATATATATATATATATATATATATTAGTTGGTCGACCGTAGTCACGGGCGGACCGAAGGTTCCCTTTTCAATAGCTATTACACCGAGACGTAGGGGAGGGCACTACTCCTTTTCCTGGATTGCTTAGTGGTTAGAATATTCTCCAATGGTCAAGGGGACGGGGGTTCAGTCCCAGGTCGAGTTATACCAAACACTCAGCATTATAAGGTACGGATCAAAGTAAGGTAGAACAATCCAGAGAAATGAATAGCGCCCTCCCCTACAGCTCAGCGTAGTAGCTATTGAAAAAAGAGCTTTTGAATTGCCCTCTACTACGATTGACCAAATTATATATATATATATATATATATATATTGTGATTTACTTAGGCAGCAAGTCGTTTTCTAAGCACGTTCAGTCGAAGTCCACGGAGTGTTTTCTTTTTAAAATCTTTTAGTGAAGACGTTCAAGTCTTGTTATTTTTCTTAGAAAATGCTCTATACTACCCCAAGCGCTTTCGACCATTTCTTTCGCTGGTCGTCCTCAGGGGTTGTATTAGGTTGTTTGTTGCTATGAGTCACTGTTTTAACATTTTGGGGGTTGTTTTTTTTTTTTTTGCTCATTCTCTAAAGAGGTGTATTAGGGTTAGTTATTGAATATTTTTAATATGCTAATACCTGTGTTGAATACTATATTATTTATAGTTGTTATTTTTCATTTTCTATGATTATTGCTTCGAGGATTTCTAAGAGGTTTTTACAGTTATTTTTATATATAATTTTTGCATTATTAATTAGGATCTTTCTTTTGTCGGTGATTTGAGTAAGTTAATGTTTTTCTTATACTTTGTCATAAGATGCTGTTTTATGGTACTTGTGTCAGAGAGGTGGCACGTGAGGCTATAAGAAAGTGTAGTTGTTCTGTATATATGAATATATATATATATACATATATATATCTATCTATATATATATATATATATATATATATATATAAAATACGATTTTTTTTATTCTAAAAGAATTCAAAGAAACCCTATGCATGATTTTATATAGATATCAATAAGAATAAAAATAAGTGAAATCTTTTTATATGGATTCTTACTTAGTTTCGTTAGTCATTCAAATTAAATATATTTTTATCATATTAAAACTTAAATACTTGTGCCCGGACGGCGCATATTTTTGCTGGAGTCTGTAAAAGAAATAACATCATATAAAAATGGTTCTGAACAATATTTTTATTTTCATTATGCTTTTATTTTAGACTTATTTAGCAACTAAAATAAAAAAAAAAATACTTAAAAGTAAGTAAAACACTTGTTTTGGCACCATTTCACGCAAGATGTACGTACATATACTCAAGCGGGCTATTATATATATATATATATATATATATATATATATATATATATATATTTGTGTGTGTGTGTGTGTGTGAATGTGTTTCTGTGAGGGGAAAGATTTCCTGTAGACTGAACAATATGAGTATAAGGCAATTAGAGAGAGAGAGAGAGAGAGAGAGAGAGAGAGAGAGAGAGAGAGAGAGAGAGAGAAGGTGGGGAAGGAAGAGAGAAATTGGAGAAGAGGGTATTAGTAATAGTGTGAGGTTGAAGAACAGAAGGTAACAAAATGAAAATATCAAAATTCACTTATTTCCCCTCTTCTCGCCTCTGCTTAACCCCAACACCCTTCTTTCACTGCATCCAATCCTTCTTCTTTCATCCAGATGTTCCTTTCTTCATTTCTAGTGTTTTGAAACATATTTTTATAGAAAGAGGTGGCTTATAAAAATATTCAAATTCCTTAGGGGAGAAAGTTGGAGTCCAAAGGGTGGGAGTTTGGAATGAGCGAGGAGCTTTGCGTTCGGATAAATTTTTTTATTCAACTTTGCTCTCTCTTTCTCTTTCTTTGCTCTTAGGAATTCCCTTCCTTCTTTCTTTCCGGCAATCTTTCTTTCTTTCTTTCTTTCTTTCTATTGAGTTTTCATTCAATGATCTTTTTTCAAATTTTCTTCCAATCTATTTCTAAGTATTTTTTCATGACATTTTTTTCCATTCAGATTTCGAACAAGATAATAAAAGTTAAATAAAAAAAAATGAGAAATCCTTTGTTGGTTGGAACTGATATCCTCTTGCTGTTTTTGCATGCACACTGGCAATGGCTTCATTTAAACAAAAAAGAGAAAGATTTGTCTGAGGACATGCACAATAATTTCTCACTTTTAAAATCCTATTCGTCTTTTTTTGATTTTAAGTTATTTTTCTCTTTTAAAAAAATCTTTCTTTCTTTCAATCATTTCATTAACCTGATGTTCCTTCGGATCATCATAATTTTTCTCTTGCCACATGTACAATTTATTTGTTTTGGGACACGTTATTCATTGTTGTAATATTTGTTACATTGTTCGATGAACCCATTAAATGTTTTAATTGTGTGTATGAGTTCATTCCGTCTTTTTTCCCAGTTTATTCAGTGTTAGTTTATCAATGAATATACTTACGCTTTTATTACAACTTGGAGAGTAAGAAACAATTAAATATCCTTCCTAGCACCAAAGAAAACGTTTCATAATACTTCCAATAAACGGAGAGCTGTCAATTCCAAGTCTTATATCATCCTGATATAATTTTTGTTCATAAAAGTATTAAAGCTGTGAGAATATATTGGTCTTCTTAAGATTTAATGAACTTATTTAGTTTCCATTATTATTAAACACTTCAAACTATTTAAAATATTTGTAGGATTCATCTTTGCAATTTTTTCCAACTTATTAGAAACTTTTTATCTGATTTGAAATAGACATTTCAATATTTAAATTTATTTGATACTTTCTGTTTTTTTATGTTCCAATGAAAATGTCAAACGAGCTGTCCTGATGGTCATACTTTATAGAATTGAAAGGCAAATGACATAATTGAAACAGATTGAAAAGTCATTTTTGTTCAAATCCCATTGTGTTACCTTTCCCATGAAATATTATCGAATTTATTACTGTCACCAAATATCTCTTTGCTAAATACGAACAATTCATGTAGTAAAGTAAGATTTTGTTGTCGAGCGAATGGATACACAAAAAGAATAAATATATTAAAATCAGAACACATATTTGTTGGTGCCTTTTTACATCTGGGCACAAAAGATTGTATAGATTTAGATTGATACAGCTGTATTAATAAACAAGTCGTAAGAATATCCATTAACTTTAATCTCTCATTTTCTGAGAGGTTTTGTTTTTATAAACAAGTATGCATGAGAGAGAGAGAGAGAGAGAGAGAGAGAGAGAGAGAGAGAGAGAGGGTTAATAAAGAACGTAATTCTAAGAATAAGAGGGTCGAATTAACGCTGCTGTAAATTTAATGCAACAATATTAGTCAAGTGGCGACATTGTACTCAGAGAAAAGCAGAATATTTAGCACTTGAAATGATTGCGTCATCTACGTCGTCGTTCCAAGACCAAAATATTTCATGTCAAAATTTTACTGACATGAGATAGAACAAAGTAACAGGAAATTTCCTCAGTCTTTACTTCTTAACAAGTCAGCAATATTTGCGTTTGGTTGATAAATCTTTCAAGATTGTGTATGTATAGGATTAAAAGAACGCAAGTGGGTGATTCTTTATCGACTGTCGAGGTTCTCGATTATGTATTGGAGCGTTTAATTTGCTCACCCAGGAAATATCTTAAGAAGCAATTTTTACGGATAGAGTTGTCATTTCAGAGTTACGAAGAAATAGAAATTGTTTGAATATAACTTGTTAGAAAGACAATAGCATTCTTTTTGAATATATATATATATAGGTGTGTGTGTGTGTGTGTGTGTGAGAGAGATAGCGAGAGAGAGAGAGAGAGAGGGAGAGAGAGAGGGAGGGAGAGAGAGTGTATGTGTGTGTAAAATAAAATACTTGATATAATGGTTACTTGGCAAATCTCGTTGACGATTATAATAGTCGCGAGACTGATAATCATTTGTTGTTCTATTAATAAGGCCGTGTACAATGCGAACTTAACTTCTCAATAAAAACCTTCTCTAATGTGATGTCTGGAAGCTTTTTACTCAATCGTTTGTGTGATAGGTTCTCAATTCTTTGAGCTTCCTTCTATTGTGTCTTTGTTGCAGCCTAAATTAGACGGATATTTTTTGCAAGCGAATGTATGTGGAGAAATAAAAATCATCCTGAGAGGAAGTCGGAACTGCATATGCCTAAAAGATACTTACCAGCGCTAGAAAGAAACCCATTGTTACTTCAGCTTTTCCTTTGATACTTGAGGGACCTTCTTTCCCTCGGTTGCTAGCAGACAGCGCACGTGTCCGCCTAAGTCTCGTACTTGGCGTAAGACCATGTCTCCTCTAGCAGTAGCCTATATTAAAAACGTCCACTGAAGATCACCATCTCGTCTTTGGAAATATCCCCACCGAAAACTACAACTACATTTCAACGTCTTGTTTGGGAGATTCGATTGTCCAGGAGTATATTGTCCTCGTGACTTAATAGCCGTATGAACCAAAAAAAAAGTTGAACTTTAAAAGGTATCTTAGTCTCTTTTCTTTCTTCCTTCAGAAATTCTTCTGTTGCCTTCACAGACAGAGAAGACGCCTGTCAATTAAATGAGGAAAAGAAGAAAGAAAACAATGGAGTTAGATATCTAAGCCCAAATGCCCACAACCTACAAAACTGAAAACCAAACAACCAACCAAATCTTCTGGTTCCCCATTTGTATTAGACTTGGACGTCTGAATCAATTAAAATTCTCGATCCAATGTTAATGAAAAAAATATGACTTCATTCTAAAAGTTTTACTACTTTCAAGAAAGATTATACAATAATTTAGACGTCTTGTTTTACAACATGAGCATATGCACACTTATACATACAAGCACATATCCTATGAACTTTAAATAGAAGAGGAATATATTGGTCTTCAAACAAAAGAGGAAAACTTTTGATGCCAGGCAAAAAGGAAAAAATTTAGACTTTAAAGAGAAGGAAAAATATTGAGTTTCTAATAGGGGAAAATTTGTTGTTAAACAGAGGATGAAATTTATGGGCTTCAAACAAAAGGAGAAATTAGTGGGTTTCGGGTAGAAGGGAAAAAGAGAAGATCTTTGACAGACAACCTGGAAAAGTCTTCAGCAATAGAAAATTGGAAAAAATAGACATGTAATATTTGTAAAATGTTGCAGTTTCTCTTAAATGTATAAATACTGTTTGGTATTTTATGTGAAATGATTTTATTGGCTTTTTCTTGTAGTTAGATGACCTAGTCAATAAATTATCTCCCTTATGCTGTATGGTTGGTTATTTGGGGAAAATTACAAAGTTTCTCATAAATTTGACTACCGATTGATGTCTATTGTTATCAGCTATTTGCAGCTAAATTTCAAAGAGAAATTTTCGCCTGAAGTATCTATAAATTAGGCGGCGGCGGCGGCTCGTAGATATTCTACTTGACTAAAAGAAATGAACATCTTCCTTCTCTTTCTTCTATTTGTTCTTCTGATTATCAGCTAAA
Source organism: Sepioteuthis lessoniana (assembly GCA_963585895.1). Classification (NCBI taxonomy): domain Eukaryota; kingdom Metazoa; phylum Mollusca; class Cephalopoda; order Myopsida; family Loliginidae; genus Sepioteuthis; species Sepioteuthis lessoniana. The sequence goes on along the minus strand of OY757909.1, from coordinate 132,047,768 downwards.
TTTTAAGAGTTTATTTTTAAGCCTCATTTACATAATTAAAAAATTATAGATATTTTTATTTTAACTAAACTGATGATATTTTAAGGTATTTATTTTGATTCATCCATTGATTCACTTCAGATTGAAAACAAAATTCTTTAATGGAAACACAAATACTTTATGAAATATGGATAAAAAATTTAAAATTTGATGAGTTTAGTGTTTACATCAATATATATATAATTTAGGATAGCATAGACGCTTGATGACTGTCATTTTCTCCTTATGGGATCCTCGGACGAATGATTGCATTGTCACGGCCACCAAGTGCGTCATTGTCTTTATATTTAAGCTATTCTGTCTTAAATATATATGATCCATCACTGAAATATTGCAAACTATATAATTGCGAACAAGCAGCTAAAACTAATAAAAAGCTGTGGGGAACAAGCCGTTTTGAAAAGATTTGCTTTATGCCAAAAATGCAGAGCTGGTTTAAAAAAAACGATGCTACTAAATGAACTCCGTATTACATTCATGTTTCGTGCTACACATTCTTCAGGCGTGTAAATGATATTTGTAGATGGTATTGGCTATCAAAGGTAAATTTGGCAGAGGATAAATCCTTTTTAAAATTGCTTAACTTCCCTAATAGAAGGAGCCCTATCGTTAATATCAAACATAATAATAAACAAGCAGGTAGTCCCGCTTGGCAAAAAGTTTAAAGGAACGACCCGTTTTTCATAAAGCGCTCTAAAGTAATACAGGAGCTATATAAAAGTTTTTAAATAATTTTAGATAAGCCACTCATACCAGTAATAAGCCAAAAGCAGTAATTTGCTATGAAAAGCTTCCGCTCTGTAGAAAATGCCAGAACTGGTTAAAAAACCGATGTTATATATATATATATATATATATATATATATATATATATATATATAAAAGTGTGTGTGTGCGTGTGTGTGTGTCTAGACAGCATTTTCTCTTTTAAACATGTTTGATTAACTATCACAGACACTTGATATCTGCCTGTTTTATCTTTGATCCGTTCAAGTCTTCGTTTGACTCCGGGAAGGTAATGAATAATGAAATGCAAAACACAATGACGAACATTTGAACGGATCAAAAATGAAATAAGCTGACACAAAGTGTCTATCCTATTCAATCAAACATGTATATGTGTGTGTATGTGTGTGTTCTAACCAATACTGAGCACTCTTTATTTATAAATATTGTAAACTATATATACATATATACAGGGTGTAGCTAGTATTTTAGGACACATATATTTCAGATTGATACACTTTTCTGTTAACTTTTACTCCTTTTGTGTTTCAGATATTAATAATAATGACAAATGAAATAATAAGGCTTGCTGTGATTGAAGCACTAAAGCATAAAATCATGGGGATTTAGAAATGGCAAGTTTTCTCAGAGCTGCAAGATCGTTTGTCCACAAAACATGTAAAGAGTTAGAAAAAGAAAATGATAACGTAATGTCTCTGTCAAAACGTTAAAAAAACATTACACACGTTCCGATTCAACGAGAACAGCCGAATTTATTCATAAAGTTAAGCAGACAACTGATAAAAACCGAGGTCAATCAATTAGGTCTGAAAAGACAATCAGAAGGAGTGTTCATGAAGACATACGATACAACTTCTACGTGATGAAGAAAGGTCAATTTATTTCTGAAAAATCAAAAGAAAACCGCTTAAACAAACCCCAAAGAGTTTTGAACAAATTCAAAAATCCTACAGAAGCAAGAATGGATGGCTGATAATCTGTACGAGTACACGACCCCAACATTTGGCCTCCTAACTCTCCAGATCTCAATTCACTGGACTATTATAAGTGGAGTGTTGATAAGAGGGATGTTAATCAACATTCCCATGACACCAAAGATTTTAAAAGCTGTCATAGTTTAAGTAACCTTTGAATGAATAAGGAGCAGTCGATCAGAGTTTGAAACTGATTTTGACCTCGTAGAGAGCCAATTATTGATGGTCGTGGGGGTGATATTGAATAGAATTAACCAATTATTAGCTAAATTCTACGTTTGTTATTTGTAGTCAAATACAATTATCTTCTTTTGTTCTATAAGTGTTTTTTTTTAATCCATAAAATCTGTCCTCAAATACCAGCCGCACCCTGTATAAAGGGTGAAGTAAAAGTAATAGAGTAGTCAGTGGTATATTACGGTGTGTATATATATATATATATATATAGGTACACTTTTTAATCAGCCAGATTTAGAAAAAATTGCAATCAGTTGCATGTTTTCATTCATTGAACAAAAATTATCTGAAATGTTTTAGCGAATAAAGTCGAAACGTAGCTTAGAATCCAGACAAACTTTCATCTTTCGGTCTTTTTATTTTGATGTTATTTACGTTTGTATTTATATATATATGTATTTATGTCAATATAAATCATCGAGTCATGCTGAAAGGACAGAGTTTTCTGACTCTCTCGCCATTAATTCCTATCATTCATTGCTTCTAGTATGTTTTCTTGTCTGCATTCAGAATCCGCACAGAGCTGAAGTAAGTATTTGCTGGTCAGGTAATCTCAGCGCATCCATGTATAGGAATCCTTAAGGTAACGTCCCTTTTGAGTTCGTTCCTACTTCTTCAGCTGTCACCCATATGTCTTCGTCATCTTACTTGTATAGATTGCAAGATGGGCGGTAAGTCCCGGATCAGCTGCTGTATTGTGGGGCGTTGCTTCCAGAATTTGCTCAAAATTTGCTCAAAACAGCACGTAGCACTCTTGTATAGTTTCCATCTACCTTTTTTCTTTGTGTTTTTTTAATATCCAGGTAGTGCATTCATATATCAGTATGGATATAGTCACAGCTTGGGAGAAATCCCGTTTTATTTCATCGGATAGATCCTGTTTTCATATTATCGGTTGCCTGCCAATAACATTCCTCGCCTTCGCTTGGCGTATGTAGACATCATTTTTAATAGATGAGATATTGCTACTAAGGTACATGAACTGGTCTATTAATTTCTTAGGCTTGCCGCTAAGAGTATAGATAGCTCCTTCTTGTTTAAAACTCATTTGCTTTCACGAAGATGCCAATGCCTCCTGCTGCTTGTTCTAGTCTATGTAGCAGAGATTCGACTTAGGCAGGTGTATTTGTAAGAAGAACTAAAGCACTTGTATAGTCTGCGTCTGTCATAGTTTCTGCGGGACATCGTCGTCTTCTTAGTTTTAAGGTAAAACCATTGTTTTATTAGATCGATTGATGTTCGAAGTACGTAATCTGGGCTGATAAAAAAAATGGAGCTAATGTATCTTGTTGTAAAACTTCTGTGAATATGTCAAATAAGCCGGTGTCGCCATCAGGTGACTGAACCCTTGCTTTCGTGTTTTTGTGGAGCCGTAAAAGTTTCTTTGGGGAGACCATACGCACAAAGTATTTGCTCAGTCTTCTCTCTGTATATAAAATCAAATACTTTGGAGAAATCTACGAACAATAGTGATGTCTCGAGATCTTTTGGACGTACTTCTTCAAAGATTCAGTGGATAGTCAGAATCTGAGATTGTGGATCGATTTCTTCGAAAATCCTTTTGATTTTTTCTAAGAATTTTCTCGATTTCAGGTTTGATACGGTTGAAAAGCAGATCCTTACAAACCTTAGCAACTATTGCATTAAGGATTTTTCTTTTTTCTTCTTGGTGATTCTGAAGTCTCGATGAAGGCATGAACTGCCATTGACAGGTTATGGATCCTATGGAAATCTGATATCTCTGTTAAAATAAAACCGAAATTCTTCCTAGCTGTGGTTGTATCAGTATTACTGCATGAATGTTGACTAAAAGCATGCACAAAAATCCTCATGGAAACAAAACAAGAATTCTATATCATGTTTTGAACAAATCCTGGAAGCAGCATTCAACATAACGGCTCCTGTGAGTATATTTTTCTATAATCTCAAAAAATAAACGAACAAGACATACAGGCTTGGCTAGATAAGTAGAGACGATCTCATAAGTGATGTTCTCTCAGGGAATTCTACACAAAGATGTGTCTGTGTAAGTCAACCAGCAACGACATTAGCTCTGTGTGGACATGGGATTCAGTCTAGAGACTGCTCGATTTCATGATGATGATGATGATATATATATTTCCCATCGAGAATAGTGCATGGTCAATGATTATTTATTTCTCTTTACACCTCTTCAAACATGTCACATTGTTGGTATACCATATGACAATTGACAGAATAAAGATTGGATGATTGTTCACTTGAATTAATTTCAGTAAGATGCTCATTTCATCTATTTCAAACAATCTTCACACGATTCATTCTGTGTACGAAGTAATTTCCAAAAGTCGATAGCAAAAAAGAACGAAACGGAAAACTCTTTTTTCAAAGTTTTCGAAGTAATCATTTACCAGCTCAATGGCTCATTTAAGGTATTGCTCAGAAAAGATTGCGGCAAAATGCTGTACTACATTCTAGTCATATCCTCTTTAAAACTTCGTATATATATATATATATATATATATGTGTGTGTGTGTGTGTGTGTGTGTGTGTTTCAAAAAAGGGTTCTAGGCTGTACAAAAACTGACAAAAATTACTTTTGACCATGTTGTTTTTTATGTTTTGCAATAAGAGTGGATATACTCATAAATAACGGATTCTATTAGCGCTATTCTCACAGGGAAACATTTCTACTGGATTTTCCATATTGTCTTCTCTTTCCACATGTTGAGGGGTTGCTTGTGGAGTAATGGTCAACGTCAATAGAAATGGACACGGCGACCCGTGTTCAAATCGTGGACGAGTGAGTTTGCATTTCACATAGCACTAATACGCTTGGGAACGATACCAATCCAACTGTTCTCTCTCTAGCAGTGAGTAAATAGTTTTGGAGACTGGGCTCTTTAAACTTGGTACGCCAACCAGCCTAAGAGAAAGAAAACTCTGATTCAGCCCTGTTAAATTGCGCTTAAAAAATTACCTTATGTCACATTCTACTCGTGCGGAGGAGTTGGTAAATACATACATACGTATATATATATACATATATGCCCTATCACCGTTATCGATTTCTAAAGAACGTTCTCCGGGTGGAGACACAGACTACTTCGACATTGTAGCAGGAGTACTGCAAGGGACACTAGTCCCATACCTCTTGATCATCTGTTTAGACTACGTGCTTAGAACATCGATTGGTAAAATCAAAGAAAACGGTTTCGAGCTGACAAGGAAAAGAAGCAGAAAGAAACCCGCAAAAACAATTACCGACGCCGACTACGCCGATGACATATCGATTCTGGCAA
>OY757909.1:131829990-132037490 GCA_963585895.1 Sepioteuthis lessoniana | reverse complement strand
TTCCTTTATTAAATCTTTCGGTTTTCTCTGAAGATTGAGGAAGCATTAAGTAGTAATAATTCCCATTAATGTGAGAAAATATATTTTCGGTAGACATAAACTGATTTTCATTTCATCTTTTACGTAGAGTTTCGCAAAGATAAAGAAATAATAATAAAAAGAAGACGTATTCCTGCTGCTTTGGTCTGGAAATATAAAATTCCCTCGGCTGTAAGGAGTTTGTAATTTATATCAAGCCTGGAAAATGAACTTACATAACAGGTAAAAGAATGTATGAAAAATTTGTAATTTCTCTTCCAGAAAATATTTTTCCTTTTTAGAAAAGAGTAAAGTTCAGGTGAAAATTTAAATAACAGAGAAATATTTCACAATGGACAATGAGTAGATTTCTTAAAAATTTTTCCGTGTTCGATGATTGTGAATGGGAAACAGAAAAATTCTTGTACAATGATAACATCATATAAACTTACATTTCGCCAAAAATTTAAAAAAAGAAAATGAAAAAAAAAAAAAAAAGATACATTTAAATGATGCAGCGAAATAATTATGTTGACTATAATTCCTCTATATTATGGTCATTAGTGTACATATATATATATATATATATATATATATATATATATATATATATATATGTGTGTGTGTGTGTGTGTGCGTGTGTGTGTGTATGCATATAAAGAAATAGCTTACCAGAGAGAGGGAGAGGGAGAGAGAGAGAGAGAGAGAGAGAGAGAGAGAGAGAGAGAGAGAGAACAAGTTTTTTTTTATCATGGACGAAAGTTTTTCATAATTTTGATGTCGACGCATCGTTTTCTCAAAATTTATTCATTGGTTTTTAAAAACTTTTAAAGACTTTCATGATATCATTTATATTTTTACATTCACCTAGCCGTTTTGATTCTATTTTTCTCAAGCACACGTTTATTTTCTCTTCTTGGTCTTACCTAGTGAATAAGATAATTGTCTTTAACCTACCAGATGAGAACCTTTAGTAAAAGCCAGAGTTTCAATTTCTGAAGCCGGTTTCAGACAGACGGATCTTTCATATCAGAAAAAAATCTCTTTAACTCTCTAGTATCTATTTACTGGTTTGTTAATATGGATAAAGATTATTTCTGTTACCCTACATCAACATTTTGTGTTGAGCTGCAGTCCGTAAACATTCTCTCACCAGACTTTTTATAGTCCACATATTTTCATCTATTGCGTGTAACCTGAACTTATATAAGTCCATATAATTTCTTTTTTTTTTTTTTATTGAATTCACATGTTTTCATGTGTGTGATGTTTAACGTATTTCTTAATAGAAGTTGAACAATCTCACTTTTTTTTTTTCATTTTGCGAATCATTCATTCCTAAACCAACAAAAAGTTTTTCTTGAATGTCAACAGTTCATGCAGTATTAAAGAAAAGTTAGCGACCGTTGTCAAGGGGACTCGAAGGCTCCCTTTTCAATAGCTACTACACTGAGGTGTAGGGGTAGGCGCTATTCCATTCCCTGGATTGCTTCACTTTACCCTTGCTCCATACCTTATAATACTGAGTGTTAAGCTTGGCGGCATCAAGTATCATTTTTGAGTCTTTGGTATGACTCGACCTGGGATTGAACCCTAACCCTAATCTAGGCCATTGGCGAACACTCTAAACATTATGGCAATGGGCTTGTCATGTAGTAAAGTACCCATGAAAATTATGGAATTATTTAAATATGGATCGGCGTGCTTAGTGTAACGGTTATCATTGAAGAAAGCAAAAACGGTAATCCGTTCAAATCCAGGATGAGACTGTTTCATTTCCCGTTGTGCTAATTCTCTTTGGAAGAGCATGAATCCATCAGTTCTCCAACTATCAGTTATCGGTAAATAGAAAGGCAGTCTGGGTTCGTTAGCATTGGTTTGGCAACTAATCTAGGAGAAGGAAAACTCTAAATTCAAGGGAGGTGTCCTCGTGGTGTAATGGTTAAAGCGATGGACTGCGGAATCGTAGTAAGCGGGTTCGAATTTAAGTCGTGCTATTATGTTCACTTTCGGGAAAGGTATGAACCCCCTTATCCTTCCAGCTATGGGTCAAATAGTACCAGTACTGTTCTTCTAGAAGGATGGCTTTGGCATTAAATAACCTACAAAGGTTGATATGCCATTAAACAAAGAAAGCAAATCAAAGCTAAATTCAAGCCAGTTGTCCTCCCCTTAAAAAGTGACCTTATGTCACATCCTGCTCCTAGCAGGGGAATTGGGTAAATACATACGAATACAACAGCATTTCTAAGTGAATGGCAGATTTGCTCTCTGCTTCATATGCAAGTGTCGCTCTCTATTCCTTTGCCTAACTTTTTATTTCCTGGTTAATCTTATTGTATTTACCAAGCAGAATTTAGTATTGTGGATACGTCATTTGGCAGGTTAAACGTTCGAAACCGAGCAAGATTCATTTGCTAATTCTGTGAATTACTTTTCTTTTCGACTGGCAAAAGTAATGGACAGAGAAATGAAGAAACATATCAAAAAATCATTGTAGTTATAAAATAAAAATTCTTTTCAGTCTAAAAGTTCATAATTCATAGCATTTGAATTTTGTAAATGCACCCCCCCACACACAAAATCAGATTTACATCGCTAAATGTCTCCCGTTATCAAAATACAAATGATTTTATAACCAAAAACTAATGTACATAAATGGCGAAATCCTTTTTTTCCCAATGACTTTATATCTCAGATGAAAGTTGTCAATTCTAATTTTTCAAAGTGCTTTTTTCTAATTATTTCAGATTTCATTCCACAGTTACACAGATGTGTGCGTGTGTTCGTGTTTGTACACACACCCACACCCACACACACACACACACACACACACACACATATATATATATATATATATATATATATATATATATATATATATATATATATATATATATAATTTTAAACAAAGTGTACTCAATATCAGTGATAGACCGTATTTATCTAAGTTACAACAGAATCAACGGCATTTCGTGATTTTCTATGCAATTATCAGACCTATATATATATATATATATATATATATGTGTGTGTGTGTGTGTGTGTGTGTGTGTGTGTGTGTGTGAAAGATTAACATGATGTTAGAAAGAATTTAGAGGAGTGTTTATATATTCATTATCACGTTAAACTCCATATGAACTTTATCAGATAATGATTTGTGAATATTTTTTAATTTTCGGAAAAATATTGAGGAACATTATGACTATGAGATTGACATATAATTGGCCGATTGTAATGAAACTTTTAGAAGTAGAAAGTAAAAAGCATTTTAACTTTTGCTGATAACCATTATTCAATATTACTCACAATAGTAATATTTTCAAATACTTTAATGAATAGCTTAACTATTCATTTAAAGTATTTGAAAATCTTACTATTGTGGGTGAAATTAAATATTCTTAATCATAAACTATACTTAAATAGCTCAGTGAAAATAGTGAAAATTGGAGACAGGTTTTTGTTATTGTATCCGTTTAAACCTATGTCACATTAGAGAGGAATCTTCATGGCATCATAGCAAACATTCTGAACTAGGACATCGAACAAAGCAAGTTCAAACTTCAGTTGCGCTATTATGTTCACTTCCAGACTAATGACTCTTTGGGAAAGGTATGAACCTCTCTTATACTCACCACTAGATATGGGTAAAATACTTCCTCTACTATTCTTCTACAGAGATGGCTTTGGCATTTAATAACCCAAAAAGATTGATATGCCATTAAAAAAAGAAAGCAAATCAATCTACCAAGTCGAGTCTGCTCAAAATCCTTTGAATGATTACGACATTCATCCCCCCCCCACTGAGTTAAATAGTTCAAGAAATGTTCTTCTACAAAGATGGCTTTGGCATTTAATAACCAAAGGACTTTGAAATAAAAAACCCAGACCAAAACCAATCCGTAATTGTAGGAAATAATTTGTCTAGATATCAGTCTCGCCAGAAAATGAGATATATTTGAAAATACAGATCTTCATTTGATTGTTTAATGGAAAGACAGACAGGTTTTCAACATCTCTTATTTTAGTTTAAAAGTTACGTGCAAAACTCTTTTCAAATGAAATTGTGGTCTCTTTCAAATTGATGTATGACAAGTTCATTGAAATTAGTCCTCTTTTATAATCTGATATATATATATATATATATATATATATATATATATATATATATATATATATATATATATATATATATATATATCAGTCACGGGAGGAGGAGCTCCAGGGACATTTTTAGCATAAAATTGATCAGGATGGTCTAATTCGTTCAGCAAACAAATAAAATTACCATCTGTTGGAATGCTCCCTCAACTAATTGTGGGGGCAGTGAGTCTTCTTGAAAGAAAATTAATAAGACTGGTTCCATTCGTGCAGAATGTAAATACAATTCTATTTTGTTTTTCTATTATTTTTAGCCGCGGGACGACAACGAATTTTTCTGCAAGTAATTTATGCACATACTAAAGCTCCTTTTGTTCAAGGTCACATTAATATATACAGCTGGTGAAAATAACAATTGTTTATCTTTGCACAAGGTCAAAAGAGTGGAGCACTCAGCTTTTTAACTATTATCTTATAACAGAAACTTAACGTAGATATTTACTAAATGGCACAAGGCTACAGTAAATGAGCATTCACTGAACAATAACTCTCTGTTCACACATATAGAAAGAGTCATTAAAATATAAAGACACGCGCACAAAGATATACCAATATACCTAAATTGACATAGTTGCAAGGTAAGGGATAATTCTGAAGAAGGATATCATATATTTCTAGACGGACTCTGAGACGCGCACTTAACATAACGGTTATCATCGTAGAAAATGGAATTTGTGATTCGAATTCAAATCCTGGACGTGACTTTTTGCGTTTCACTTCGTGCCATTATCATTGAGAAAGGCACGATACAATCTGTTGTCATTCCACCAGTGGGTAAATAGTTGGGCAAATTGGGTTCTTTAGCCTCGGTTCAACAACAAGACCGAAGGAAAACTCTGTATTCAAACCAGCTGTATTTCGCTTAAAATTGTGTCACATAACTGTGGCGGAGGAGGGTTGGGTAAGAGCATTAGCGAACAGGAAATGATCATCTGTCTTTGTCTTTGGCTTAAATAATTTTTACATAAGATACACTGCCATTTGGCCATGTGCAAATATACACTTTTTTTGCCACAAAACTCATTTCAAGTTGTTTCAAAATTATACAAAAGAATATAGAAATAATATAAAACTAATGAGAACGTAACTCTATTTCAGGCCATGGGCAACTGAATTTGACAAATGGCCGCCATACCTGATTTAAAATTGCTGCACCTCAATGAGTTGGATAATTATAGTCCGTGAATTTGTTGTAACCTTTTCAACGGCTGAAATTTCGCTGGTGTAGACGTCTTCATGTTGAACCGTATAATTATTAATGTTAATTAACATACTACTGAAAGCGAAATTTGAATAATTTATTTACTTTACGTCAAAATTGATCTTTTCTCGAATAAAAAACGGATCTGATCTATATCTATGTATAATATAATCTTCCAAGATTTTTCATAATCTTCATCTAATATCGAACGCATTCATCAAGTCAATAAAATCAAAATATACTTTTTATCATAGAAACTTTACCTAGATTTAACTTTGGGGAAAAACCCAACTAAATAAACATTGGATTTCACAAGGAATGGATCTACAGCAACAACTGATATCTATCTACCCAGATGAATAATTACATGCATTTTGTTTGCAATTGAAAGCAGGATGATATCCTAGTTGTTAACTCAGTCCAATTTTTCATGTTAACTGCGTCACAGAAGTCTTGCAATAGTTTTCTATACTCCTAGAAGCAAATTTGTGGAACTTTGCATGCAGAGCAGAACCTTTATTTCCGCAAATCTCGAGATGAATGACATCAACACCTGTGTTTGCCGCTCTTTAGCTGATCAACTGTTTTTTTTATTTTTTTTTTAACTATGTTGGTGCTTTATGCAGCTCTATTAGTTGTTGCCGAGTGCTGGTTTTTGTATTGGACAAGAGAGAATAATCTCATTGCCTAGTTTGGTCGTGGAGGGGAGTGACTTGGGCACGGATAACCTGGTGGACCTCATCTCCCTCCAGGTTTTGTTCGAATTCAGAGTTTTCCTTCTCTTAGACTGGTTGTATAACCAAGATTAAAGAGCCCAATCTGCTCTGCTTTTTAGCTACAGAGAGAAAAGCTGGATTCGTGCGTTTTCCAGGGGCATTCACACGATGTGAAATGAAAACAGCCTGGTTCAGGCTTTGAATTCAGGTAACCAAGTTCATTTCCTACGACGATAACCGTTACTCCACGAATGCCTCCTATTGGACTATACGAAGAGCGATAAAGAGTATGTAGAAATGTTTTGACCACTGATTCTAGATGGAATCTTTGTAAGTATGTATTTTTTATCCGTTTTGGCTTTCGTTTTATTTGTGTTACACAAATAGCCCGAGACTTAGAAGGAGAATTCACATACTGTTTTAATGCTCGATAGATACCTCTGCAATCGTCGAAACTAGCTGCAATTTATGTTGGACTGGACAGCAACTCATTTTGTGTAACAGAGAGCTTAGATCAGAGGACATTGAATGCATGGTAAAAGTCAGCTTTCCTTCATGGCTGTACAATGTGTGTGCAGATATCTTGACATGGATGAATGTTTTGTTTGTTTTCATCAAAGAAATATCGGTTTGACTTTGAGGATATTTTTAGAGTTTACCAAGAATATATGTTTCCGAAGTGATTCTATAGAAGTGGTCTTCAGATGATAAACATTTGATTTGATTTTAAAATTTGTCTTCTCTTTTTGGAGGTAGCCGAACATAAATGGTTTTCTTAGGGTTTTGTTCCGTTTTGGTTTGGGGCTGAAATGAGATGAAAAATAAAGAAAAAAAAATGACTCACATCACATTTAAAAACCAACAAAACTTTTAAATAAAACATTAAAAATTGCTGAAGCGAAAATACATTATTACAATTTACCACAGGATTATGACTTTAAGTATTAAAAACAACTTAACAATTATCAATAAATTCTTCGATATTTTCTAAATAAAAATTACAACCGACAAATGAAACGTCTGCAGATATACACAAAAAATGTTTTTTATCATGTCAGACAGAATAACACGGAAAAAAAAGACAGAACCCCCCACCCACACCGCTTAAAATTCAACTACAATTTAACTTAAGAATTTATGAAACTTAAAACATTTACAAAATTTCTTCTCTCATTTAATTTTCTGAATTTCTTTTTATTAAATCTTTTGTTCTTTTGTCTTCTTTTTGGATCTTATGCAATGTAAATCTGATTATTTTACATTTCATGATTTTTATGTACCTCTTTTTCGTACGAATTGTGTGATAATTCAGAATACAACCTGATGATCATGAAAACGGAAATTCATTGGTAGCAATATACAGTTTTGATTTTTGTCTGACATTACATATATATATATATTGTATCTCAGATATCGAGGAAACTCTCTGTGACATTCTAAACCTTTAACACTATATATATATATATATATATATATATATATATATATATATGTGTGTGTGTGTGTGTGTGTGTGTGTGTGTGTGTGTGTGTGTGTGTAAATATATCATCATCATCATCATGTCGTGCTGGTAGCACGGATATCCCTGATCCTCTCTCGCCATATTTCCCTGTCGTTCATCGCCTCAGGCAGGTCAGCGTTTTATAATTTATCATGGAACATTATACAATCAAAACAGATATTATTATCTAGTATCATTTTTATTAACAAACTTTACACAACTGAAAGACTGTAAGCAGACATCAAATCCTCGGATTCTTTTTTTGTTTTTGTCGTTTTAATTGGAATTTCCATTTGTGTATATTGCGTCAGATTGTTTGTAAAATTTACAAAATAACTTTATTTCTTCCGTTTCATTTCTTTTATCAGAAGACCACAATCCCATTCTCCAAAACTTTTTTTATTAATATAAGAACAGGCGAGATTGGGGTCTGCTCTTTTGCTGAAACCTATAACTTGAAATTTTAAAAAAGTATTTGTTAATACCTCTAGTCTGTGAATATACGGATCGAAACATGAAAAAAAAAAATGCTCCGAATATACGTAAGATAAAGAAAATACTACGTTGGAGGACATCAGATAATATATAACGGTCGGATTATACTGGTTTAAATGGATTAAAAAAACACAAAAATGAAAGAGATGATTCTAAAAATGTACATAATAATGAGCATATTTTATAACTTCAGAAAAGGATAATCTTTATATACTCTGAAATTTTTATAAATACGTTTTCTTCATTTTTTAAACACACACACACACACACACACACACACACACACACACACACACACACACACACACACACACACACACACACACACACACACACACACACACACACACACACATATATATATATATATATATATATATATATATATATATATATATATATATATATATATATATATATATATAATCAACCAATGGATATGTATTTCAGTTCTGATTTACGGGCGAATAAAAATGCCAAAAAAGCAAATCTTATCGTTTTAGTCAACTCTGTTCAGAACTGCGCTTTCATTCAGTCAACAATAATCTCTCCCCACCACCCGTCTTATTCGTTTCTCATTTCTGACCATGTTTTCTTTATTACTGCTTTCTGTTGCTTATGATAGTAGCCCTCACATTTAATGCACTGTCAAATGAGTCTCAGATTCTTCTTGTATCTCAAATAAAGATCGATGTAGCCACATCCTTATCGTATACTTGCTGCTTTCGCCAGAGAAATTATCCTGGGAATCTGGCTAGTCAATTTCTTTTTGACTATTGCATGAACATGACTGGTGGCCAGAGTTAAACCACCATAATACATTAACAAAAGGCAAATGCAGTGGTTAGTGTGCTGATCTTGGTGTTATTAAATGTGAGTTCAAATATTATTGAATTCAATATCAGGTTTCAATAAAAGTGATGCTACGAATTGTTGGGCATTTTAGGGTGTCTTGAAAGATTGTATCAGCCGGATGTGTCGTACTATGATTTCATTAAAAAATTTTAGTAACTCATATTCATTCTAAAGGCAATTTTTTGTGTTGCTGGCTCGGATCAAGTGATTCAGAGTCGATTTTGTAAACAAGGGATGTTGAATCGAATCCTAATCGTGAGAGAGAGATAACGTTGTATATTTTGCTACAAGAAGTTTTCCATTCAGTCAATAGAAATTGCATTACCTTCAAAGTAGCGGTGTTGTGTTTGCAAAATACAGGAAATCATTACAAATATGCAAATTTATGTGGCCTTCATTAATTGGCAGTTTCACAGCGAAGTTAATAATGTCAACTAAATCAAACGTTGTATGAATGACTAAATGAAAATTATGTTTACATGACTCTTGAACAAACATCAAACAGAATCAATTCTGCTGTTGTGTCTAATAGAAAAAAAGTGAAAAAACAGAAGAGAGGGAGAGAGTGTGATATATATATATATATATATATATATATATATATATATATATATATATATAGAGAGAGAGAGAGAGAGAGAGAGAGAGAGAGAGAAGGAGAGAGAGAGAAGGAGGGAGAGAGAGAGAGAGGGGGAAAATAAAAAGATATATGAGAACCAACGAGAGACAAGGACAGAAAAGACAAAATGAGATATGAACAAGAAAAAAATGAAAAGACAGAAAGAAAGAGTGAGAGCAAAGAAAAGAGAAGAAGCGGGAAGCCGGAAAACAGAATGAGAGAATGAGAAGGAACGAGAGAGAAGGAAAGAAGAGAGGGGAAAACCAGAGAGAAGAGTTAGAAACTAAAGAAAAGAAAAGTAGTAGAAAGAGATACAGGAAGGCAGAGACAAAGAGAAACTCAGGCAATTCATTTTCCGTATTTGACATTGTATATAACAAGTGTCTGCGCTTAAGTATTTGTGTGAGAATAAAACTACACAAGTGTGTGTGTGAAAGAGAGAGAGAGAGAAAGAGAGAGAGAGACAGACAGACAGACAGAAAGAGAGACAGACAGAAATATGGGGATAGATTTGTGATGAGTGTCGGTGGTCTGTCTTTGTGTCACGAGGCGCTGATATGGGAAATAGGAGAGAGAGAGAGTGAAAAAGTAAAAGAGAGGGAGGGAGAGAGGAAGAAAGAAAGGGTGAGATTAAAGAGAAAGTAAGTGAAAGAGAGAGAGAGAGAGAGAGAGAGAGAGAGAGAGAGAATGAGAGAGTGAGAAATAGGGGGACTGTCTGAGATTTGTGTGTGTGTGTGTGTGTGTGTGTGTGTGTGTGTGTGTGTATACGAGATTCTGTTCAGATATTTCAAGAACCTGCTTAGCTCTTAAGAATGACAGACCAATGACCAGACAGTCAGACAGACAGGAATGGAACTCAGGGAACTAAAAATGGTAGGTGGGCTGGTATGAGAGACCATGTGAAAATAAATAAATCAAAACCACTGCCTAAAGCTATGAAATTCACTCACTCTTTCAGACACACACAGACATTTCCCCACCCCCACAGCTTAAGAGGTTACAAATCTGACGAGAAAGAAGACAAAAATCAAAGTATGAACGACTAGTGAAAATTGAACTTGGCGCTCTGCAAAATTATTTTTGTGAGATGCGTTAGGCACCGTATACGTACGTATATACATACGCGATACACAATATATATATATATATATATATATATATATATATATATATATATATATATATATATATATCTTTTAGTCTGATGATCGGATAGATGACAGTCACCCAATGGCATTGACCCTGTGTCTATTCTAACATATTTTATATACATATATAAGATACTTGCCGTAAGTAATTTTCTTCGTTAGTTTATCTGTTATCATTTGTTATATTTATCACGAAATCAAACATTAAGTTAGAAATTTGCAATGAACTGGAAACGTTTTATAATTCAACTCTTTCTCTCTTTCTCTCTCTCTCTCTCTCTCTCTCTCTCTCTCACACACACACACATACACATATATATAAGTAAAGTAAAGTTGGCGACCATAGTCGAGGGTAACCCGAAGGCTCCCTTTTCGATAGCTACTACACCAAGGTGTAGGGGGGCGCTACTCCTTCCCTGGATTGCTCTACTTTACCCTTGATCCGTACCTTATAATGCTGAGTGTTAAGCAAGGAGGCATCAAGTACCAATTTTTGAGTCTTTGGTATGACTCGACCTGGGATTGAACCCAGGTCTCCCGGGCCATTGGCTTCGGTCGATATGTTCTTTAGCCTTCCAATAAAAATACCTGAATACGCAACACTATCAAAGTTCTCGAAAAGACTCAATCATTCATCTCAAACTACAGGGTTTTGTTTTGTCAAATGATTAGTACCTATAAAAGTCACTAGACAATTTCTTTAACTTTTCATGTCTTTCCTATTTTCTCCTCTATAGTTGAATCTAAAAGTATCACTGTTAGAAATCGTGAGGTTGTTTCTGCCGTCTGCAATTAATTCTTGACATAATTCCTCGTACTTTATTTTGTTCTGATTACATACGTTTAAAGAAGAACAACTCAACTGTAAACATGATAAAGACGAAGAAAGAGCGTTCACGGATAAAAATTTATCTTGGAAATTTAGATAAAAAAAACAACCACAACTCCCCAAAGATACACATAATAAAATATTTAATGATAGATATTTCCAAAACACTACAAAGACTTTGTTAGTGAATGTCAACATGCCACAAAGCTCACCTTTAATCATTTCGCTTGTGTTGTGTATTATTCTGGTTCATGTTTCGGTTAGACTTTATCGAAAGCACAAAAATACTTTACTAGAAACGACTGAAACTACTTTAATGAATTATTGGACAAATATTGGTTGTCTGCTACCCGATCGTTGTATTCACGGACAACCAAAATACTCTTTTTAAGAATTTCATTCATTCATTTATTAAACGAGCTCGACACTAACCCTAATAACTTAACGAGAGTGAGGCTATGCGTACGCACGGTCAGAACCAAAAAGAGCACAGGTTCCTTCGACAAATATCATGTGATCCAAGCTTGCCTCGTTGTGTTTTTGTTGCTTCTAATTCGAAAACAAGAATAAGACTAAGAGAGATGATCAGACACCACACTTAAATCTCTTTCCAACACCAGCGAAAAGTGTGCGTTTTTTTTACATTCATAAGGAAACCATTTATAATTATTTCTTTCTAATCATATCATTTAATAACATTGATTTTCCATAAACCAGTTGATAATTAAAGTCTTTCATTTGTATATAATGGCATTAGGGTAGTCTGCATTGAAGTATTTTGGTTATGGTATCATATCGTAAATAGCTTCTCGAGGCACAAGTAATTCCAAGACAAGAAGGGTTATTAGTGATTTGCATTTTAATTGCAAACTGCGTCGTTTTAGTGAATCAGTTTTCTTTTTTAGTTTTCATTTCAAGAGTAGATAATATTGAATATTTTTAAAGGTTTTTTTTTCTCCAAATTCTTTGCTGCAACCGACTTTTGAGTAACATATGTTAAAATTCTGATTCCTTTACAGACTAGTAAAAGTGAGCGAGTTAACAATGGCTGGTGCCGATACGGATGCCATTTGAGAATAATTGTTCAAAAATTGGAAAATAAGGGCTCTATTTTGACTGTCTTAAAATGTCATTTGTTGACCCTACCGAGATGGCACTGGGGCAACTACGTAATTTCGCTGGGAAAAGACTAAGTGTCGACTAAAGGCCATGTTTTGAAACATTCCGATTTTGAAACCTCCCACCAATTCCTGTCTCCCAACATTCAGATAAGCGTACATTTGAAAAATCCATAGCCTTCCCAAATTAATATCTTCAGCGAGCCAAGACAAGTCAATACCATGTTGACTAGCGGAGTTTTGAGTGCATGCTTTTCTGGAAAGTTACCATATGTACTAGGATCTTTCATACCAGGCCCAAATTACTAATGTCTGAATCCTTCCTTTGTTCAGCTTATTATTATCATTGTTCATACTCCTTGAGAGTAATTTTTTTTACTCCTTTCACTGGAGATTATTATTATTATTATTATTATTTAGTCATTAGAGTTTTTCACATCAGCGTTAGCTGATGGTCTTTCACGGGAGTTTATGTGACAGCAAGTCTCCTCAAGTCTGCAGGACTATTCTCAGTATTCTGGCCGTTCTCAATAATATTGTAGTTTGGATAGTCTCCACTTGTCCGCCAACCTCCAAATAAATCAGTCCCTTTAGTAAACTTTCCAAACGCATCAATTACAATTGGTATAATTGTCACCTTCATGTTCCATAGTTTTTTCAATTCCCTTGCAAAGTCGAGGGACTTATCTTTCTTTTCACATTCTTTCAGTTTTATTCTGTTGTCAGCCGGAACAGCAAAGTTGACAATTTTGCAAATTCTCTTTTTTTTTATGAATATTGTAAGGTCTGGTCTTCTGGCCGAGATTAGGTGATCCGTGTGTATGTCAAAGTCCCATAGGAGTTTATGTGTGTCATTTTCAAGGACAGGTGCTGGTTTGTGCATATTATTATTATTATTATTATTATTATTATTATTATTATTATCATTATTATTATTCACTAAAAATCGGAGTAATATAAATCCTTTAGAAATATTCCTTAGGATGAAGGATCATTATCAATTTAGATTAGGATTTTCTTTTGTCATTTCCACTCTGTTAGCGGGTCTAAGAATATATCCTTTGAAGAGGCGTAAGAACGCCTCGTACGTTTACTGTATCCTCTGAAGAGGAGAATGAATCCATCCAATACGTTTATTGTACCCACTGAAGAGGAGAATGAATCTCCCTTACGTTTACTGCATCCCCTGAAGAGGAGTAAAACCCTCCAATACGTTCACTGCATCCCCTGAAGAGGAGTATAAAACTCCATAAAATTTACTACATCCCCTGAAGAGGAGTAGGAATCTCCCTTACGTTTACTGCATCCCCTGAAGAGGAGTAGGAATCACCCTTACGTTTACTGCATCCCCTGAAGAGGAGTAGGAATCACCCTTACGTTTACTGCATCCCCTGAAGAGGAGTAGGAATCTCCCTTACGTTTACTACATCCCCTGAAGAGGAGTAGGAATCTCTCTTACGTTTACTACATCCCCTGAAGAGGAGTAGGAATCACCCTTACGTTTACTGCATCCCCTGAAGAGGAGTAGGAATCTCCCTTACGTTTACTGCATCCCCTGAAGAGGAGTAGGAATCACCCTTACGTTTACTGCATCCCCTGAAGAGGAGTAGGAATCTCCCTTACGTTTATTGCATTCCCTGAAGAGGAGAAGGAATCACTCTTACGTTTAATGCATCCCCTGAAGAGGAGTAGGAATCACCCTTACATTTACTACATCCAATGAAGAGGAGTTGGAATTACCCTTATGTTTACTGCATCCCCTGAAGTGGAGTAGGAATCTCCCTTACGTTTACTGCATCCCCTGAAGAGGAGTAGGAATAACCCTTACGTTTATTGCATTCCCTGAAGAGGAGAAGGAATCACTCTTACGTTTAATGCATCCCCTGAAGAGGAGTAGGAATCACCCTTACATTTACTACATCCAATGAAGAGGAGTAGGAATTACCCTTATGTTTACTGCATCCCCTGAAGGGGAGTAGGAATCTCCCTTACGTTAACTGCATCCCCTGAAGAGGAGTAGGAATCACCCTTACGTTTATTGCATTCCCTGAAGAGGAGTAGGAATCACCCTTACGTTTATTGCATTCCCTGAAGAGGAGAAGGAATCACTCTTACGTTTAATGCATCCCCTGAAGAGGAGTAGGAATCACCCTTACATTTACTACATCCAATGAAGAGGAGTAGGAATTACCCTTATGTTTACTGCATCCCCTGAAGGGGAGTAGGAATCTCCCTTACGTTTACTGCATCCCCTGAAGAGGAGTAGGAATCACCCTTACGTTTATTGCATTCCCTGAAGAGGAGAAGGAATCACTCTTACGTTTAATGCATCCCCTGAAGAGGAGTAGGAATCACCCTTACATTTACTACATCCCCTGAAGAGGAGTTGGAATTACCCTTATGTTTACTGCATCCCCTGAAGGGGAGTAGGAATCTCCCTTACGTTTACTGCATCCCCTGAAGAGGAGAAGGAATCACTCTTACGTTTAATGCATCCCCTGAAGAGGAGTAGGAATCACCCTTACATTTACTACATCCCCTGAAGAGGAGTTGGAATTACCCTTATGTTTACTGCATCCCCTGAAGGGGAGTAGGAATCTCCCTTACGTTTATTGCATTCCCTGAAGAGGAGTAGGAATCACCCTTACATTTACTACATCCCCTGAAGAGGAGTAGGAATTACCTTTATGTTTACTGCATCCCCTGAAGGGGAGTAGGAATCTCCCTTACGTGTACTGCATCCCCTGAAGAGGAGTAGGAATCACCCTTACGTTTATTGCATTCCCTGAAGAGGAGTAGGAATCACTCTTACGTTTACTGCATCCCCTGAGGAGGAGTAGGAATCTCCCTTACGTTTACTGCATCCCCTGAAGGGGAGTAGGAATCACCCTTATATTTACTGCATCCACTGAAGGGGAGTAGGAATCTCTCTTACGTTTTCTTCATCCTCTGAAGAGAAGAATGAACCTCCCTTGCGTTTATTGCATCCCCTGAAGAGGAGTGTAAACTTCCCTTAAATTTACTATATCCCCTGAAGAGGAGTAGGAATCTCCCTTACGTTTACTGCATCCCCTGAAGGGGAGTAGGAATCTCTCTTACGTTTACTGCATCCCCTGAAGAGGAGTAGGAATCACCCTTACATTTACTACATCCCCTGAAGAGGAGTAGGAATTACCCTTATGTTTACTGCATCCCCTGAAGGGGAGTAGGAATCTCCCTTACGTTTACTGCATCCCCTGAAGAGGAGTAGGAATCATCCTTACGTTTATTGCATTCCCTGAAGAGCAGTAGGAATCACTCTTACGTTTACTGCATCCCCTGAAGAGGAGTAGGAATCACCCTTACGTTTACTGCATCCCCTGAAGAGGAGTAGGAATAACCCTTACGTTTACAGCATCCCCTGAAGAGTAGTAGGAATCACCCTTACATTTAATACATCCCCTGAAGAGGAGTAGGAATCACCCTTACGTTTATTGCATTCCCTGAAGAGGAGTAGGGATCACCCTTACGTTTACTGCATCCCCTGAAGGGGAGTAGGAATCTCCCTTACGTTTACTGCATCCCCTGAAGAGGAGTAGGAATCACCCTTACGTTTACTGCATCCCCTGAAGGGGAGTAGGAATCTCCCTTACGTTTATTGCATCCCCTGAAGAGGAGTAGGAATCACCCTTACGTTTACTGCATCCCCTGAAGGGGAGTAGGAATCTCCCTTACGTTTATTGCATTCCCTGAAGAGGAGTAGGAATCACCCTTACGTTTACTGCATCCCCTGAAGGGGAGTAGGAATCTCCCTTACGTTTACTGCATCCCCTGAAGAGGAGTAGGAATCACCCTTACGTTTACTGCATCCCCTGAAGGGGAGTAGGAATCTCCCTTACGTTTATTGCATTCCCTGAAGAGGAGTAGGAATCTCCCTTACGTTTACTGCATCCCCTGAAGAGGAGTAGGAATCACCCTTACGTTTACTGCATCCCCTGAAGGGGAGTAGGAATCTCCCTTACGTTTACTGCATCCCCTGAAGAGGAGTATAAACCTTCCTTACATTTACTACATCCCCTGAAGAGGAGTATAAACCTCCCTTACGTTTACTAAATCCCCTGAAGAGGAGTAGGAATTACCCTTACGTTTACTGCATCCCCCTGAAGGGGAGTAGGAATCACTCTTACGTTTACTGCATCCCCTGAAGAGGAGTAGGAATCACCCTTACGTTTACTGCATCCCCTGAAGAGGAGTAGGAATCACCCTTACGTTTACAGCATCCCCTGAAGAGGAGTAGGAATCACCCTTACATTTACTACATCCCCTGGAGAGGAGTAGGAATCACCCTAACGTTTACTACATCCCCTGAAGAGGTGTAGGAATCACCCTTACGTTTACTGCATCCCCTGAAGAGGAGTAGGAATCTCCCTAACGTTTACTAAATACCCTGAAGAGGAGTAGGAATTACCCTTACGTTTACTGCATCCCCCTGAAGGGGAGTAGGAATCTCACTTACGTTTACTGCATCCCCTGAAGGGGAGTATAAACCACCCTTACATTTACTACATCCCCTGAAGAGGAGTATAAACCTCCCTTACGTTTACTGCATCCCCTGAAGAGGAGTATAAACCCCCCTTACGTTTACTGCATCCCCAGAAGAGTAGTAAGAACCCACAAACCGTGGGTCCTGGTTATGATAATATACTGTATCCGATGCTGAGATTCCTGTTGTGGAGCCATAGAGAGAATGCAATCACCTTTTCGTTGCTATGACTCGCAGAGTGATAATACCTGTTAGAATCACATCAATGGGATAATAAATCTATTTTCAAATTGTTAGTATTGGATAAGAAGACTTGAAACTATGTAAATGTACAAAATAATACAGTGTGCGCACAATTGATTATTATAGATCAAGAAGAAATGAGATTTAAAAAAAAAAATGAATGAATGACAATATAAATGATTAAAAATTTACAAACTTAAGGACGGCATTTAATAATCTGTCTGGTGTTGATATGATACTAAATTAAACAAAAGTCAATATTTCGGTTACTTTTTTTCCGTAATTCACTCTGCTCTACGACAGTGAGGAATAGCACTTATCGGAGAAAATAGTAAATGATAAAATCTCGGCGCGATTCGAACGCTCGACATCTTTTGTCAGGGAAAAGACCTGGTTATGCCATGACAACTGCTTTGTCAAGTACGCTAGAAGGGTGATTAGCCGGACAATACTGTAATACTTAGATTAATGCGATGCCAAACACGCTGATCAAAAGTAAGATAATGATACTCAGCGTCCCTGATTTAGTTTTCTCTAATATTAATCAATATGTAAATAAATTAAGATAAAAAAAATAAAAAATGCCAATTTGGGAAATATGGGAGGAAGTGAAGATTGCATTTATCTATGGACTGATGATATCCATTTTTATCAGCAAAATATTTGGCGCGTTTTCACGCGATGCTGACATTAAAAAAGCAGTGTTTCAAAAAGAAAAACACCTTTCTTACCAAACGAGCCACGACTTTTTCGTGATGTAGCAGCAGCAGTAGTTAAAGATAAATGAAGATGCGAGTAGTAGTAGTTGTTGAAAGCAACAGGAGTTTGGGCAAAAGAAGACGAAGTGGGCTGAGGAGGGGCACGAGAAAGAGGAGGAGGAGGACGAGGACGAGGTGGGGGGAGGAAATAGAGGTTGTTGGAGCCGACAGTAGAAGTATGTTGTTGGCCAGATGTGATGGTCTTTAGCCGCCTTCCCCTTTTTCTGCCTCTTTGCCCTGTTCTTCCATAGATCGACTTTACTTCTCTCCAATCTCTTCCTCATTCACACACACCTCTATTCATACACCGCCTTCCCATCACTATTGGCCATCACCGCCCCCACTAACTACAAACCTTCACCGTAAAGAAAACATGGCTAACACACACATAGACGCACACTCACTCAATGACAGTGTTACATGATACACAGGTTTATGGATTCTTTCCCCCCACTCTCTTTCTTTTCTCTCTCTCTCTCTCTCTCTCACTCTAAGTCTCTGTGTGTCTATCTGTCTATCTATCTCTATCTGTGTCTGCTTTTCTGTGATATGCTGAGAGAAAAAGAAAAGGAATACTAGAAAGAAAGTCAGAGAAGTAAATTTACATTTCTACACACACTTAGGCCGGGTAAAATAGACATTCACTTCCGAATATACTTGTTCACACATACAATACTTGATGGTACTTCATGTGTGTTGCCTCTCTGACAACGACTTTCCATTGAGCAGTGGTTAGCTAGTCTCGCAAACCAATAGTACTATTGTTGATCTTTAATGGGTGCTCCACAGTTTTCACCTTGTGTCTGACTAAGTTAAGTTTATTTAATGATAGAATTTATTTTAGCTACACATCATGTGATTCTGGTCACATTTTGTTTCGACATTTCTGAATTCATTTTCTTTTTGTTTTTTTCCTTCCGATTTTTTTTGTATTATCGTTGGTTAAACAACATTGCGTTTTTCTTTCATTTACTTTCTTTTTCCTTTTGTTTTTCTATCTTCCTTCTTCTTTTTTTAAAATTACGCTGTATTTTCATTTTGTGAGTTTTTCTTTTCTTTCTTTCTTTTGTCTTTTTCTCATATTTTTCGTTATTCATTTATTCGTTTATCTCGTTTCTTCCCATTTTTTAAATTTTCATTTGATTTATTAATATTTTATCTATTTTGCTTTTATTTTTATTTATCTTTTTCTTTGCATCATTATTTCCTTCCTTCCTTCCTTCCTTCCTTCTTTCCTTCCTTCCAATCTTCACTTCTCTATTGATATTCTTGTTTTTCGTCCACTTTCATTCATCTTTTATTTTTCATTTATCATTTTTCTTGTTTTCCCCGGTGACCTTTCTTTCTTTCTTTCTTTCTTTCTTTCTCTCTTTCTTTTTACAATATTTTACTACTTTCTTGATTTCTATCTTCCTTTTTTTTCACTCCCACTTTCCCTTTTGTTCTATCAGTTCGTCTGTCCACCGGTTAACTCCTTGCTTACTCTCAAGAGGATGGACTATTAATCGATTCCTTTCTCCCGCAAACAGAAATATTTTTTCTTTTATTTTCAGTCACTTTTTCTTACACTTTTCATTCATTCACTTCATTCTGAAAACTATTTCTTTCTTATGATCCCCCCTTTTTTCTTCATGACTTTTTTAAATACTGTTTTCTTACGTTATTCCTTTTTCCAGGTTTATTCATTGAAAATTCTGGAATTAAATTCCTGCCAAATTTAATTAGTTGAGCTCATATTTTGGTCGTACAACCATCTCTTTTTTATCTTTCAAAATTCGTGTCGTCGTCGTCTTTCTTTCTGGATAGTTTTTGTCATTCTTCAATTTTTTTCCTTCCTTTGACGTTCTTACTTCATATTTTCATAACCTTCTCATTGATCGTCTTTCTTTCGTTCTTTCTTCTTTCTTAAAAAATTTAGTCTTGTTTTATCAATTATTTGTTATGAGGAAAAACTCTTTTCTCTTTCATTTTCTGCCATTGTTTGAGTTAATCTATCTATCTATCTATCTATCTATCTATCTCAGTCGGTTCATATCTATACATCTATCTGTCTATCTATCCTGTCGTAGCGTGATGATTACTGCCCGAAAATACTGTTCCTAGTATAGTTGCTTTTATCTTTTGTGAGTTCTGCTCTTTGGTGTCCTTATGCCAGACTAGGCTGAACTGAATAAATTCTTGCCACTTTGGCATTGCAGATTTTATAAATAATTTTCTTCATAACTGTGTATAAAAAGATTCTGAATGAGAAATAAAAAGAAAAAAATGTCTTTTTTTTATCATTCACAAACTTGAACGATTTTTAATTGAATAGAACGCAACCGATCGGCAAGAAAATAAATGGTCACAACGTCTTGGCCAAGGGCTACGTTTGTCAGCAAAAAATCTTCAAAATTAACAACTAGAATTATATATATATATATATATATATATATATATATATATATATATATATATATATGGAGGTGCTTGTTATCTTTATCGGATATGGACACAGTGACTTGAATTCAATTCCTGGACAAGGCTGTTTACATTTCATATCGTGCTAATACCTTTGGGAAAGATATAAATCAAATTATTCCCTCTCCAGGTAATTTTTAGGGAAGACTGGGTTCTTTAACCCTGTTACGGCAACCAGTTTAAGAGAAGGAAAACTTAAAATTCAAACTTGTTAAAGTCCACTTAAAATTAAAACCTGAGTCGCATTCTTCTTGTGGCGAATGGAATTGGTAAACACACATATATTGAATGTATGTATGTATGTGCATTTATGTGTGTGTGTGTGTGTGTGTGTGTGTGTCTTTGTTTGTTAACAGTTAAAATCTGACAACATTCAGCATCTGCCCGAGGATTGATGACGATATGTTTAAAATGCAATTTCTAGTAAACATAGTCACTTAACATGTTATGAAGCTATCAAGATAAACGTGGAGAGAAATGTATCTTCACTCACCTCGCTTAAAACCCTTGCACAGTAGACTTTGCATCAGAGTTGGATCATGTCAAGTGTGATAGCGATTAGACGTAGACAATAAACAACTGGCAAATTCCTCGTCGCTCGAGGCTACACTTCAGACGGCTTCTTATGCTCGGAAGAAACATGGATTAAACATTCACATCCCCGTAAGCAGCTCGATCAAGAGTATTTGGAACTTATAACTGTATAGCTGCATGCGCATAAATAGATAGATATTAGAATTTGTTCGTTTTGCTCTCTTCCAAATCTCAGACCAAGAGAGTATCACGTAAGATACTGGAATATTGAATCTGTTTCTATTGAAAGACTCCGAAGAACAAAAAAAGCAAATGAAAAATATTTGCCTTTACATCAGTCGAATTCAAAAGAAACGTTGGAAAAAAATCTTGACTCACATTAATACTGAACCTTTTCTTTAATTCAAACTTCTAGTTTTCTGTCTTTGAGAGAGAAACACACACACACACACACACACACACACACACACACACACACACACTTCATACACATATCTTTGAATAGAACATCATCAAACGCGTTCGTTTATACTTAGATAGTCAGTGAAAACGACAATGGTTCACAAAGAGAAAATTTTATAGACTTATTATTGTGTCGATAAAAGTCAGGAAATGTTTAATTAAGAGCTTGAATCGCTTAAAACAAGTAATATTAAAGTGACGCACTGAAATTTAACAGTTCGACAAACAACATATTTATTAAAAAATAAGAATTTAATCTTAAATGCAGTGTTATACTCATCTTCTTTATATAAATATGTAGAGGCCATTAACTATCAGAGTAAATGTAGGGAATTAGAGCGTGATTTTTAAAGCAGAATTAAATTTTCTATCATCAGGGAATTCTCTTAGATTTTACCAAAATGTAAGATTTACTCAAAGAAAAAACAAACAAGAACTCTTTTTATCTCTTGAAGCTCTCTATATAAAGATTAACAAACCTTTTTAAACACGATCAACAACGAATATAGCAGCCACATTCTAAAATGCCTTCAACACATTTCCCGTCAATCTTTCCTCTTACCACTTGTTAAGTTCTTTTCTTTCGTAAATTCCTCTCCTACTTGTTCTTCCTTCTTCTCTTTGTATGAATGAATATAACTCATCATTCTACTCCAGTTGGGGGCAAAAAATATTTTGGAAAAATACAGCGCCAGCTTGAATTTATTTTATTCTGAAGTCAAACGACTTATACGAAGACTTGAACGGATCAAAGATAGACAGACACGAAGTGTCTATCTTATTTAACCAAACATTTTTAAAAGAGAATATATATATATATATATATATATATGTATATAAAAGTAAAGTTGGTGACAATAGTTGAGGGCAACCAGAAGGCTCCCTTTTCAATTGCTACTACAGTAATGTGTAGGGGAGGGCGCTACTCCTTTCCCAGAATTGCTCTACTTTATCCTTGATACGTACCTTATATTGCTGAGGGTTAAGCAAGTAGGTATCAAGTACCATTTTTAAAGTCTTTGGTATGATGCGACCTGGGATTGAACCTAGGCTCCCGGACCATTGGCGAACACTCTACCCACAAGAACAATGAGTCGATATATATATATATATATATATATATATATATATATATATATAAAACAAGTACGATCAGTTTTATACAAGATGTAATGATGGATAGAAATCCTGAAAAAAATTTGTGGGGTGTCCTCGTGGTGTAGTGATTAAAGCGATGGACTGCGGAATCGTGGTAAGCAAGTTCGAACTCCTGTCGCGCTATTACGTTCACTTTCGGACAAATAGCTTTGGGAAAGGTGTGAACCTCCTCCCAGCTGCGAGTTAAATAGTACCACTGCTATTCTCCCAGAAGGATGGCTTCGGCATTAAATAACCAACAAACGTTGGTATGCGATTAAATAAAGAAACTGAAACCGAAAAAAAAAAAAAAAACCCCTGAAAACTTCCTATTTCCTGGCTATCGCTTCAGGCACCAAAATTAAAGCAAATTATTTCGCCTAAACCAACATTATATCAACCACTTTAAAATTTCTCAAGTATGTAGATCCCCAAATAACCAGAGGAAAATGGATTTCTTTATTTGTCAAGATTTCGTTGGTAATTCTTAGTTCCTGTTTTAGACCTATCCCAACCATGATAATTGAGATCTTTACACGTATTTTAAAATGAAATTTACCATGACCCTTATATACTCACGCCAATGATTTGGTCACAACTTTCGCAAAATTTCTGCTCTGGAAAATATTTTTGCTAGTTTTCTCCTTGTCTTTTCGATTTAATTCCAAGATCACTTGTGGTGAAAAATTTTCTCTGCGTCATTCAGCAGTTGTAAACCAGGACAAATTTAGACTTTCCATAGATTCGAAACATAATTAACTCTCCAGTATTTAACTTCTGACAATATTATATTACAGGGATAGGGTGGAAGTAAGACTAAGGGTGAAAGACAGATCCCACCGAAAATTACTCAGGACTGGAACCAGTCAAAACTATAGAAATTTCTAAAAGTTTAGTGGATCAAATTTTAAAAATGGTGGAGACTAAATAGTATGGACGGGTGGGCAGTTATTGAATTATGATAAGATTCATACTTGGAATTTGAAATTGGTTTGTTTTTTATGAAATATATATAATAATAATTGGAGAGGTCTTGTTTGCTTCTCCTTTCTTGATTGGCTGAAACGTTTTATAGAGACCAACTAAATTTAGTATGCATACCTATTAGATACCGGGTTTACGTTTCTGCGAAATTTTGTTGTATCTTATGAAGAGAGTTTTTTTTTTTTCTCATCACAAGTGAGTTTTTTTTTTTGTAATTAACAATTATCAGAGGGAAAAGTTTTTGCTGCAAGGTGTAATCTGTTGTAAGCAATCGAGATTTTCAAATTTCGAATGAATTATTTGTCCTACTAAAATTTTTATTCATATGTAAACATGTTGGATAGTTTTTGATGACAGTAGAGGAAAATAATAAAATAGCATTAGTCCTTTTTTGGAACAAAAATGTTGAAATCGAAAATTTATTGAAAGAGACACTCACTTAAATATTTTAAAAATGCTGTACGAAACTCTATGACCTTTTTCATTGAACTATATTTACCACATAAGATATTCTAAAAAAACTATAATTTATAAACTGTTTTTCTTTAGTGATGGTGTATTTTTATAGGTTCAACTATCATTTGGTAATTGATTAAAAGATTTGTTAATATCCAAGTCAAGACTTATTTACTCAATAAAGAGACGCGTATTTCAGGTAGTGACAGTCATATAAATTCGAAGAACCGAACCAAAACCTACGAGGCTTCAGTTTTCAAATCCTCATTCAAGGTCTCTTCTTCTGATTTAAACAATCTGGAGAAGATCTTGAATGAGAACTTCATTGATTAACTGAAATGAAAATGTCTCTTTCTACCGGTTATCTCCCTTGAAACTCAGCTGAAATTATTTCAATAGAAATTCCTTGGTCTTTTCGTTCATCTAATTTCGCTCGCCGTTCTTTGTTTAATGGTATATCAACCTCCGTAGGTTATTTAAAGCTAAAGCCATCCTTGTTGAAGAACAGTCGTGATACTATTTAAGCTGAAGCTTGGGAGATTTGAGGGTTCAACACCGTTTCCCAAGAGTATTAATCCGTAAGTGAACATAATGGCGTGACTGGAGATCGAATTCGCTTTATAGTCAAGCATGTTAACCATTACGCCATGGGGATCCATTCTTCCGTTTATCTAAATTAAAAATCAGTGTCATAATACTCGTATATTTAGTTTTTTGTTTTTTTTACATATGAAATAGCTGCTTACTAGTTGAAGTACTTCCCTCTTGTGGCTGGTTTTCGAGTTCCATGAAAAAATTAGATTTAAATCTAAATCGCTACTTTTTAAGGCCAATAGTCCCCCTCCCCGCCACGTATATGTGTTGCTTAGTGCAATAAACGACCCTTGAAAGAAATTATTCCTACATAGATTTTAATACATGTCTATAAATAGACTCATCATGGTGAATATAGGGTAAAATATTATGATTTTTGCTAATGCGTTTAAAATCTTTTCATTACAGTTCATACAACTTGAGTAATAAGAATTTTTCTACTATAGACTAAAAACATAGATATGAAGTTGGAAATATTCAATAATATACTATTTTATGATTGGGATTTAACTGATGTCTCGATTGCGGCACTAAACTCGAAAAACATGGGTTACGTATCGTTCTCTAAATTTTTCGGTGTAGTCCCTGTGGGTTCGTAGTAAGAGAATTCGAACTCCAGTTATTACGTTTACTTTCAGACTAATGCCCTTTGGAAAGGTACTGAACTTCTTGATCCTCCTTGCTATGGGGTAAATAGTAGCATTACCGTCCTTCTGCAAGGATGACACTAGCTTTTAATGATCCTCGAAGGTTGTTATGCCATTAAACAAAGTACGGGAAGCAGAACCCAAACCCAGATTTTTCACTTGCTAAACCGGAGATTGAATACAGAAAAGAGTTCACGTTTCATCTGATCTGCTTCGATATGTACTTTCTTTATTTTATAAGACAGTGTGAGTCAAAAATAAATACGTATTTTTATTTTTACAAAATAAAAGATGGGCTGAAACTGAACAAAAATCAGATCAGCAGAAAAGAAAATCAAAGGACGATCTTAAGATTCAGAATCCCGTTCATGAGTCAGAATGGTCTCAAGTCAATATGATTAATAAGAGTATGAACGTTTAAACGAGATGAGCCACAATACGTAACCCCCCACCCTCACCTCATGCAATCACATTAAGCTCAGTAGTGTTACGGGTTGGTTTGTTCGTACTCAGGGACTCCCTTCCCTACCACCACCGTCCCCTTTCCGTCATTTCAGGCGAGAGGTCTATTCGTTCTCTGCTTAGCACGCAAATCAATAGTCGTTCGTATTTTACGCCAAACTGCCGCTTGTAACTGGTCGAATGTGTTGAATGCACAACGGACACAGCATCAGGTCGGTGGGCCCAAGGGAGAGTGGCACAAGAAACGAAGTAGTGAAGAGAGAGAGAGAGAGAGAGAGAGAGAGAGAGAGAGAGAGAGAGAGAGAGAGAGGGGGGGCGGAGAGAAAGGAAGTAAGAAAAAAGTAAACAAGGTACTCACGCTGACTGTGCAAAAGATCACTGTCTCTCCTTTCCTAAACGAACCTCTCTTCCCTCGCATCTAACTCTCCGCTTCGACTTGCTCTCCTCTTTTTTTCTGAGCATTAATATTCGTCAACAGTTGATTTTTCTTTTGTTATCTGCGGTATTTTTCGCTTGCGTTTTTTAATTTGTGTTTGGATATCACCAGCAACCGATGCCAGCCCATCACTCCATCCGACTTCCCCCTGTTGCTGCTTGTTTTGAACAGAGACGGACAAATGTGAGATATGCATTAACAGTAATGTTAATGCATATATCCCAACAGATGTCTATGCATATTGTGTATCGAATGTACAGTTATGTATGTGCACAGATGAGCATTTTATACTCGCCATAATCCTACATGCTCGAACATAACGGTCATATGTAGGTGTATGTATGAATAGTGATATACACCTGTTCAAATGTATACATGTGTGTGTGTGTGTGTGTATCTGTTGATGTGTATTTAGACACAGTTTTTGATTATTATAGAAACAAGTACACATTTTTATGTTTACATACACATTGCGTATATATTTTCATTGTAAGTGTGAAGATTAAAAATTCAAATGTATGTGCACATTTATACATCTTAACGAAATCCTAATTGCATCACTGAATGTGCATTTGATATGTATTTGTTTCAGATTGCATCAGAATCATAAGTATATATATATATATATATATACTCACATGTACGTATATATATATATATATATATAGACACACGTACATGTGAGTGTTCGCCAGTGTGTGTGTGTGTGTGTGTGTGTGTTTCGACAAAGATATTTTTATTAAATTCTAGAGGCATCTTTCGGTGGATGTGGATGTATTTATAAACGTTTTCATGAAATAATGAAGTAGGCATGTGAAGCTGATGAGTAAGAGTATTTAGTATGCGTGTCGGTTTGTATTTGAATTGTGAGAATGTCTATGTTCTAATGTTTTCTTTTCCAGTATTTGCTCTGTGGAGAAACAGATCTTTTAAAACAAAGATTTCTTAGATATAATTGGATACGTAGAAACACTTATTCGGGCTGCATTTAGAATTTTGGACTTAAAATGAAACATATCTGCGCATATTTGAAATCCAAATATGTATGCGCGTGTTTCTGTATACATCAGAGAGTTTTTGAGTACATGTGTAGATGTGTGTATGTGGATATGTGTGTGCGTGTGCATGTGTGTGTATGTATGAACATGTATGCTCAGATTCAGAGTGAAAAACAAACAATTATGAACAACGCTATGAGAGAAATTTTTTATCTAAATAGGCATCTGAAATATATTTCTGTTGAACCTGTATATATATATATATATATATATATATATATATATATATATATATCATACACATACACCCTCCGCATTGTCATTATAAGCTAAAGACAGTCATAGAGTAACCGTCTATATTCCAAAATAAATCAATTATCTTTCTATTGTTAGTTGGCTGTGAAAATCAGAATTAAAATCCTTCTAGCTATTAGACTTGAACATTGATGAGGATTATATACGTACATCAGCACAAATCAGTCCTTCGTGTCTCTTTTTCTCTCTGTTTATTATATATATATATATATATATATATATATATATATATATATATATATATATATATATATATATATCGCTCGTGAAACAAAAATTGATTATTAATATTATCTGTTTTCGTGAATGTTTTTTATGTGTACAGAATAAAAAAAACGGCCTTGTCTGTACAACATATGAATATATTGAAATCTACATTTATTTGTGACCTATACTTTGCTGTATGTAAAGATACAAGTGGAATCACAACAATCTGCAACAATACACACACACACACACACATACACACACACACACACACACACATACACAGCCGTGCAAACGAGTCAATGGACACATGTATGTGTATGTATAATGAAATGCATAATTCTATCTGTGTATATTTGTTGTAATGTATTGTATTGATGAATTTCTTTTAGCAGTCAATAAAAATACATGAAAATGCACACACACATTTAGGGCAGAAAACCCATGTGCGCGAAAAGATTTAGGATATTCTCTTGGTGCTGACGAGAAATAACTGACCAGCGCTTGACCGTACACTTTGGTTGTGTTAATTGACAGAGACTGCATGAGAATTTGTTCTTGTGCGTTTGCACATGATCACACGCGCGTGCGCGCGCACACACACACACACACACACACACACACACACACACACACACACACACACACACACACACACACAGAGTCAAAAGCTGATTGTGATGTAGATCTATGTAAGGAGGCTTATACAGCGAAGGTTCATATATTTTTACAAGTAAATCAGATTCATATTGTAACTACCCAAACTTTTCAAATTACCATTTGGAATCTTTCATTTTACCTTCTTTTAAAAAAAACCTTGCCAATCTATGAAACAGTAACGCGTGCATATACACATAAGATAAATATAGACCTTGAAAAGTATTTATTTACATGGGTTGATATATAAATTTATGTTTGTATATATCAAGCACACGCAACCCAACACAGACATACACAAACACAAGCATACATACATGTATATATGTATATATGTATGTATGTATATATGTATGTATGCTCTAGTATTTTTATCTCTATTAGATCAGGAAATCAATTCACATCAATTTCTTTTGACGTAATTATATCTAGAGTTTACAAAAAACATGCAAACACTTGCATATATGCGTACACTAAAATGTGTGAAATCTGTAATTTCTCTTGTCCTCACAAATTCCCTCTGATCGTCCAGCCAGTCTATGCTTGAACTGAGTCAATAGCCATCGAACACTGATTTTCCAAGTAGGTAATGATTCCTTGCTGCAATCATAAACATTTCCTGTCCTTACTTCCTTTTGGTTATGTGACGGAATTCATTTATCTTGATATATAGCTATTTTCATATCACGTATCTATTCCTACAAAACTTTCCATCCTTTATATGAAACAATTTACGCTCAGTTTCATCAGTAAATCCGTTGCCTGACGAAGAAAAATCTTTTTTCCTCATCAATGCACTTAAACCATCGCTTCTTTACTGACATGTGAATCAAGCATTATACAATGTAATTTTTAGATGAGAATCTATCTATCTATCTATCTATCTATCTATCTATCTATCTATCTATCTATCTATCTATCTATCTATCTAAATCTATTTTTATCAATTTAAGTTTCTTCTTTCTCTAACTCTCTCTCTCTCTCTCTCTCTCTCTATATATATATATATATATATATATTAGTGTTTTTATCATTTTAAGTTAGTTCCCATCTCTTTCTGAATGTGTATCAATACTTGTATGTATGTATGTATGTATCTATCTATCTATCTATCTATCTCAGTTTGTTAATACCAATTCATAAGTAGCTATAAATATATTTTTATCAACATGCATATATATAAGCGAGTTTGTTTGTAAGAAACGTATATGTGAGCATCTAGGTCTCCACCACTATAAAAAAACTAAAAGTCAACAATTGATAAACCGGTGAGAATCTTCATAACAGCGAACATATAATGCAGATATCTGTATGTATAAGTGAATGTAATTTTCTTTTTCGCACAGCCACCATGTTCAATATCTTTGTGCATGTGTGTTCTCTTATTCAGGCTTTTCTCACTTGATATCAGAATCAATTCCAACCATTTTTGAAAAAGAAAAAAATCAATTCCCCTGTGTTTTGACATGACATCTTTTTATGCTTCCCAAATCTCCGAAGGTTTCTAGAAAAATTTCTTGGATTTTTCTCGCCTTACCAGGGACTTCAATTTTAGAAGTCATTGATGCGCTCCCAATTTTTTACAAGTCCTTTGTTTGTTTTCGTTTTCATTCTTAAATAGCGTTTTTATTTCAAAATTTTTCTATGCTTTTCTTTCGTCTTTTCCCTTCTCTTTGTCTTTTCTTTTCGTAGCCTCTCTTAAAGTTTTTTTTCATCTTCTCATCTTGCTGTCTTTATTTTCCTTATCTGTTTTCTCTCTTTTCTCTTTTTCATAATTTTTATTTTTGAGACCCCCCCCCCTCTCTCTCTCTCTCTCTCTCCTCTCTCTCTCCTCTCGTTGACTCTTTATTATGTTCAAAATAAGAACTACAAGAGGTGCCACAATATTGTCGTCTTGTGTCCATATTAATTACTAGTCTTGATTAATATCTAATTTAAGGCCTAAAATGCTGGAAGGCAAATTAGTTTTAGCGATGTGCCATTGTTGTAAATTCAGTACCCTCTTCATATCTCATTGTTGTAACCTTGTAGCAAACAAAATCGAGCATACATCGAAACATTTCCTGTTGTACCCTGGTTAACAAATTAGTCTTAAAACTCAACATTTGCCTCAGAGCATTGATTCTCACTGAGTGGTCTCTTTATATTAGACCTTACTAAAGTATCTATTACTAAGCTTAGTACATAGCAAACTTTTTCTTTAACGTAAACTCTTTTTTTCCTTTCTATTTACTTCCTTTTTTCTTCACTTTCTTTTTCTTTCTCTTTTTCTTCTCTGTCTCTTTTCCTTCTCTTTTCTTTTCCTTTCTTTTTTTCTTCTTCTTTGTTTCTTCTCAATTCTTTTTATCTTTTCTATCCTATTTTTTAAATTCATCTTTCTTTCTCTTTTCTTTCTTTTTCCAACGTTTTTCTCTTTTCCCTATTCAAATTATTTTTTGTCTTCTTCACTCATTTTTTTACATTTCTCTCAATTCATCATAATTTCTTTCGTCTTTTTTTCTCTCTTCTTTCCCAACTTTAATTCCATCTTATAGTGTTTCTGTTATTATTATTTTTCTCGCTTTTTTTCTTAATTTCTGATCGTTATAGAATTTCTCTTTTTTTCTCCTAGCTCGATTTTTACACCCCGTTCCTGTCGTGTATCTTTTTTATTCCCTTTTCTGTTTCCATTTGTTACACTTCTTCCCTAGATAAACATTTCTTTAATTCCAGCTCAAGGTAATATGCCCTTAGAATGTGTTGTGCCCAATCTACTCAAAATGAAGGCCTATTTATCTCGATAATAAATATTCAGTATCATATACCTGAGATCAAACAATACTGCCTGAATTAGAAACAACTATCTCAGTCACCAGATTCTCAATCCCCGTACTTATTTAATTTTTTTTCTTTTTCTTCATTGTAGTTTTGGCTGGTCAGACGGTTAAAATCATAGGGAGTCTAATCGTTAAGCGAGTTTTAATTCCAATTGTGACAATTTGCGTTCATTTTGTATAGTTGAAAAGGCATAAATCTATTTTCATTTACTAGTTGGGTAGTTGTAGCTCTTTCTTCTTGTAAAAGCAATCTATCTCAGGTGTTCGATAATAAAAAAGGGATTAATATTTGTTGCTGGTACCACGTAACCTAGTTTAAATTTTCCCATATTATTTGTAGAGGAGTTAAACATCACCAATGTCCTGAGAGATTCCA
The DNA here is from genome assembly GCA_963585895.1 of Sepioteuthis lessoniana. Lineage (NCBI taxonomy): Eukaryota > Metazoa > Mollusca > Cephalopoda > Myopsida > Loliginidae > Sepioteuthis > Sepioteuthis lessoniana. The sequence goes on along the minus strand of OY757909.1, from coordinate 132,005,765 downwards.
TAAAGATGGCATTACTTGATTTGGCCAAATCTAATAAGACATTGGAAGTATCCGCATCTTTTCCTTTCTTCTTCATTTCTTTTTCCACTTCCATTAAGCAGACTTTTCCCTTCTGCTTCTTCCCAATTCTCCGGAAATTCCTTTTCATTCATACATCCACTCATGATGAATGCTATTCTTTTTCACTTTCTCTCTCTTACTCTTTCTATAACTCTTTCTCTCTCTTACTCTTTCTATAACACTTTCTCTCTCTTACTCTTTCTATAACTCTTTCTCTCTCTTACTCTTTCTCTCACTTATATTTTTCCTTTGTTTTAGTCTCTACTTTTTCTCTTTTGAAATATCAGTTTCCTCTTTTTAATTTTTCTGGTCGCTTTTTTCACCTCATTTTTCTTCCAATTATTTCTCTCTCAACGAATCTTTAGTTTCATTATCTTATTCTTTTTTACCTCAGTTCTCTCCTTACTCTTCTTGTTTCATTTCTTTTCTTTTTCACCTACCCTGATTTCTATTTTTCTCTTTAAAGTGTTCTCAATTGTTTCCTCTCAACATATCAAAAATAATTTCTTTTCACTTTTTTAATTCCATTACGTTCAAACAGTAACTCTTTATTTTTTAGTTGGCTTATTTATTCATTTTTATTGTTTTGTGAAGCCTTTATTTCTCGTTTAAAATCTTTTCTTCTTTCAGAAACTTTTTTCTTCATTCTTCATATTTTCTTTTCTTTCTGTTTTACCCAACACTTTCACTTTATTCACTGGGTTTTTTTTTTCCATATTAATTTATTCATTCCTCCAGGAACAATTCCATACCCAAATTTTACACTTTTTCCCCTGCAATACTGCTGCCTTTCCTCAAAACGCATATCAAATTCTTTTCATTTTGACTCGCTCACCGTTTCTTTAGAATGTTTTCTTCTTTTCAACTGCCTCGTCCACTTCCAACCCTTTCAACATCAAAATACTGCAATGTTCATGACTATTTTCTTCCGACACATTTCAATTCACGCTACGCCAAGCCTCCATTCAGCCATATTTTTTTTTTTTGCCAGTCTCCATTGCTAAAACCTTTCGCAATCCTTAAGAACTGCGTCTTTTTTTGTTTGTTGTTTCTCTAATCAGACGTCAGTTCTTGAAGGATTCCATCATTCCTGTCTGTCGCTCATCTTTTATACATTTTTCTGACGCCATTTAAACTTTTTTCATCATTTTTTGTCTGTTGCTTTCTATAAATTTTCTTCTTTTTATCTTTTTCACTTCACTTCTTCCTTTTATCTTCATTCATTCCTCTCTTATTTCTTTATTTCTCTCTATGCTCTTTCTATTATTGCTCGCACAGCTCTTTACTCTTTTTTCTTTGGCATTTTATCCTTTTTTTTTTTGTCTGTTCTTATCTTTCAATTTTCTCGCGGGTCACCATCTGGATATTTAATCTCTCTTTTCATTCTCTCTGATGATTATCCTCCTCTCTCTGATCTGTCACACTTTTTATTGAATTTCTTTTACTGATTTTTTTTTACTATTCTTTTTCTTGATTCTCCTCTTTTCTATCAAATATCTCCCCTCCCTCTCTCTCTCCCTCTCTCTCTTTCTCTCCCTCTTTCTCTTTCTCTCCCCCTTTCTCTCTCTAGTTTGATTCATTCTCGAATATCCTTCTGATTTAAGATCCATATTCTCTTTCGATCGTCTCTCTCTCTCTCTCTCTTTCTCTCTCTCTGCTGTTACTCAAGTATACCTCTCCTGATATTCTTCTCGGTTAATTCTCTCTCTCTCTCTCTCTCTTTCTCTCTCTCTCTCTTTCTCTCTCTCTCTCTTTCTCTCTCTTGATTCTTCCTGAATCTTTTCATTTTCTATCTTTCACAATATTAACTTCGAAATTTTCTTTTTCTTTTCTGATTTAATACTCAATCATTCCTTCCTTCCTTGCTTTCTTCCTTCCTTCCTTCCTTCCTTCCTTTATTTATTCATTTATTTCCACTTGCTTGATATTTTCTCCACTAATTTGTCCTCTGATATTAAAGGCGCTTATCTGAGCACAAGGCCCCGAATTATAAATATTCTAACACTTATATTCTTTCTCAAAACTTCTTTACTTTCAAAACCTTTTTCCATCTTCTTTTCTCAGACATTTTTAACTTACCTTTCTCTCGTACATTATTCATCTTCTTTTCTCTTTTTAATATTTTCAGTCTTTTTATTGCTTTCGCTAACCTTCTCCTTCTCCCTCTCCTTTTCTCCCCAATCTATCTATCTATCTATCTATCTATCTATCTATCTATCTATTTTTCATATAAAAATAATACTATATATATATATATATATATATATATATATATATATATATATATATATTGGGTGGAACGATAAAATTGTCGTCCTAAAGAAAACAACACTACAGTTTTATTTAAAAAATTTTATTCAAAAATCAATTCAGGTAACTTGATTATGCTGTAGAGCTGACATCTATTCAATGTAGCCGCCTTCAGCCTCAATTACCGCCTCGATACGGATCCGGAACTAGGAGAATGCCTTTTTCACAAGCGCCGGTGGGAGCTCGGTGAATACTTGGCGGATGGCGGCGATCAGGCTGGCTTTGGTGTTGTGGGAGGTCATGTTGGTGATGTTCTCGGCGTATGACCAAACGAGTAGTCCAGCAGGTTCAGGTCAGCAACCTGGCGGACTTGATAAGCCTGAGGTTCTTTGTCTTCTCTGTCAAGATCTGGCTTGTCTAGCGCCTGTAGGGCCTACACTTCAAGTCCTCCTTCACACATGCATTCACAGTTGTGTGTGAGACGCCTAAATCTCTGGCAATCTGCCGAATAGGCCGCTGGGGAGTTTCATTAATGATTGCCTTTTCGATGAACTCCTTGGTCCGGGTCTTCCTGGCGGTGTCCTTAGCCTTGGGCTTCCGCTCCACCACCTCCAAAGGGTCGTCCGATGCGTTGAGCTGTGCCCTCAAGCGTCGAACTGTCCGGATTTGCATTTTGATGGCGCTGGCAATGGTCCCTTTGTCATAACTTGGATCGGTGGAGAGCAGGGGTTGTACAGCGGCGCATCTCCGATCTCGCTCGTTGAACATTGTGTCACTTTCAGACATAGAAGGTTCCTATAGCTCTTGGGATTTGTACACAACTGGCTAACTAGTAGATGGTCTGCAACGAAAAAAGAAAACTGGTTTTCTTTAAACGGAAATGGAATCATGTCATCTTTTGTAGGGCGACAATTTTATCGTTCCACTATATATATATATATATATATATATATATACAGGTTTTTTTCTCATTCTGTTTTCTCTCTTCGCACTCGTCCTATCTCACTCAAAGTGGTCAACCATTACAATGGGATCTAGAAGAATTGAATCAGGTTCTAAAAGCCAGTCTTCTGCTGGTGAACCTTGAAGATTTAAATTATTGGGGACTACTAGTTTGAACTTAGTGTCGCGAAGTAACTACCATCAGCCAATAGTTTTGAAAATATCCAACATTCTTTGTGTGCGTCTCTCCTCTTTGTCACCTCTTTCCCTGTTTGTCTATTTGTTTTTATCCCCGCCATTCTCTCTCTCTCTTTATATATACATATATATATATATATATATTATCATCCACAGGCAGACTGTTTCGTTCTATCAGAACTCTTCAGTGTGGCTAGACACGAAGGACACTTGAAGCCGGGATCGAAACCCGTCCAACTTTACGTTAAACTTAGTAACAGACCGCTCGGCCAACAAGCGTACCACGTTGGCAAAGGGAATTATAAGGTATTATGCAGCAGCAGCAGCGTCCGTTTGTTTACATTTTTATACCCTATCGGCTAGCAGAGTGCTCAGTTCTTTCGAAGAGCTTTGCATTATGCGAGTGGCGGCCGAAAATTCCTTTGCCAGAGTTCTCAACCCCCATGGGGGAGCGTATAAGACTGACATGTTTCTATAGAGGTCAAGAGTCCTAAAAATGCAAATTATTTGAATACGAAAAACAAATCTATATAAAAACAAGGAAATCTTTATAATTTTGATAAAGCGTCAGAACGATTTAACTATTATTTGATAAAAAAACAAAAACAAAGACAAAACAAGACAAAACACAAAAAAAGCTTTCTATCAAATTAACTGATACAACGAAATTGTAAAGTTAAATGTTTAGACACTTAGAAGATTTTTTTCCTTAATGCAGTTTCATTTTCTCAAGTATTGTTAGAAGTGAGTTTCTTTCTTGTTTTTCCTATAATTATTTTGCATCTTGTGAGGTTTTCCCACCAGTGGTTTTTCATTGTTGTTTAAATGACTGCCAGTCTCATGGGGTTTCCTGGACTCTCCTCAGTATTCTTGTTGATCTCAACAATGCAGTAGTCTGGATAGTCTCTATTCTTCCTCTGACTTCCAATATTGCAATTCCCTTTTCTAAGCCTTCCAGGACCGTTCCAAGTGCACCAATTCCAATTGGTTTCACCGTCACTGTTTCATCTTTCACTGCAATTTTAGCTCTCTGGCAAGGTCCGAGTATTTATCTCTGTATGCGCTTTCTTTTATTTTCATTCGGTGGTCCGCTGGAACGGCAAAAGCCACAAGACGGTAAATCCGGTTTTTCTTGTTAATCCGCACTTGGTTTTGGCTTTTGAACGGGATGAATGATCAGATCTCAAAATCTCTGAGATTTTTATGTGTTTCTTTCTCAAGAACGCATTCTGTTTTAGGTATATACCATTTGGTAGTATGGTCAAATTTTGATTTCTTGTACAATTCGAGTGGATGATTTTTTCTCACCCAGTCGTGACTAGTCCTTTTGCACTAGTTTGTTATATTTGTGTATTACGTCACTACATAACTTACATTTGCTATTCTACTGTGTAATATCAATTTTCGCTTTAAAATAATTGGTCCTTATCGCTTTATTTTGTGTTGCTATTAGAAGAGTTACAGTTTCTCTCTTGAGATGTCCCTTTCGTGACCATGTTCTGGTCTTCTCGTGCTAAATCTTGCCAGTTTGTCGCTTGAAATAACCAAGCAATTGTTTTCTCATTTTTGTTTCCACTTTTCCTTTTGGTTCTTTTGGTTCTTGTTACCAGTGATATCACTGGCTGCGGATATTAGTCTTCTTTTGCTTTTTTTAGATGTACTCCTCGAGTACTCGTATTGATACATCCACGTAATCTTTTAAAGTGGCGAGTACACTTTACCTTCTTTTCTTGAGAGATATAGTCTATCTATGTAATTTCTCGGATATAAGGCTCTGCGGATCATCAATTTTCTTGTCTCTTGTCCATTCTAAGAATGGTCCTTATTATCTTACAAGGAGGGATGCCCAGGGTTTTTTCCTTTGATGAGATTTATGCCAAGAACTTGATTTTGAGAAGTTTTCTCATTCGTCTGAGATACTCTTTATTTCTTTTTTATCGTCTAAGTGTATTTGATGGTGTTCACATCGAACTTTAATTTTCCTTTTCTCCAAACGTTCTTATTCTTTCCTGATTTGAATGTTCTATTTCTTTCGCTGATTCTCGTTTCCCACCTTTATTAGCATGGTGCTTTTTTCTATGCCAAATTTCTTTCATATATGCTTCTGAATGTTCTCTCTTTTTTATGTTTATTATAAGGTCTGGTTGTTTGTTCGAGATGATGTGATCCGTTTGAATCTCAAAGTCCCATAGGAGTTTATGTGTGTTATTTTCTTGGATAGGTGGTGGGTTGTGCATATACCATTTGTTGATGTGGTCAAAATTAAATTTCTTGCACATTTCCTAGTGGATCACCTTGCCAACCCAGTCGTGTCTCGTGTCTTGTGAGTTTCATTCTCCAGGACAGATTCTGGGTTGTGCATATACCATTTGTTCGTATGGTTAAACTTCAGTTTTTTGCATAACTCCCCGTGGATCACTTTGCCCACCCAGTCGTTCCTAGTCTTATATTATTTTAGTGATAATTTGCTGCATTCGCTTATTATGCGATTGATGGTTTCGTCTCCATCACCACATAACCAATATTTGCTGTTTTGTTGCGTCATATCTATCCTTTGATATGGTTAGTCCTTATGGCATTGTTTTGTGGCTACTATTAGAAGAGATTCAGCGTCTCTATTAAAGCTTCCTTTTCTTAGCTAAGTTCACGTTTTATCGTGTGAGATATCGCTTGTTAGTCGCTTAAAACGTCCATAGAATTGTTTTTCTACTCCCTTTTGTTTTCTGCTTATTTCTGTTCTGCTTATCTTCGTGTCGTCGGTATTGCTTCTGATGGCTGTAATCAGTCTTCCCCCACGCTTTTCTATGTAGTCTTCGAGTGGTTGTATCGATGCGTCAACGCTGTCTTTAATGCTGACAAGTCCTCTTCCTCCCTCTTTTCTTTACACATATAGTCTGTCAGCATCATCTCTGGATTGCAAGCCCTCATTCATGGTCTTTAGTTTTCTTATTCTCTGGTTCATTTGCTTGAGTTTTTCTCTGGTCCACTTCAAGAATGGTTCTAAGTATCTTACAAGGGGGACAGTCCAGGTATTATCACTTTGACAAGGTTCCTGCAACAGAGTTTTCTCTCGAGCAATTTTCTGGTTCTTCTGAGATAAATTTTTTCTTTCTTTTCCACTCGTTTGATGATGTCAGCTTCTAATATTCCCATGTATTTGTAGGTTTCCTTTTCTCGGAGCGTTCTGATTTTTCCTTGAGTTGATTGTTCGACTTCTTCCATCATGTGTCGTTTGCCTCTTTTCATGACTAGTATGGCGCATTTTTCGATGCCAAATTCCATTTCTATATCTTGACTGTATATTCTCACTGTCTGTATTAGGGCTGCCAGTTCTTTTTCGTTTTTGGCAAACAGTGTGATGTTGTCCATGTACATCAAGTAGTTGATTTATTATTATTATTATTATTCACTCATTAGAGCTTTTCACATCAGCGTTAGCCGATGGTTTTTCATTGGAGTCTGAGTGACAGCAAGTCTCCTCAGGTCTCCAGGACTCTTCTTTGTATTCTGGCCGTTCTCAACAATGCTGTCGTTTGGAAGGTCTCCACCCGTCCGCCAACTTCCAAGTCCTCCAGTCCCTTTAGTTAGTTTCAAACGCACCAGTTACAATTGGTATAATTGTCACCTGCATTTTCCACAGTTTTTTCAATTCCCTAGCAAGGTCGAGGTACTTATCCTTCTTTTCACATTATTTCAGTTTTATTCTGTGGTCAGCCGGGACAGCAAAGTTGGCTATTTTGTAAATTCTCAATTTTTTTTTTGATTATTATTAAGTCTGGTCTTCTGGCTGGGATTAGGTGATCCGTTTGTATGTTAAAGTCCCACTGGAGTTTATGCGTGGCATTTTCTAGGACAGGTGCTGGGTTGTGCATATACCATTTGTTAGTATGGTCGAATGTAAATTTCTTACACATTTCCCAGTGAATCACCTTAACGAGCCAGTCGTGTCTCGCCTTATATTCCCACTGTGCTAATTTGCTGCATTCGCTTATTATATGATTGATGGTTTCATCTCTGTCACCACATAGCCTCCATTTGCTATTTTGTTGATTCGTATCTATTCTCGCTTTGATACGATTGGTTCTTATGGCGCTGTCTTGTGCTGCTATTAGGAGGGATTCTGTTTCTCTCTTAAAGTTTCCTTTTCTTAGCCATGTCCAAGTTTTTTCGTGTAGGATATTGTTTATTAGTCGTTAAAACTGCCCATGGAGTTGTTTTCTTTCCCATTTTTGTTTCCTAGTTATTGTCATTCTGTTGTTCATCGTGTTCTCAGTTTCGTTTCTGGTGCCTGTAATGAGTCCTCCGTCGTGCTTTTGTATATAGTCTTTGAGTCGCTGTATCGATGCGTCAACGCTGTCTTCAATGCAAGCAAGTCCTCTTCCTCCCTCTTTTCTTTACACATATAGTCTGTCAACGTCGTCTCTGGGATGTAATGCCTAATTAATTGTCATTAGTTTTCTTGTTCTTTGGTCCATTTGTTTAAGTTCGTCTCTGGTCTACTTGAGAAAGGGTCCAGAACATCTAACGTGAGGTACAGCCCAGGTATTTATTCCTTTGATAAGATTTCTGCTATCGAGTTTTGTCTCGAGTAGTTTTCTAGTTCTCCTGAGATATTCTTTCTGAATTTTTTCTTTCATTTCCGCTTGTTTGATGGTGTCAGCCTCCAAGATGCCCAAGTATTTGTAGGTTTCGTTTTTCATTTTTTGCAAACAGTTTGATGTCGTCCATGTACATTAAATGATTAACTTTTTCCTGTGATCTACTGAGTTTGTATCCGGCTGTGTATTTTCTGAGTATGTGGTTAAGTGGGATTATGGCAATTATGAATAGTAAGGGTGATAGAGCATCTCCTTAGAAAATACCTCTTTGGATTTTTGCTTCAGCTAATCTTCTTCCTCATGCTGTCAGTTCGACTCTCCAGGTTTTCATAGTTTTGTCGATGAAGTTTATGACTTCGTCTGATATTTTGTACATTTTGAGGCTGTTTATTATCCAGCTATGCGGAAACATATCATATGCTTTCTTGTAGTTAATCCAAGCCATAGCTAGATTTTTCCGTCTGGTTTTGCTCTCATCTAGGATGTGTTGATCTATGTAGAGTAATTCTGCTATGCCTCTGGATCCTTTGCAACATCCTTTCTGTTCGTCAGGGAACAATCCGAGGCTTGTTAGAGAGTAGTAAATCTCTTCCCATATTTGTGCTGTTAATATTTTCCACATCATTTGTAGGCAAGTTATGGGTCTATAATTGTTTGGGGCGGTTCCTTTGTTCGGGTCCTTTTGTATCAATGTGGTCCTTCCTTCAGTCATCCACACGGGTACGTGTGCTGTTTTAGGCATTTGTTCATTTCTAATGCTAGTCTAATTGAGGTGAACTTCTTGAACCAGAAACCATGTATTCCATAATGGCTTAGCGTCTTCCAGTTTGATACCTTTTTAAGTGTCGTTTTGAGTAAATCAGTGTGTATTTCAGCTTTCGGGCCTTCTTCGAGTTGTTCTAGTTCTCTTGTGATATGGTTTATCCATTCAGCCTTTTCATTATGTTGTTTTGGTTGCCAGAATCGTTCGGTTTCTTTTGCATTCTGCTGTTGGTATGTTTTATTGTCATCTCCTCACAATTGTTGATAGGATTTTTTTTTCATTGTTTTGCAATGTCCTATTTTGTCTGTATTGTTTTACCCTTTGTCGATATCTTTTTAACCTTCCTTTTTTTGCTAGTACTTTCTGGTATATTTCCTTAAGTTGTATCGTAAGTTTTTCCTGTGTGGTCTTTTCTTTCCTGTTCCTATTTATTTCAGCGTTTTTTCTTTTGTTTTATCATTTTTAGCTGTTTTTGTAGATTTTCTATCTGAGTTTCTAGTCGAAATTCCCATCCTGGTTTTGACTTTTCTTTCATGTTTTTTGAGGGGATCCCAATTTTCTCGCAAACTAATTTCGCTCCAGCATAAATTAGTTCATTTAATTCGGTTATATTATTCGTTGATATACATGTCAGTACTTGATTTACTTTATTTGTCTCTGCCTTGACTATTCTCCATTCAATGTTTCTTAATGAAGGTAAAGTGGTCTTTTCACTGTATAAGATTCTCTTTAAATTTCATAGAATTAACTTTTGTTCCTGTGTTAGTTCTAGGTTGTTTTGTTGTGTAGTGTTTGGTTGGGTGGGGTTTCCATTTTCCAAAGTTCGTTCATTTTGGATGGGCTGTTTTTGTTTGTTGATATTTGATGTGTCAGGTAATGTATTTCTCCTTTCTTGATCATTTATTTTTTGGTGTATTTCAACTATTCCGAGTTCTGAAAACCAACCCTTCTTCATTATCGTTCTAACTTGATAGGTGAGTCTCTGACTAGTTGTCTGAAAAATAGAAAGTTCTTACCAAATCTCCATCATTCTTCTTCTTCTTCTTCTTCTTCTTCTTCTTCTTCTTCTTCTTCTTCTTCTTCTTCTTCTTCTTCTTCTTCTTCTTATTATTATTATTATTATTATTATTATTATTACGAGTTTTTCCCACAAGCTTTAGCTGGTGGTATTTTGCTAGTGTCAGAGTGAGAGTGAGTCTCCTCAGGTTTGCCGGACTCTTCTCAGTATTTTGGTCGATCTTAACAATGATGTAGTTTAGATGGTCTCGAACCTTCTCCTGATTTCAAATTCTTCCAGGCTTTTATCCTTGCCTTTGGAAACCGTTCCAAGTGCACCAACTACAATTAATATCATCGTCACTCTCATGCTTCACAGCACTTTTAGTTCTCAAGCAAGTTCAAATTATTTATATACATTTTTGCTTTCTTTTATTTTTACTCTGTGGTCTTCTGGAACGGCAAAATCTACAATATTATAAGATCTTTTTCTCTTGTTGATAAACATTAAGTCTGGTCTTAGCAGCTGATCCATTTGTATCTTACAATTTCAGAGAATCTTAAGCGTCTCATTCTTTACGACTGTTTCTAGTTTGTGTAAATATCATAAAGTAGTGTAGTAAAATTTTCATCTCTAGTACGATTCCTTGTGGATCACCTTTCCTGTCCAACCGTGACTTGTACTCTTTTGTGGTAGTTTGCTGCATTCATTTATTATGTGATTAAATGTCTCATCTCTGTCTCCTCATAAGCTACACTTTCTATTCTTTTGCATATTATCAATTTTTGCTTTTAAATAATTGATCCTCATGTCATTATTCCTTATTGATATTAACAGAGCTTCGGTTTATCTTTTGAGGATTCCCTTTCGCTACATGTCAAGGTATTCTCGTGTGAGATTTTTCCAGGTTGTCGCTTGAAATATCTCTTCAGTTGTTTTTCTTCTCTCATTCCTGTTTTCTAGATTTTGTTCGTTGCTATTTCTTCTTTTATTGCCTTTGCTGATACTCGTTTCTGCACTTAGCCTTTTTTTTTTTGCTCTCTTTTGTGCATTTCTCGTGGCCTAGTATTGATGCATCTACACAACACTCAAAACTGCCAAGTCTTCTCCCACATTCTTTTCTTGACACATATAATCTATGTAATCTCTCGTTTATAAGGCCTTGTTAACAGTCAGTAATTCCCTTGTCCTTTGTTCTATTCACTTGTCCACTTACTGAATGGTCCAGAGCATCTTACTTAGTGGACTACACTGGCCGTTTTTCTTTTGATGACATTTCTCCCATAGAGCTTGGTTTTGAGAATTTTTCTTGTTTTGAGGTACTGTTTTCCAATTTTTTTTCATTTCAGTTTTTTTAATGATGTTTGCTTCCTATGTTCTCAAGTAATTGTACTTTTTCTTCTTTCTAAGTGTTCTCATACTTTCCTTATTTGATAGGTTTATTCCTTTCATTGCTTCTCTTTTTTTACTTTTCATTAAAAGCATCGCACACTTTTCATTTCTTGCAAACATCTTGATATTATCCATATACATTTGGCAGCTAATTTTTTCCTGTGATTTTGTAAATTTGTAGCCCAGGTGCATTTCCTGAGTATATAATCTTGTGTCATCGTTGATATGACAAACAGGAGTGGAACGAGAGAGTTTCCTCTCTGGATTTTCATCTCCGCTAGAGATTGTTCTAATGCTGCTAATTTCTTTTCCTTTTTTTTTTTTTTTTTGCAGCAGTCTTTTTTGCTCATTTCACTGCATTATGCCTTTGTGTATTTTTCCTCCCATAGTTCTTTCCCTTGTTCCCAGGTTCACGCAGTTTCTGTATTTGTCCCAGTCTCATTTCACATCCAGGTTTTGTATATCTGTCCGGGTTCCTTTGGGAGATACCAATTTTTTTCGTTGACTACTTTTTCTCTTGTAACAATTACATCGTTTTACTAGGTGATGTTATCCATTGAGATATTTTTAACAATTTATTTTTATCATTTTACGCATTCGAGCGTTTTTCACACCAGCGTTTGCTGATGGTTTTCCATTGGGGGATGATTGAAAACAAATCTTCTTAAGTCACCTGGATTCTTACAGTTTTTTGGCCGATCTCAATGATGAATAGTCTGGATTATTTCTCTAATTTCCGACTGTTCAAATCCCATTTACTAACATTTTGGAAGCGTTCCAAGTACACCAATTACAGTTGCTATCACCATCACCCACATGTTTCACAGTGTTTTTTTTTTAGTTTTTTGACCAGGTCCAACTATTTATCGATCTATTCACTTTTTATTTTATTTTCACTCTGCGTTTCGCTGGAACCGCAAAATACTGTTGACAACCAGTTCTCTTTTATTTTTTTAAATTAACACTAGGTCTGGTCTTCCTACCGGCATTAGGTGGTCCATTTGTATTTCAAAACACCAGAGAATGCATTTCTTTTTCTTGGATAGATTCTGTTTTGTCCCTATAAAATTTGGTACTATGAGTAGAATTTAATTTCCTGCTCAAGTCCCAGTGGATAATCTTTACCATTCAGTCATAGTTAGTTTTGTACTCCATCTGAACTGGTGAGTTGAATTCGTTTACTATAGAATTACATGTTTCATCTCTTTCTTCGCATAACTTACTGTTGCGTATTATCAATTCTTGCTTTAACATAATTAGTCCTGATGCTGTCGTTTTATTCTGTTATTAGAAAAGATTCAATTATTCTCTTGAAATGTCCCTTTTTGTAGCCATGTTCAGATCTTCACGTATTCAATCTCACCAGTTTGTTCTTTGAAATCTCCATTCGTCTTTTTCTCATTTCTGTTTCCCATTTTAAGTTATTTTTCTATTTGTATTCATATTGCGACTGTTGGAATTGCTTGTTGAAATTCATCTTTTCTTAGATCTTCTTAATGTAGTCCTTGAGTCCTTGTATTGACAGCTCTATGCAATGCTCATTGCTTGCAAGTCCTCTTCCTCTTTTTCTTAAAGACATATACTCTGTATATGCCATCTCTTTGATAAAAGCTCTCGTGCGTAGTCATCAGTTTTTTGTACTTTATTCCATTTTTCTTAGTTCCTCTCTACAAAAGATGCATCTTTGGATTTTACCACTGCTAGACTTTGACCTCCTGCTCTCAGTTCGACCCTCCAGTTTTTCCAGGCATTCGTAATAAAGTTTATGATTTTGTCAGATATCTTGTACATTTTCAGACACTATTATTTACGTTTATGGCCTTATTGTAGTCAATCCATACCATGGTTACTCTCTTCCACCTCATTTTGACTTCTTTGCTGATATACTCTTCTCTGTATAGTAGTTCATTTGTTCATTTTTCTTTTTGCCTGTAGAATGCTTTTTGTTCTTCTGGAAAGTGTCAGTGGCCTACAAGTAAGAAATAAATTTCTTTTCTTATCTGTGCAGTCTAGATTTTCCACATCATAAATAAACACGTTATCGGTCTATAGTTGCTGGAGATGTCTCGTTTTTGGCTCCCTTTGCGTCGGGGTAAATTTTCTTATTTGGAACTGATTACGTCCTCCAAGCATTTATTCACTCACAGAGCCAATCTGTTGTGGGTAGACGTGAATCATTTATAGCAGAATCCATATATACCGCCATGTTCTAGCGTTTTCTAATTTGGTATTTTCTCGAGTTTAGCTCTCAGCGTATCCAGGTGTACGTTTGCCTTGGAGTCCCCCTCGAATTATTCTAATTTTTTTTTTCATGTTATTTATTCATTCAACATTTCTAAAGAACTTACTAAAAGAGTTGTTCTTTCCTTCTTCATATTTTACTCCAAAATTATTTTGTTTCTTTTACCACCGGTTGCTGATTGGAAGAATTTTTTTCGTTATTTTGGAACGTCCTTTTTATTTGTATTATTTGACTCAGTCCTGTTAACTTTTCAGTCTTCCTTTTTTCGCCAATATTTCTGATTTATTTTTTCCAGTTTTGTTATCAGACTTGTCTGTATTTGTTGTTTTGGGATCCTTTCTTTCCGTTGGATTCTTCTATGTTTCACCTTCCTTGGTGGTTTCATTTGCAGTCGCAGTGTCTTTATTTGTTCTTCTGGTCTCATTTTCTATTCAGTTTTTGGATTCCGTAGGTGTTTACTTATTTTATTGCAGATTATTTTTGCTCCGGTATAAATCAATTCGTTCAGTTCGGTGAAGTCCGTTGGGATATGTTGCAATACTTTTTCGGTCTCTAACTTTTTTCCACTCTTGATTCCTTAGGGATGATATTGTAGTCTTCTCTTTACTCAATTTTTTAAGAATTAATTCTAAATTTGTCCTGTTTTCTTGTGTTAATAGTGATGCGTGTCTGGGTTCAGTATTGATTTGTCTTTCTCTATTTTGTGTTTCACTTCGTTAAGGGAGCTCTCTTTGAGTAAGTTCTTCACGATTTACCTGTTCACACATTTCTAGTATCTGAAGGTAAAAAAAAAATGCTTGCTTTCTTTAAAAATCAACCTCGCTTATTCATCAAGTCTTTAATTTGTATTAAATTTAGTGGATCCTGTCCAGATGTCTTTTATTAGTTTCCTATATCCTTTTTGCGTAGGGTTGCTTTGGAAATAATAATCGATTACTTTTTTGTTGTCTTTCCTAGTCCTTTTTCCTCCTAAAATGTATTTTACATGCATTGTTGCTTTTGTCTTCTGTACCTGAAATATAAGCAACTAGCATCCTCAAAGTGCTGATTGAATCCCGCATGCTGGATATCAAGGGAGCACCTGCCAATCATGGCACCCAAGCCTGTGGTCTGGGTTCCGCGTTGATTTGAATTGGTCATTTTCCTGATAGTATAATGTAGCTCTGCGAGACCCAGGGGCATATTTATATCTGTACTCCGGCCACAGATGAGACCTAGTAATCTTTTAACAAAGTAAACTTTTATGCAGGCCACGCAAAAATATGACTCAAAAAATTCAAAATTTATTCCTACGAAAGCTGTAAGATTGAACGTGTCTTTGCTTAAGACTCGTGTTTAGAAATTTGCCCACTAGACATTTTTATGGATTCGATAATATACCTTCAGTGGGCTTCTGAATCTATGATTTTTCCTTTCTTAAAAGACAGTTTGTTCATTTATACCAACCACGTGACCCAAGGGTGAAAGGGAGACAAAGACGGAGACAGATACAAACAGAACATGGTAGTAGAATGCCAGCCACACTCCTTTTTTTCATACTTCTTTTCTTTTTGTTTACTCACGTTCATTTACTGGATTACTAATTCTCAAATTTCCAGGTTTTAATTCGATATTAAGATGAAGATTTTTAGAATTTTTCAAGTTGGCAATTTTCAATAAATAGGAAAGAATATAAATTTAGAAAGTTAAATTCTTTTGGTTTTCCACGTCTTTATGAAGATGTGGTCTCAAACATCACTGCTCACTGTCATTGAATATTCTTTTCAGTTTATTCATTTACACCTATTTATCAACTTTGGTAAGTTATTTTTACAAAAATAATTTCAGTTAGGTGACCTGTGGGATAAGAAAGAAACAAAAACAGAACGCTGGTTGTAAAATTACCGCCATTTCTTTTATTTTTACCTTTCTTTTCTTTTTGTTTACTCACGTTCATTTAGTGGATAGTACTTATAAAATTTCTAGGTTTTAAAAGACTAAATTTTAATTTGATAGTGAGGCAAAGCTTTTTTGAATTTTTTTAACCGACAAATTTCAATAAATATCAACAAATATAAATCTAGGAGTGTGAATACTGACTTTTGGCACAAGTAAAAGAAATTTGGTCCTCAAGAAAATTTTTTCCCTCATTCAATCCATCTGTCTGTTTTATTCTATTAATCTTTTCATCATTTCACTGCATGATCTAAGACTTTCACCTTTATATGTAAAATACGGAGAATTATATGCCTTAGCCTGCCATGCAAGCCTAATACCTGTTGAAAGTGGGTTTGAATTCAGAGTTGCCATTTTGAGAAAATCAAGCTAAGAGAGCCCATTCTAGCCGACTATTTTATGTTACTTCTTTTTCTTTCCCGCTTCGTTATTCGAATTAAAAATATTCGTTTTTTGTTGAAATTTATTCACTGTTTCTCTCTCCAGCTTCTTTTTTTTACCTTCTTTTTCGAATCTTCTTCATCTTTTCATCGTCTATCTTTGATAAGTTTTCATTTTTTGATTTTTAATTTTTCTTTTTCCACGTTTTATTGTTCTTTCTCAATCTAACTCAGTCATCACCGGACCCAACATCTCGTTCAATTTTCTTCAATTCGCGTTGCCTTATCCTTTGAAAGAATGTCAAATAGAAAAGATCGTATTCTTCATTTATAACTGATATGCAAGTTTTATTTTGTCTTACTTTGACGCTTTATTTTTGCTTGAGCTTTTCTAACATTCCTCCGCACCACGCAGATATTTATTCTTTTTCCAGCGCCCTGCTTTCGTGCTGCTCACCTGAAACCAACAGTTTCACTTTCAGAATGTCTTGCTGACTACGAAGTTTCCTTACATCAATGAAGGGAAATAACAAAGCGGAAATCCAGTGATGGATAAAACAAAATGATAAATGATCTGGTTGAAAATGTTTCTTCTGCATGATAAACGATTTGTGCAAGTCCAATTAATTGTAGATATTGGAATCAGAC
This sequence comes from Sepioteuthis lessoniana, assembly GCA_963585895.1. Lineage (NCBI taxonomy): Eukaryota > Metazoa > Mollusca > Cephalopoda > Myopsida > Loliginidae > Sepioteuthis > Sepioteuthis lessoniana. Next base: position 131,989,360 of record OY757909.1, on the reverse strand, counting down.
GTTATCACAACCAAGTGGCAGCCAATCGTTTTCTCTCTGTCTTGCAAGCTAGATTGCTCCCAGTCTCTGACTGTGTGTCTGTCTGTCACACATTGTGTCCTCCCGTCTCTCTCTCTCTCTCTCTCTCTCTGTGCTCGCATGTGTTTGTGTACATATATACTTCCTTTTAATAAGTTAATCTATCTATCTATCTATCTATCTATCACATTCTACTCCAATATATCTTTCTGTGTGTATGTGATAAATTGCCGAAGAGTAAAATGTAACGCCCCTTCATAAACAGTCCCATGAAGAAGTTTTAGCCCGATCAATTATTTTTCAAATAAATAAAAACTTTTCATTTTTATTAATAAGTCGTACTTTTAGTTGTAAAGTAAAATTGTATATAAAATAATATTAAAAACCTATTAACATACAAGATAAAATAGCCACACTATTTAACTTAATTTAAAAGTGGTGCATACAAATGTTTTAACCCAGATATCAATATTTACTAAATACTTACAAATTTCCCTTTTTTCATAATAAATATGCCTGAAATTATAGAAACTATAAAATAAATTTCAATTTAACCGATTAATATTGAATGATGGGTAAAGTTTCTCTTGAAAAGCAGTCACGAGTGGTTGAATTACTGAAGAAGTGGAAATTTCAGCGAGCGGTTATGGAAGAAGTGGGAATTTCAAGTGGAGCAATACGCTGAATTGCCAGAAAAATGCTGCTAACCAACAGTGCCCAAGATCGTCGAAAATCTGGTCGACCGAGCAAGTTGGATCTTGGAAGCAAAGGAAAGTTTGTCAGAGTGTCTACAGCTAACCCCAAATTTACAGCTCGACAAGTTTGTGATGAAAGTGCTATCATCACTACAGTGCCCGTGGACACTGTCAGAAGAATCTTATGAGATGCTGGGCTCATAGGATGTGTGCCATTAACAAACTGTCTTTGTCGAAATGACACATCAAACTTTGCTTGAAATGGAAAAAACAACATTCGATGTGGGAGGACAAAATGTCTGGAAGAAAGTTTTGTTCAGTGATGAATCAAAGATTGAACTTGATCCTAATAGACGAGTGTACGTCAAACGACTCAGTGGACAAACTCATAATCCAAGACACACCACAAAAACTGTAAAGTTTGATGCAAAGAGTATCATGGTATGGGGTTACATCAAAGGAAATGGCCAGAGAAAGTTCCTAAAAATCGATGGCACTTTGAATAGACAAAATACATAGCAATTTTAAGAGTATTTACTTCCTAGCATTACTGATGGTGAAATCTTTCAACAATATGGCGCATCTTCCCATACCACGAGAGCTACCAAAATATTTTTCACAGATAATGACATGTATCTGCTGGAAAATGGCCCCGACAAAGTCCAGATCTCAGTATTATAGAACATTTATGGGGAGTTCTGAAAAAGAACATTTTGGCGATAAAGCCAAGGAGTGTTCAAGATCTTTGGGAAATTTGCTAGTAAGAGTGGGGAAAAATCCCAACAAAACAATTGAGTTGTATAACTCGATGGGATGCCGAATAGCTGCTGTTATTGCTTCAAAAGGTCAGCATACAAAGTTTTAATGAAAATAATGTTTCGTACAATATTTTATATTAATCAAAATAGTAAAATTTGGATATTATATATATATTTTCTGATGGGCTAAAATATAAGCATAACATACTTTTGGGTTAATATTTTTTGTCAAACTTCATATGAATTACTTTAAGAATTTTAAACTTATATTGTGATAAAAATTAATTTTAGATATTATATGTATAAACATTTACGTTGAAGTTTGAAAATTTTTGTTACAAAAGCATACTATTTAATCAAATTTAAAAAATTAAATCGGGCTAAAACTTTTGCACGGCATGGTATATAAAGCATCAGTATTACGGCTTGCTGACAATCAGGAATACTTTGATACTTTCTCGTTATCCATTCCTATGGACCAATTCCCTTGATTAGTTATCTACAAAATATCCATTGTCCACACAAAACTGATGAACGTAAGTTTTTGATGGTCGGTTAACACTGGTGGGTCCTTGTGCAGTAGTCCATGGGAGAATGTTACTTATTAATTTATCCTTACTTTTCCTGCAGTACCCAGCATCATCTTGTTCGTCTTACTTGGATGGTTTATGAGATTGGATGTAAGTGGTCGTCCAATAGCTATTTTGTGGGATGATTCTGCTTGTAGAATATCTTCAAAACAGCACGCTGTATCCTTGCGTAGATCCCATCTAGCTTTTTATCCATGCATTTCGTTAAAGTCTAAGTGGTACAACCATACAATAGCACTGACATAGTTACCGTTTGGAAGAATCCCCGTTTTATACTATCAGAGAGAACTGATTTCCATATCAGTCAATAGCAGTCCATGCATTACCTATGCCTAGGTTGACATCACATTTTGTTGATGAGACACTGTTACAGAGTATGTGAACTTGTCGACTAAATTCAGGGCCTTACTAGTTAATGAGAACCTCTACTCTCTCCCTCTCTGGATTTATATACACCGATATATATATATATATATATATATATATATATATGTGTGTGTGTGTGTGTATGCAGGTATACATATATTTGATAGACTCTCCCGTTAATCTCGACGGACCGGGTGAGATGGATAAATTGTCACCATTTTGAATGAATAATTTTGCGTATGTGCTTTGTTCTTTTTCCAGTTTTTGTCTACTGTGAAGTTGGAAACTGTCTTTAAGGAAGCAGCACCATGACGAAATTTACTCCTCCAGAAATTTGAAAACGGCATGCAGTACTGTTGACATTCACGCCGGAAGCGACAATACAAATATTTCACACTGTTTGGGTGTCCCTCGGAAGACAAGATTCAGATTCATATTGATGAAAACCAAATATTCAGTCCATATGATGATGTTTACGGTGGTCACTAGTGATAGTGACGTTATGCTTCCGTTCATATCAACACAGAGGCCTACATTAAGTGTCTGGAGGAGAAAATGCTGCCCTGGATCGAATGGGCGGCTAACTGAAGACGTTTTGTCAGGCAACATGGCCCTGTGCTATGCCACATAAGTAGGAGAACCTTGTGTTGGCTGTCAGGAAGTTTCTGTGACCACGTCACTCCAAACATCTGACTGCTTAACTCCCTCGGTCGCAATACTCTGGATTATTCATGTAGATACAATTGAATGAAAGATAAAAATAACTTTGTGAAACATTAAAGATGAACTGAAAGCAATTATAACGGCAGCATTTACGAAATTGATTAGGATGTCGTTGGAAAGGCTCGCAAGAGACTTCGAAGTCGTCTGGAGGCCACGGTTGAAGTCAATAGCGATTTCTTTCAATAAATTTATTTCTAGATATTTTCATACTGTTTTGGTAAATATATCTGATAAGGTGAGATGTAGGTGTTATTTTATCTTTTGCGTATTTAGACGACAGTTTACCTATCTCACCCTGTATGAGGGCTCATCAGTTCAGTTTAATATGTGAATCGTTGGGCTACTTATACAGGTGATTTGTTTATAGTAGTGAAGGCTTGTGCTTAACCAGCCGCACTTATTAGATTAGCAGATAATGGAAGGTGCACCAGTGTGCTAAGTCCAGCCTGCCCTACAATTTTAACCACAGCTGGAGGTAGAAGAGATGGGTTTCCATACGTCTCCTGAGTTGGAATGAATTCTGTGGTTAGCGCACACTGAATAATTTTCAGGTCCGTCATTTCTGTAGCAAAAAGTTCTTTAGTCTTTCTTCTGTCTCTTTCAAATGACCCATGAACTTAATTACGGAACTCAATAATATCATTGTGTCTCCAGAAAATGTTTCCCACGTATCCTTCTCTGTTGTGATTTTTTCCCCATTGTTCTGTTTATACAGTGTTATCTCTGATTGGAAAAATCTGTGAAGCTAAATTCTACAATCATCGTTCTATCCAGCTCAGATTGTGTTGCTGATGCTATAGGATCTTTAGCTACTATTTTCTATTCACTTTATCTATATCATTAACAACAGAATTTGGACTACTGAATAGGCTTATATCAGTAGTTGTACTTTGATCAGTCAAGTCTGCATAATTTCTGGTTAAGAGATGTCGTTTTGGAGTGGCACAAATATTCGTCCAGTTCTTTTCTTTAGCAACCACAAATCAGCGGAAATATTCCATGTCAGTTTGACTGGTCTAAGTTGTTGTTAAAGAGCCTATATCTTTGTTCTGCAGATCATCATTTGAAAAAAAACAACTCATCTCTTGTTTGAGAAGAAAATCCAAACGTGATTGATATTCAGGAAACTCAGATAGCAAATCCTTTTTAAAGACGGCTTCTGCATCTGATTCTGGTGCTGAAGCTACAGTCTCCATCAATCTGTCCGAATAATTGAAGAAAGTCTGTAGTTCATTCTGTTTATTTAAGATTTATTTTATGATAACTAGTTGTTTGAGATTTTGTTTTCCAAGAATAGATAAAAGTTCATAATTTTAGGCAGCTGTTTTTTGGGAATTATATATATATATATATATATATATATATATATATATATATATACGTCGTCACAATAGCCTAGTACATAAAATGGGAGTTTATTTATGGTTACCTCTATTAGCATTTGACACCCTCCCGAGTCTGTAACCCCAAGGAAGCGGAATGTTTTCATTCTTAATCTATTTTCTCATCTCTCTCTCTCTCTCTCTCTCTCTCACACACACACACACACACACACACACACACACACACACACACACACACACACACACATATATATATATATATATATATATATATATATATATAAAGAAGTCGCGTCTATTTTGACATGTACGTGTCAACTTATAATTAAGGAAAGAGAGCATTAAAATCGCGCATTCCCCTTAATATGTTTATAATAAGAAAAAGTACAAACTTAGTCTTTGATCTTTACTGATCAAATGATATAATTCGCGAAGTAAAAATCAATCTTCACAGTTTTTCATTTGTAAATACAAACAAACACATGCAACTCTTCAGTTCTTCTTAGACCCACCATGTTAAAATATCACACAAGTTTCATCGACGAAATTTGAATTTGATACTTTTTTGAAAATTATTGTTTCATTATTTAGTACTAATTGTAAAAAGAAAATAAATTCTCAATTTTGGGGAGAACTAAAAAAATCGCTAAAATTTTTCAGACAAAGGGGAAACATTTTAAAATACTCTTTTAGATGTAAGCCTGACAAAAAAATTGTAATACAAAAAGAAATTAATCTTTATTTCTTTGCTTCTTTATGGAGTACCTACCTACAATGTAAAAAGAAAAAATCAATGAAAACATCGTTGATTGATAACTTAAAAACTTATTTGTAAATTAATACTTTTCATATTTCTTAAAGAAAATATGTTCTTTTTTAGTCTGTGTAACTAAAAAACTTTAAAAAAATAAAAGAAAAGAAAAAAAAGACTATTTTTAGATTGGATGAATGCTTTTCATTTGAATTAATACGCAAAATTTTCCACCCCAAAAAAAGCACATTTTAAATTTTTACATTCATATTATGGTTACATTTTTAAAGGGCAGAAAATACATTTTTTATCATTCTAACTCAACCGGCAATTAAGAAGTGAATCTGAATTTTTGTTATATTTTCAAAGTCTTTAAAAAAATAAAATGATAATGTTTCAAACTATTTAATAGTTTAGGGTTACATTTTTCTAGATAATGTTTTAAATGTAAATGAAACAAACCAAAAAAAAAAAAATCCTTGAATAAAGAATATTATAATACGTGAATTCTTAGATTATTTTATTGCTGAATTTTTAGAGAGTAAATAAAAATTTGAATGGAAAATTTGATGTTTTTCTGAAAATTATTAACTTAAATTGTTCTATAATTGTAAAGAATAAAGTTTTATTGGAGACCGAAAAAAAAATCATAAAGTTTTAAAAATTTCTCCAATATAGATTTACATATTTTCATATATTTTAAATATGAACTAAAAAAGAAAAAAGAAAAGAAAAGAAAACAATTCACTAAATAAAAGAATACTTTTCATTTAAATTAATTGGCGAAATCTTTCATCAACAAATACGGACATATTTTTAATTCTTATCTTCTCTTTTCCCACTTTCTATTTCACACACTTGCATAACTAAAATCTTTTAGTCATGATCCGAGTACCTCTGCTAGTATCTATATATAGTCATGAGGTAGAAATGAATAAATAAAATCAATATGTTAGGTCGTTTCATAAGAGAACAGGGAAATTATATAACACTCACATATGCTTAGGCATGTACACTCACACACACTCACGATTTTACTAATGACAGCCAACACTGCTGGTTTTGTAAAAGCCACTTTATTAATAAAATCGAATTCTTCAAGATTGCAAAAGTCACAACGATGGAGGGAATGTTTCAAAAGATGCAGATCACGAAGATTGAAGATGGAAGACTATTGATTATCAAATGAATGTCTTGACGAGTTTGCCAGTTAGAAAAACAAGAAATGCACAAGAAAGACCTTCCTTTTTAGAATCGATTATCAACAGTGGATAACACAAAGAGTTGAAAAAATAAAATATGGTGAAAGACATTCTTCTTATAATGAGAAAGTTTACCAAACCAGGGGTGAGAGGCACTGAAATGTAAAAACTTAGTTCAGCCCCTTTTCAGAAGTTTATTTTATTTCATTTTATTTTATTTTTGCAATCGCTGTGGCGGGCGGGTGGGGGGATATACATGTTTTATATTGGTTCTGTTTGTAGAACTTCATCAGAAATTTAAAGCCTTTTAAGATCTTTCTTTCTGAAAGTCAAAGAAAAGAAGATACGTACGCGCGTGCGTGCACACACACACACACACATACACACACACACACACATATATATATATATATATATATATATATATATATATATATATATATGTATATATATAGTTCCTCTGGTCAGTCTTTCTGAAAGAGTCAACACGGAACAGTTTGGAAGGACGTTTTTTATAACAAACCACTAAACTCAGTTGCTCGTTGACAGTCACACAGATGGTGTATATAAAAATAAAAATCGTAATTGAACCTTTGGAAAGAACTATGCAATTTTTTCACTCGTGCAATCTATTAATGCTTATTTGTCTTGTAACATATTCCTACCATTTTTGTTTATTATCATTATTGTTATTATTATACTCTAAAATATACAAAGTTTTGCTTTTGACGATTAATGAGAACAAAGCCATTGTCTGTTGAGTGGCATTGTGCTTGCCCAGAGCAGCTAACACGGGTACATCAACTCGCTCTTTCTGTTACCACTTCCCTTCTTTATTTCCACATTTTTTCCTTACTCACATCTTTGTCTTCTCTTTTCCACTTTATCACAAAAACTAGTTATCTCCCTTCTTCACAAGTTTTCTCTTTCTAAATCTGTTCACTTCTTTCTTTTTTTCTTCTCTTTTTATAATTTGCAAATTAAGCAATTTCATTAACTTATTCCTGAAATAAGTGAAATCATTTAAAACATTTAGTTCTAAATCTTTGTTAAAAATTATATATCTTTTTATTAGAACATATTTTTAGAGATTATAGATTCTCTTCTCTTTCTCTCTCTCTCTCTCTCTCTCTCTCTCTCTCTCTCTCTCTCTCTATCTATCTCTTTCTATCTCTATCTCTTTCTATCTGTCTTTTTCTCCTCTTTTGTATTAGCGTATATGCGTGTATGTGCGTATGTGTGAGGACATACGCATATACATATATAAATTAAAGTGTAATATATATATATATATATATATATATATATATATATATATGTATATATATATATATATATATATATATATTACACTTTAATTTATATATGTATATGCGTATATTGCTATTTTGTGCCCTAGTGGCATCCTGAGTTATATGTTCTTATATGATTTTTCCAAAAGAGCCCAAAATATAATGGCCCTTAGGTAGATTAAACTTTTGTTTCTTTAGCATCCAGTTTCATCAGAAAAATCTTTTCGAGCGGCTTTTTAATATTTTGATACTATGAATTAGAAAAAATTACGCATATACTTTTACATTTTCAACTTTAAATGAAAGTCGCATTTCCTACATTTTATTATTGTCTTTTTTTGCTTTTCCTTTCTTTTCCTTTTTTCCATCTTTTCCTTTTTTTATTTTATTCTATATTTCTTTGTTTTTATTTATTCAAATTTTTTTTTCGTATTTTCTCTCTTTTTTCTTACTTCTGTATTTCTTCTTTTTTAAAAATTTTTTCTCTTTGGATTTCAGTTTATTTTTAAATGTTTCTTTTTTAAAATCATTCTTTCCTATCTATTTTTTTTCTTTTATTTCTTTTCTTCCTTAAATCCACGCATTGTTCTTTTTTGTTTTGTTTTGTTTTGTTTTTCGATTCTTTATTTTAATCATATAAAATATTTGCCTTTTTACTTATTTTCTTTCATTCTCTTTTTGTGTGTGTGTGTGTGTGTGTAAATCTTATTCGCTCTTTTCCGGAGAGTGTGTGAGTACAATTTCGTTCACTCTTTAACTCCGGTATGTCGACTAACTGTAAATTCGGGCGGCTGTTTCGAAGTTGTCGGCCAGGCGTCTGTTTTGCCGCTATTATTAGCGTCATCTCGGCGCCCCTCTCCTTGTCCTATTACCCGGGTGTGCAGGTCGAACAGTGACAGCTGGGCATCAGAAAGTGTGATTAGAGACATGGAACATACAATCCACCCCCCTAAAAAAAAAAAAAAATGAAAAAAGAAGTGACTGGGAACCTAGCACCGCAACCCGCCACCACCCATTACCGTTGCTGGTGCTACCCAAGGGTACCGAATGAAACATGGAAAGAACAAAAGAGACATTTTGGATAATAATGATTGTTATTGTTGTTGTTTACATGTGTCAATAATAATAATAATAATAATAATAATAATAATAATAATAATAATAAAGGCAGGAAAGAAAGAAAGAAAAAAAAAACTACAATATTTCTCTCGCTTATCATTTACTTTTTATTTTATTGTGAAATAAAGAAAACTGCCCAAATATTAGAAATAAAAAGAATATTGATGATGACAATCTTCAAGACATTAATATTACCATTCTCACCACGACCACCACTACCAAAAAAAAAAAATTAAAAAATAAATAAAAATAAATAAATAAAGGAAGGAAGAAAGAAAAAAAACAACCATAATAAATATGATGATATTAATTATAATATCATCGTTTTTTAATATTGTTGAATTCAAGGAAGGAACAATTTTCATCATTAAATAATTAACAAACACAAATAACCCTAAAATAAAAATTAAAAAATTAAAAATTAAAAAAAATCAATGAGTAATAACAAACAATAAAAAAATAAACGAAAAAAAAAACTTGCAATATTGACTTGCTGTTACTTTATATATAGTGGGTATATTTATTTCGATAAGTTTTATGGCATATCAACCCTTTTGTGTTATTTTATGTTAAACATTGATTACACACACACACACACACACACACACACACACACACACACACACACACACACACACACACACATATATATATATATATATATAAGATTTGTAAGGGAATAGATTTTGGTGTTATTTAAGACTAATAATTCTATTTAATAATATTACTTCTCAATAAAAAATTTGACACTTCTTTTTGATCCATAGATAGGACCCTAACAGGTAATTGCACTTTGAATCAGGTAGAAATGTCAACGGAGTGGAAGTCCGCATTCCCCAAAACTTCTGAATTGGAGCCTCACTATTAGATCCAGTTTACTGTTATAACCTGGACACGTGGATATTTAACGAGTAGAAAATAATAAAATCATTTGAACAAATTATTTAATAGCCAAAGAAGATAAGACAATAGAATAGCAAAATATAAGGTATACAATAAGTGAATGTAGAAATTAGCTTAGAAGGAATGCAAAAGTTAATATGATTGGATTGGAATATTGAATATTTGGGCTCAGAGATGAACTTCCACCTATCCATCTCGGTTCCAGATTTTTGCTGGGTTGCTAAAGGCATGACACAACACTCCTCCTTACTGTCAACTTCATTCCCTTACGTGAGTAATAAAGAGAGATCTATTTTTCTAAAGAGAGATCTCATGCCTATTCCTTATTCATTGCTTCATTATGGTTTATTCCTTTATCATTCATCACGGTTATACAACACTGATGTTGAGGGCCGATGTCTACAGTCCTGTTGAGTGTGCAAATTATTTTTCGATATCAAATAAGCGAGTGCAAAAAAATAGAAATAGAAATATGTAATTTACGCAAATCCCAAATTTCTAAGCATAAAATAAACTCAGACGCACATTTATATGGTTTCAAGTATAATCTAAAGTTGATGATTCATGTTCAATTTCGTGAGTGGGCTGAAAATTTCTATGGCTGACGTCCAATTTACAGTTGATGACATTTTTGGACCAATGGGATCCAAACACTGAAACACTGATGGAAGAAATGTGTTGACTGCAACGAGGACTATGTTAAAAAATAAACCTTATTCGATGAGAGTATCTTGGTCAGCCAACGAACTTTTCAGCCAACGCTCGTTTATGGTTTCCATTAACTATTTCTTTTTAATAAGAAAAATTTCTTGACCCATAGTATTCTAATATAATACAAATAATTTTTAACAAATCTATTTGACCCATTGAATTGAACCTAACAGACATTAACACTCCGGGTCAGAGTAGATGAGAGAGGAGTACAGAAAGAGGTGACTCCTCACTGACGAGTTCCAGAAATGAAACTTCATTCCTGAATGCAGATTATTCTCATACTAAGACATCATTTGGGTGGGGGGAGACTTATTCCTCTGCCGGGACTACAGTAGGTTTGTTCGAACTCATACCGACATGACTATCGTTTTGATTGAGTTTTATTATAGAGAAATATTGATTTATATCGCTTAATCACTGTTGGTTGGGTTGATCTAATTTCTTTTTACATGTTATCGATTTCTTCACAGAAAGATGTTGGGTGGTTAGTTGTTTAGGTTTTATGGCATATCAACCTTTGTTGGTCATTTAACGCCAAATCCATTTTTATACAAATAATCAGTTCTATTTCTAACAATTCAGTTTAGCATGAGTAAACAGTTTAATTGTCAAAAAACATTTCTGTTTCATGCTATTCTGTTTATTCAAACAGTTCTAATTCAGTCACTTCAGTTTAGTATAAGTATAGATTTTGTTTACACACAGTTAAATGTCAAAACAGAAAGAGTTTCGCTTCATTGCTGCAAGGGAATATTATACAACACTTTTCCCCTTTCGTGATTTTCAAATCCCTGATATGATTTTCAATTATCATTACAACAACAACAACAACAACTACTACTACTTTATTTCTTACAAGTTTATCACACCAGTTTTAACAGGTGGTTTTTCTCTAAAGTCTGAGTGACAGCAAGTTTCTTCAGATCCTCAGGATTCTTCTAAGTATCCGAGCTGATTTTAACAGTGCTGTAGTCTAGATGGTCTTGATTCTTCCTTTGATCTCCAGTTAATTCTGTTTCCTTTCTAGGCCTTTGCAGAACTGTTCCAAGTGTGCCAACTACAATTGATATCACCGTCACCTTAATTTACAACAATTCTTTTTTTTTTTTACTTTAAGACAAGGTCCAGTTATTTGTATTGATTTTCAGAATTTTTCATTTTACTCTATGTTCAGCTAGTATAGTATAATCTCCTGGCGGAAAAATTTTCTTTTGGCCAGGATTGGGCGATCTATTTGAATGTCAAAGTTCCTGAGAATTTTAGATCTCGAAGACAGATTCTAGTTTCTGCATTTGTCAGTATGGCCAAAATTTAATTTCTTCAGGTCTTCAAGACTCTTCGAATTACAGGGGCCCGACAATATTTTTCGGACACTTTAGTATTCGACTTTCCGAGTACCATAGAGTGGCGAAATTCCTTCAATCGAATAGCATAAACATATAAAGACAATACCTGTAATAAAAATGGAAGAAAATCGATTAGGTAAGGAAAAATATTTAATTTTCATCATTTTTTACAAAACACACGCGACATTATTTTTCGGACATCGTTGAAAAACTGTTAATAGTCTGTAATATCACCTTTCTTCTCAATAACTTTTATCAATCTCTCTTCATAATGATCAAACATATGCACAATAACATCTCTACGTGTTTCTATTATTTGTTTTTTGGCTCCTAGTATTCGTTCCCATAGTTGAGCCTCTTTCGTTATTTCAGGTCCATCAGAGACAAGTTGCGCAAGCATTTCCCAAACATTTTCAATTAAATTTAGATCTGGGCTTCTTGCAGGCCATTCCAAAGTAGTCATATTCACTTTAGCCATCCATTCTTTCATGAGTTTTTACACATGGATGCTGCAATTGTCCTGCTGTAGAATGAAATCATTCCCCGTATCTCTTCTTATCCTTGGTAGGGCTTTCTCGTCCAGCAACTGTTTGTAGCTTTCGCTGTTCTGTCGTCCTTTCAGCCACTCCAACCATATTCCATTAGCAAAGATCATACCCCAAACTATAACTCCTCCTCCTCCCATCTGTCGTTTGTTCAGTACAACAGGCTCACCCCTTCTCACAAAGTACACCATCAAACTTGAAACATGCTTTGTTAACCACCTTTTAGCACACTCCAGTCTTGCTCCTTTGTGTTTCTTTGTTAGTGTATTTTTTCTTAGTCTTTGCATACTTCAAACCACTCCTATGCAGCGTTCTTTGTACTGTTCGGACGTTTACATCCAATTCACATTTCTCCTTCACTTTTCTTGCTGTAACTTTTTCTCCAGATGTCAAAAGCCGTGTCACAGTCCTCTTCATTCTCCTTTCAGTCCTCTTGCTTTTTTTTCTTGATCTTTTCTGCCCTCTCTTCTTTTTCCGCTCGGAGTTTGTCTTCAGCATGTATTCGACCGTTGATTTCGACAGCTTCAAATCCATGGCGATCCTTCTGATGCTGAGGCCATCTTCCCGCTTCTTCCGTGCCAAACAAACGACTTCTTTTGAATGCATTTTACCTCATTAAACTTAATTGTTTTGCCAAGAAATGTCCGGACTATTTATGCTGTTAGATTGTCCTATGTTAACATAGTAGTAGGGGTGCCAGTGCCCCAGAACAGTGTACAAGCAGAAAATTTGCATACAGCAACATATACATGAACATAGCTCTTAATAAAATAGGATTTTTTGTCATGTCCGAAAAATAGTGTCGCACAAGTTTTCGCAAAAATCATAAAAGACTAAAATTATCAAAGCCAAACTAAAAAGAATGATTACACTAGTAGTGGATTTTCACTCCTCAACTACGTACTTACAATCTCAAAAGTTTTTGGCACTAGTGACCACCTTGAAGTACTTTTTTCAAAGTATCCGAAAAATATTGTCGGGCCCCTGTATCCAAGTTAATTTTAAGTGCTGAGATCAGGATGGCATCGATTATTCGTCTGATCAAAAGTTGCCCATGATTTTTCAGGCCTTTACCACTTATTTTATCGTTTCTTCATTCCTCTTCCATCCCTCTTCCAACTAATTTTGATACCCTGGACCACGAGTCTGGCAGTACATATTTTAAATTCCCCGATATACAGATCTTACCAAAAAAAGAAAAGGAATACAAAATACACAACATTAAAAGAACTTACTGCGATAATGGATTACATAGAAAACAAGAAAAATGAGTCGTCCTTCTTCCAGAAAAAAGTCTGAATCTTAAAAAAAACAAAAAAATGTCGACTAAAAAAATAAACTTTTTTTTTATAAGGCTTTCATTCCTTTTCCTGCAGAGCATTTTTCGCTTGGAAAATTTCCTTCCTTTTCATCCTGTCTAAGAGCTGTCACAAATTTTACAACATTACAAAATTACTGGTCCCATGTAAAATTACGAAAAAAAAAAAAAAAAAAAAAGAAAAGAAAAAGAAAAATAGGCAAAAATCCCAAAGCATCTTCTCTTCGTGTTTTACACCAGGCACAGTGCAATCTTGGAAAATAGTCTTGTTTAAGGGAAAAAATGGGGGGTGTTTTCTTTTCTTTGTAACATTACAGGACTGTCGTGATTTGTCGTGATCGGAAACCTCTTTAGCAAAATATATGGAAGAAAATAGTAACCCTTAGAAGTTTCTATTTTGTAATGCCAGAATTATATTTTTGTCATTAATTTTGATTCCCCTAGTGCTCATTTCTAACTTGATTTGAAATTTAAAATAACAAGATCAAACAAACGGAATCAAAATAAACATGAACGCAATCTTGATAAACTGAGAATAAATTAGGAGAGAGTTAAAAAGAAGTTTTCTTTTTTTTCTTTTATGAATCTTTACTCCAAACTTTAGATCATGTGTACATTTTATCTGGGACACCAGTTTATTATTTCAATCTTTGTGAATTTTTAAGATCAAGAGTAATTCGTGATTTTCTCAGAAGTCTGGGTGACAACTCTCTTCAAAATATTCTAGCTGCAATGTGCTATGGACTATTTTGATTCTTCTTCTAATCTTCACTTTTTAGAGTCTCGTATCCAGATTCTTTAGGACTGTTCCAAAGGCTCCAACTTTCATTGGTACCACTGTCATCTTCATGTAACATAAGTGGTCTGTTGGAACGGTAAAAGCCATCAGATATCAAGTTCTCTTCTTGGTAATTAAAATAAGTCTAGGTTTCTGGATTAGGCGATCTATTTGTATCTTAAAATCCCAGAAAATGTTCTTCATTTTATTTTTAGGACATATTCTGGTTTGTGCCTGTATTATTGTTTTACTCCCTACGCCAGCAGTGCTAGCTGATGGTCTTTTACAGGAGTCTGAGTGACAGCAAGCCTCCTCGGATCTCCAGAACTCTTTTGAGTATTCTGGTAGATTTTAACAATGGTGAAGTCTGGATGGTCTCGATTAGTCCTCTGGTTTCCAACTCTTCCAGTTCGAAGCCTTTGGGAACAATTCCAACATGCAAATTACAATTGATGTCTCCGTCACCAAACATGTTTCAAAGCTTTATTAGTTCTCTGGCAAGGTCTAAGTACTTGTCTCCTTTTCCACTTTATTTGATTTTCGTTGGATAGGTAGGACAGCAAAATCCATTGGACAAAAAATTATCTTTTTTTTGTTATACTTGGTCTGGTTTTCTGGCCAAGATTAAGTGATCTGTTCCTATCTCAAAATTCTAGAGAATTTTAGTGATCTTGTTCTTTAAGACAAATTCTGGATTGTACATATTGAAGAAGGTAAAGAAGAAATCAATCACCAGCAATCAAAAACTTTCAACTACGATCTTTTATAGATATTTATATGTTAAGCAGCAAATAAACTGAAACTTTTCTACACTTTTTTTCAAGAGATTCTACATGAATTTTCAGTTGGTTAACTTCTGATACTTTAATATTCTTCTTTTTCAGTTTAATTGTCCATTTCATATGTCAAAAACTAATATTCCATTGATTATATTAAGTATTTAAAGATCTCTCTAAGTTTTGGAGCAGAAGCAGAATAAAAAGAAGAATTCTTAAAAGACAAAAACCGTCAGTCTTTTGACATTTAGTAAGCGAACATTTTTGGTTTGGTTTGGTTTCTTTGTTTAATGGCATATCAACCTTTGTAGGTTAATGCCAAAGCCATTCTCCTAGAAGAACAGTTGTAGTACTATTTAACCCATAGCTGGGAGGATAAGGGGGTTCATACCTTTCCCAAGGGTATTTGCCCGAAAGTGAACGTAATAGCGCGACTGGAGTACGAACTCACTTACTACGATTCCGCAGTCCATCGCTTTAACCATTACACCGCGAGGACACCCCGCGAAAGTTTTTATGTTGTTATCAAACCTCATTAATAAAACAAAAGCGTGGTAACAAAACTAAATGAGATGGGGGTACTTCTTGTGGATGGGATGGAAGTTTATTTCCCATTGGTATCAATGATCGGTTTAAAGCTTCAAATGAAATTTCAGACTGAGTTTCAAGGTCGGCAAACACTTCCCACTTGGTTGTATGACGTAATATAATCTTCCTCTTGTTATTCAATAGATTGGTGATATCTATAATTTACATGTAGTGTAGCATTCAAATTAAATCTCGAACTGTTAAGCACATAGGAAAATATGTGATGATGACAGAAGAAAACGAACATGGCTAAAGATAGCAACACCAGAGCTACAGGAAGCAACCGAAGTGAAGAGAAGAGAAATTGGACGCTGACCGATCCTAGAATGAAGGGAGATAATATCAGAGATCATCAAGAAAGATCAATATACAATATATACCCCGAAATGGTTATATAATAAGATTATTTCTAGTTTGGTCCTGTATCAGAAAAAGCTCAACTGGCTATTTTCTATCTGATTGCATGCAAATTATAAGCCTCACAAAATCAGAAACAAAAAAATGTTCGGAAACAAATTAATTAAAAGAAATGAACGGCATTAAAAAGAGAGAAGGAATAAATTCCGTATTGAGGAAATTTTCCTTAAGAATGAATGAATTTTGAAATTAATGGGTTTTGACAGATTTCAAATAATGAAAATGAGCAGCAGCAGCAATATCAGTAGCATCTGCTCTCGCAGCATCATCAGCAGCAACTGATTGGCTTTCTGTCGCCTTAAGCCTCTGCCATTTTATTTATTTTTCTAATCAAGTGTACCGTTTTTTCTCTGTCTTTCGTCATTCATTTCACATTTACTGAACTTTAACTGACGCCATGTTGCTCTGCTTTTTCACTCCTTAACCTTTTAGCGACCGACAATTCTTTTGATTTTAAATTTATTGTTCCATTTCTTTTGTCTTTTTTCGCTCAATTTAATTCCTTCTTGAACATTTATCTTTTTTCAAAAAGTTCTTTTTTCTTTCTGTTTTATTTTCCTCTTCTTTTACGCTCTCATCTCAATTACTTTAAAAGAAATTCTCATGTTTAAAATTACTTTTCTGCACACACACACACACACACACACACACACACACATATATATATATATATATACATTTTTTTCTGAGACAAACCAGGTACTTTTTTCGTTTCCTTCATCTTATATTTCTTTCTATTCATTTTGATTTTTTCTATCTTTACTTTTTCATTTTTCTCTTTCATTTTTTCTCTTTCCCTTTTTCTTTTTTCATTCACTTTTTTCTTTTTCCTCTTTCATTTTTTACTTTTTGCTTTTACTCTTTCACTTTTTCATTCATTACTTTCTTTTATTTTTTCATACTTCATTCCTTTTTTTAATACCATTTATGAGTTGGCAACTTCCATAGGATGATGATTATCTAGTCAGTCTCTTAGACAATTACAACTGCCTTGGTTTTGTTCCTCTCTGAGTGCCTTATTTTTATGTACTCGATACTAGTGCTCTTGTGTTACACTAATTTCTGTAAACATCATTCATGCTTACAGATTTTTTTTATCACTTTCTTTTTTTATTATTCTTAAATTTTCAAACTGAGTTTTTTTCATTTAGTCATTATATTATGTATGTATGTATGTATGTATGTATGTATGTATGTATGTATGTATTCTTTTTTCTTTCTTTCTGTCTCTTTTTACTTTTTTCTTCACCCCTCCCTCTCTCTCTTACTCTCTCTCTCTCTCTCTTTACACCTGTTCCCTCTTTAGCAACCAGCTGTTCATTTAACCAGGACCATTCAAAATTATTTCTCACGATCTCTTCGTATTTGTTCGCCTTTATAAACTTCATCCCTGTCGATGTTTTTCACGTCTTTTTGTTTCATTCTGGAATATCGCAAACTTTTCTTTCTCTTTTTCGATGTGCATTACAATAAGATTTTAGCAGCTTCTCTCTCGTCTATTTTACTGAATGGCAATTTAATTGTTCCAACTGAAAACAGTTAAAGATGCACATTAGCATATTCAACCAAGAGACAAAAGGTATGCAGAGTTACCAATTGTGAATGATGGTTATTGTCAATGAACTTAATATTTATGTTCTGTGCTCAATTAGCAGCACACACACGACTTTCTAATGTGGACACTAAATAATACACTTTCACACAAAAACACTCACACACACGCTCATATAGATATAAATATGTATGTGCATATATCAATATATGTAGGTGACTTTTTGCCCAATTGATATTGCATTTTTCACTCTCTCTCTCGATATATATATATATATATATATATATATATATATATATATGTGTGTGTGTGTGTGTGTGTGTGTGTATGTTACTAGTAAGAAATTGATACAATGGAAATCATCATGGAAAGAATTGGAAGAAACCTTTATTCAATAGGAGACAAAATAGCTTTTGTTACTGCTGAACATCTCTCTCTATCTCTCTCTCTCCCTCTCTCTCTCTCTCTATATATATATATATATATATATATAACAATCTTCCCAGCTATGGGTTAAATAGTACCACTACTGTTCTTCTAGGAGAATAGCTTTGGCATTAAATAACCTACAAAGGTTGATATGCCATTAAACAAAGAAACCAAACAAAGGAACAATCTTGACAAACTACCACAGGTTAAAACTTAGCAACAATTCTCCCTTATATTTGTGGGTAAAATTGTTATATATTTCAAGTCCACCTATTATCACTGCAACGTTTTAGATGCTTGACGCTTGCTTTGCAAAAATTGCAACATAAACTAATTTCAGCTTGAATTTCGGTCCATCCAAATCAAAAATATTTTTATGTACATCCAAAGTTGAAAACGCTTCCATCGGAAATTTTTTTGTAAACTTCGGATTTAACAATTCAACAAATCTGAACCCTCCCACTGTTTTAAATCTTTGCTCAACGTTAACATTAACTTTATCAATAATGTTATTCATAATTGAATAATACAAATTTTCGTCTAAATTTGTCTGACTATGAGACCTTGGAATAGATTAGTCTTTGATTTCAGCAGCAAGTGGCAATAAAAATCTAATCAAGTCAGTTGTGAGTGATTGCTGACTTAATATGGCTCGAAAGAAAGCAAAAGAATTTCTGCTATCGGTTGTGACTCTTTATTATTCTGGCTCTCTTTTCCATGCACCCAGATTGAAAGGAATAATAAAAGAGGGAAAACTAAAACCACAGCCTTTTCTGGCCATGACTACAACGCAAGTATAAATATTTTTGCTTTTTTCTGACTCTCTTTCATCAACCTTTGCTAATATTCTATCTCTCATCCTCCCAACTGAGAGGCAATAGGAAAGCTACTCATCGTTTTTACGTACATGTATCTATTCTTGCTAAACCAACAGGCGTTTTCTCTATTGACACTCCCTAGATAATATCAATTATGATAATTATCCTAAGAAGTGAAAAAATATACAAGTACTAAGTGGGTAAAGAAAGTTATCAATAACTAATCTTTTGTTATCGAAAATTACTTATTCTGGAAAAATGCTAGGCATACCGGAGAATGTCGATAGGATTAAGCAATTTTGGGATCAGACGCGCATAAGTCTCGATTTGTGTGGAGCTCCCTATCATAAAATGACCTTATGTCATAATCTGACTTGGTGGGAAGTCAGCTAAATCATCCCCAACATCTAATACTTCTAATTTTGAAACAGATCGATTTGATTTTGGATAGGACGCTGACAGTTACTATTACTCCTGGCCAGAGTGGAACTGGGAGTAATGGCAACGAAAAGGTAGTACACACTCCCTTGACCATCAAAACTAAAGCCTCGCAACCGGCAGTAGTTTTTCCCTGGACACAGAACACAATGAACATCTATCTATCTATCTATGTTTGTGAAATTATCAATAAAACTGTGATTATATTCAGTCATTCCTCCCATGGAGCTCGAATTTGCTTCTAATTCTAAAATTTAACTTAAATCAACTATTGATTTATACCAATAGAAAGACAGTGAAAGAAAAAGGGTCCAGCGGCATGCAGTAACTAATTTTAAAAAAATGGTTTTAAACTTTTTTCAATGCTATTTATTGAATACTGAACGTTGAGAGGTTTTTTCTTTACTGTTGGTTTTAACGCCTATATAAGGCAGGTTATAGATTTGACGGTCTGTCACTGCTTCAAATAATAATAATATCTCTTCTAACCAATTAACAGCATTCAATGTCGGTTTATTGTCAAATGCTGCTACTTCACGCTAAACAGTCTTTATTGATTTTATTGATTTGACTCGAAGAAGCGTTTGTATTCCCTTTCTTCGAAGAACTTTTTTCATCTCTTCATTCGGCGATTGACTGACTAGGTTTCGTTCAATTGAAATGGTAAAGGCAGCATATTGGGGTGGGTATCGAATTAGATTGCGGTCAGTTTTCTGTGTTTTGCTTAAGTAGTTTTACATTACAAACGGGGTGTGGTAGTACTTGTTTGGGTTTGATCTGTGGGTCAAATAAAACTGTTCAATCATTTACTAAGGATTATTATTATTAGTTTCTAGAAGCCATTTTAACTGTGCTGAAAGAAATAAGCCCAAACAACTCGTTTAAAAATAAAGTTACCTACAAACTATTCGCTTACAACCGTGTCTATAAAAACGGGATTAAGTAAAGGTTGATACACTTTTGAGGCAAAATTTCTCTCCTAATCTCTCACGCTGTAACATTTTTTGAGTCGTTTCCTACAAACAATTTGGACTCAAATCATATATATATATATATATATATATATATATATGTGTGTGTGTGTGTGTGTGTGTGTGTGTGTGTGTGTGTGTGTGTGTGTGTGTGTGTGTGTGTGTGTGTCTATGAAAATCTCTGAAGAAAAAGGCTAGATGGGAACTACGTAAGGATGCCTTTTACTGTTTTGAACAAATACTGCAAGCAGAATCCTACAAAACAGAGGCTGTCTGGCCACTTACCTCTCATCTCCTAATTCATTTAAGTAAGATGAGTCAGATATATTGTAGAAATAAGGACGAATTCATATGAAACATTAAAGTATGGAGTTCTACGCCTGGACACACCAGTATTGAAAACCAGAAAAATCTAACATTCATCGGTTCTGTGCAGACCTTGGATGCTGTCTATAGGATTTACCAAGAAAAATCGTCGATAGGGACGGATGACAAAAGTGATAGTTAAAGGAATCATTTGCTCTCGTCACGTCTTTGATTGAATTCATTAAGTATGCACACACAGACATACACACGCATATATGTGAAATACTCTATATCCTCTCTTTCCTTCTCTGTGTCAACCTTCTGTATTTTACTGTGTCTCTCACAATATCTAAATATTACATATATGGACACACACATAAACACCCAAGCATATATATATATATATATATATATATATATATATACATGTGTGTGTGTGTGTGTGTGTGTGTGTGTGTGTACGTGCGTGCGTGCGTGTGTGTGTGAGTATAAAGAGAGAGAAATCGGAGAGGGAGAAATCGCATTAGAAAATTTCTCTTAGGACAGAAGAATAAATGAAGAAGATAAAATCATGAGAAATATGTATAGATGTCAAAGGTCAAAACACACCCAAATGTTTTATGGAAACCATTTCAAGGTATTAAAAGGGTTTATGTTGGGAATGAGAAACTCATTCTGCTGATATACATGGGTAGTTTTAAAAAAAAAATTGGATTGCTCAGTTTGCCATTTTTGGACAGTGATTGTAAGAGTTTTTCTTATTCATATCTATGTCTACTGCTAAAAATAAAATTAAAAAGAAATAAAAAAATAGATAAAAATTTGTTGCAAATATGGAAGAAATTTCTCCTCTTAATATGCTGTTTTCTTATCGTTAAATGATGGAAAACCGTTAATTAATGAAGAAGGAAATATGAACATAAAATGCCAAGAAAAATGAGTATCGAAAGAAGAAGAAGAAGAAGAAGAAGAAGAAGAAGAAGAAGAAGAAGAAGAAGAAGAAGAAGAAGAAGAAGAAGAACGTTCGAATAAATGAACGAGGAAAGATGAAAAAAGCAAAAATAAGTAAATAAACTAAAATAAAACAAAACTGAGACCAGAAAAAAACTAATAAACGTTGGACTGAAAGATCAAGATGAAGCGAAAACATTTGCCACATGGAATGAATAAATAAAAACGAAAATAAATCAAAAGAGAACACTGGATTTAAAATAGTTAAAATTTTTCGAGGAAGTTAAAGACTGAACAGAAAAGCAACATAGATGTCAAGGTGAGAAAAAAAAAGACAAATAATTCCAAAGAAAAGAAAAAATGGCGGGAAAACTTAAACTGATGCTGTCTACTCTGCTGTAGCTTTGGGGTGAGAACGAGAAATAGGAAACTGTAAAGGTCGGCATATTAAAAAGTCAAAAATGAACAAAGTAAAAATCAAAATGTATCAAACAATCAATGAAAAAAGAAATCCATGTGAGAAAAGAAAGAAAAAAAACACAAACCAAACCAAAAAACAAAAACAAAACAAAACAAAAAATGTGTTCGTTATTTGAAATATCAGAAACAGAAGCAAACGAAAATATTGAAGTGTTTCGTGTTGAATAAAAAAAAATGATATGGAAAATTATGAAAACCAAGAATGATTTTACTTGCATGAAAATTTTGACATAAACAGTTCTGAGTTTTCACTTACTTTTTCTTGTTCTCTCTCCTATCGTTGCTCAGATTGCTTCTATCTATCTATCTATCTATCTATCTATCTATCTATCTATCTATCTATCTATCTATCAAAGTCCCATCGTATCTTTTTTCATCTCTGTCTGCAGCTGGAAATTGCGTTTCATTCTTATTTGATGCTCCACTATGGTGACCTCGTCTTACACTATTCTTAATTTACACTTATCCTACAAAGCAAAAACAGTGCAATTTCTTTCTTTCTTTCTTTCTTTCTTTCTTTCTTTCTTTCTTTCTTTCCGTGAATACAGGGGGGATTCCCTGTTGTGTCGTGACTAACGTACTGGATTGCGACATCCTAGTAAGCGAGTTTAACCACCAATCGCTCTAATACGATAGCTTTCGGACAAATACCAATGGGAAAAGTTCGGGCCCCTTTATTCTCCCAGTTATGGATTGAATATTACTATTACTCTCTTTTTACAAGAATGGATTTGACCATAAATAACCCACGAAAATTTATATGCCGTTAAACAAAAGAAATGCATACAAAATTTCTAGTCCATCTCAACACTTCAGTTTGTCTTTTTGTTGACTTTTGAAATTCTAACAAAATTCTGATATAGGATACCAAGTTTTGACCTAAAATTTAAAAAAAGGTCTTCATTTTCATGACAACTTCAAATAACCAAAGTGCATATCAACATTATGCAAATTTGGGCGTGAGATAGAGGAGGCTAGAAATACGAAGAAGTTCAAGTCGATTTAAAATGGACTGAAACTGAAAGGGTTTCGGTTTTAAAATTTGAATAATTTTTTTCCAACATTATCTTTTGTTCGACTTATTTACAAAGTTTTACGTGGAGTTGAAATAATTTGAAAACAGGTTTCCAGAAATGATAGAAGTTCCAAGATTTTTTTGGCATCAGTTTTTTCTTCTTTGTGATTGAGTTAATGAAACTAACATGCCACCTTAATAATTATTACTTTTTGTTTATATTTATTCCATTTTCCAAGTAACTTTCCTATAACATTGATAAGAATTTTTAATTTTTCTATTTTTTATAATTGAAATACTCTTACCAAATCAAGTCGCTATGTCTGACTATTGCTGATTTGAATTAAAATAATTTACGTAAAGAGACCTATTTTCTTTTAAGAAAAAGACACTTAATCGCCCCTAAAGTTGAATAGTACTGTGAGGATATGTATATATCACAGTGTAAAGGTTGAGTGGCTATTTGTATGAAATAGATGCCGGTTGATATTGGTTAACTGCTTTCATGGGGGGCATCTAATTTACATACGATACGACAAGTATCATTGCTTTACCTCTACAAGGATGGTTTTGGCATAAGATAAACCACGAAAGTTGATATGTCATTGAACAAAGAAACCAAACTAAACCTTATTCAGCCTCTTTTCTCAACTTGGTTCAAACATTTATGTACAAGTAAAATATTACTTTAGAATAGATGGATCAACCATAAAACGATCATAAAAAGGTTAGCAAATATGACCTGAGTATAGCAATTTATAAAATTTGCGGTATAAACGCTTAACTGAAATAAATTGCATTTTAGACAATAAAAAACGAAGTAATAAAGACTTGATTAATTTAGATTTACAAAGAATTGTTAAAAATTCTTATCTTACAATTAGTTCTTTTTCTTTAACTCTTGACGATCAAAATCAAGTTATGTAAACAGCATTTTAGGTATCCATGACTGAATTTTAGTTATTAAATAGTAAGTGTGTTGCTAAGCATTCTCATTAAGGACCTACAAATGTCAGATTATTGTAATAAATTATATCGTCATTAGCATGACATGTTTAACTGGATGAATGGATACTTCGACAAACCACTCTTCTATACCTAGAATACTCAAATAAAAACATTTCACCTCGACTAACTCGTTGTAGAAGTGGGTAAGAATAACAAAAAGTCAAACAACAAACATTTTGGGAGTTGATGAATCCAAGAAGATTACTATCCAAAAATATTGTTGAGAAAGTTCAAAGTAGATAAAAAAAAAAGAAAACAATAATCAGAAATGAAATAAGGAGCTATTGACGCTAAATTCAAATTTATTAACGCAGCAAATTTTCTCTGTGGGGAAAGTTTTGCGTTTTGCTTTAAAATATCCTTAGTTGAAAAAACACAGTTGAAAATTAAAACCAAACAATTTTTCTTTTTAATAATTGCGGGTGGAAAACTTTTATACTTCCAACATTTATTTCGTTTAAGAAGAGCAAAGGCCTTTGATGATGTTATCACAGAAGCGAATGAGAATTTGGTAAAGAGTTTAAGTGATCTGATATTTGAATTTGAAAATTGCGTCAATGAATTACTCCAGGGAGGGATTCCCCCCCGGCGTAATAACTAACATGATGGACTGCAACATCAAAGTAAGAGAGTTCGAACTCTTGTCGCAACATTGCATTCACCTTTGGCTTAATACCTTTTGTAGAGGTATGAAACCCTTCCCCCATCTCTCCTACTATGTGTTAAATAGTTTCACTGCAACGTAATTGAACGACTCATAGAAAATTGAATGAATAAATAAATAGGAAATAAATAAAGCAGATAGCAGTCGCCGAATAACAAGGCAGACTAGAATGTCTAAGGAAAACTGGAGGTCCGAAGTCTTGTGCGAATGCGCTGAGCCACCGGAAACAGATATGTTTCTGCTCCCGACACGACAGGCGGAAGTGAGGGGACTTGTGTCCTTTCAGGAATCGACTGCAGGACGCGATAAGGTGAAGACGTCAGTAGAACACCAGCCACGAAGATGGGCGAAAGTTTACGAGCCCTAATTTAGTGGGGGTGGCGTTCCAAAGGGGACGATAGACTTCGTTACCCAGCGGACAAACATATTAGAACCAGTGGAAAAATTTAAGGTCCTTGTCTGCTCTCTCTTTGCCACTATATGTTGCTTAAATTTTAATCTAGCTGATGCGGTTGTCTCATGTTTCGATACTCCCTTTCTTTCTCCCGGTAGCTACTTGCTACCTAGTAGTAAATAAACCTTGGTGTATGTTTAACATAGATTCATGTTCGTTAACCTTTTACCACGGCGAATTCACAATGGGGGTCTAAAGTCTCTTTAGTACCGCAATGGTACACCACTACTGTTCTTCTACATGAGTGGCATGGCATTAAATAACCTACGAATGTTGATATGCCATTTAACAAAGAAACCAAACCGAACCAAACGAAATTACTTCATCACCTGTCATAAAAGGATGGTTAACGAGTAGATCAAGTATTGTTGCTGCAGTGAGTTCAATATTAGCAGAGATCCACTTTAGATATTTCTTAAACCAATCGATACTGAGAAGATCACTTGTTTTAGAGAAATAGTTTGATTTTGAATCATTATTCACTATTTATCAAGAAAATCACGTAATAAACTTTTTTTTCTCAAATGATATCTTGTGGAGGTGCTCGTAGTGTAATGGTTATCGTCGAAGGAAACAGACACAGTGACCTGTGTTCAAATTCCGAATGAGTCGGTCTGCTTTTGCACAGCGCTAATATACTTGTGAAAAGTATGCATCCAACTATTCTCCCTCCAGATGGGTTAATAGTTGGGTAGACTTGACTATTCAACCTTTGGTATGACAATCTTTCAAGAACATAGAAAATTCTGAATTCAAATTTGTTAAACTTAAAAATTGTTCTGGTGACATATCCTGTTCGTGTGGAGGGGGTGGGTAAACACACACACACACACACACACACACACACACACACACACACACACACACAAACACGTATGCAAATATATATATGTATATATACTATGATGTTATAGTCCTGCTCGTTAGCCATGACATAACGGGGAATCCCCCCCATATATATACATATTCTTTGAATTTAAGCATATTATTATAAAGTTGTCTGGTTCGTCTAACTTGAATAGTTTTCGTGATAGGGGGCAGGTGGCCGTACAGTTGGTGTCTTGCGGGGTGCTGCTGCCAGGACTGGAGAAGCAGAGATGAACTCATAAGAGATGTACTCTTGTGGATCTCCACACATGGCCGCGCAAAAGCAGGACGACCAGCTCGAACGTACATTCAGCAGCTATGTGAGGATACAGGTTGTTGTCCTGAAGACCTACCTAGGGCGATGAACGATAGGGAGGAGTGGCGAGAGAGGGTCAGGGATATCCGTGCTGCCAGCACAATATGATGATGATGATTATAAAGTATTTCAAGTTCTTCGAAATGAATAGAATCGACCCTCATAACTTTCCTATTCTCGGACGAATCTTTGATTCTCTGGTTATGAAAAACATTGCCTATCAACCATGACCTATTCGAAGAAATACCACTCGTTTGCTTTGGAAATTTCACACCTGGCTCTGTAATAAGAATTATCTCCTTGTTTGCTTCCTGCCAAGGTTAGAAAGCCCATTTTTTCTTGCTATTTATCTATATCTGGTCGGAGTCGAATTCATGTCTTACCCATCTGCATTAGTACAATGATTCCATTTTTCGTAGTATTAACCGTTAATCTGACCGCACTATTGATTAAAAAATTCGATAATTTGTCACTTACAGAATAAAATGTTATTTTCTATTTATTTATATTTACTAGCAACGTCTTCATAAGACCTGCAATATTTTGCCCCTACTCATCTGTCCCATCTACAACCAATGGTAGGGTACCGCTTGCATCTGATTATTAAGAAATTCATACCTTGAAATAAGAATTTAATAATGTTACCATTTTTAAAGACAGCGGATTTCTATCGCAATGATTCCTATTTTTGTGGAATCAGAAACGAATTAATAAACTGAAAATAAAATGTTAAAAGAATTGCTGGTTGACAGAAAACTGAAGAATAAATGCTGATATGATCCGATTATGCGTGCATGTGTGTGTGTATGTATATATATACCAAAGAGAGAGAGAGAGAGACAGAGAGACAGAGAGAGACAGAGACAGAGACAGAGAGAGAGAGATTGCGCTGGATTAATTAAAGATTAATGAATGAAAAAAGAAGTAGGGAGAAAAATGTTAATAGTATAAATCCTTGTATTTTACCCAAAGAAAACTAGAAAGAAAAAGTATTAATCCTGCGAAAATTATTCTTATTATCTTTGGGAGATTTCACATAACTAGTAAAGTGACAGCAAATCTTGTGAATTCACTAGGCCCCTCCTCTGTTTTTCATCCGATCTCTTGCTGTGGTCTCGGCAGTCTCAATCTTTCTAGTTATTTCCAGTTCTCCCAGATTATTTTCCAGGATCTTCGGGACTGTTTTAAATGCTTCTTTTTAAGTATCACTGATATCTTAGTAAACCATAACCTTTTTCGCTCTCTGACAAGCTCCAAGAATTTATTCTGTTTTCACTTTCATTTAATTTCATTCTGTAGTCAGTTGAAACAGTAATATCATCTAATTGACAACTTCCTTTCTGTAAAAAAGTCTTTTGGCCTGGGTTAGTTGATCCGTATCGTCAAATCCCCGATAAAAATCTTTGTGAATCATTTTCTAAGACATATTCTGGTTTGTGCGCAGATACCATTGGTGAGCATGTTGGAAATTCAATCAATTTCATGATTCTTGATGGGATACTTTCTCCAGTTAATCCCTCCTGATTTTGTTTTCTTCTGGGCCAGTTAGTTGCATTCCTTTATCATTTGGTTGCTTGTCTCATTTCTCTCACTCTCCATAACCCAGAATTGCTATTTTCCCGAGTCTGATATATCAGTTTTTATATAATTGGTCCCTGTAGCTTTTTTCTTGCTTAGATTTCCTGTGTGTAGCTTTGCGCATAGCATCACATGTGTATTTAGTTTGTCTTCTGAAGAGTACATATAGTTAGTTTTCTTCCTTTCTTGTTTCTTTGATTGTACAATTCCTGTTTTACTGTTTATTCTTGTACCATTTTTGTTGAAAATTTTGACTTTTGTATATATATATATATATATATATAAAGCCAGCAAAAGGTCAGGTGGATATGATTTTGGGTAGGTTGGGGACACGAGAAAATTTGTTGACACATTACGTCAACAAGTACATAATAAGAAAAAAGAAGAAGAAGAAAAAAACAACAAGCAAATGGCAAAAAGTTTCAGACCGTTCATCAGTCAAATTGTGGGCAATTCAATATGAATTTGTACCAAATGAGGAACATAATGATACGAAAACCCCTATAAATCATCTCTGCTTCAATACTTTAAACTGGCAGGCGCACAAATACATACAACAAAACTTATCAAAATAAAACTAAAACAAAAGTAATCCAAAATTCAAACAACACACAAAATGGAAGCCAATGATCTTAAGAATAATTTAAAGTTTGCATAAAAAGTTTTTTTTATACCTTTTAATCTTGAAGTAAATATATACACAAAATATAAAATTATCAAAGTCAATTTTATTCGTAACATATTCCACTTCTTTAACTTTTACTTTCTATTTTATTTGAAATACTTTTAACTAATTAATATTTTTGTTATCTAAAAAATTGCATAAATTTGTATATGTCTAAGTATTGATTGTGATGAGGATATTGTTATCGAATCTTTGGTGGAGGGCTTTATCTGCAGTAATTCCTCGTCTAGTCATATGACGAAATATTCTTTCTTTCTTTTTTTCTTTCTTTCTTTCTTTCTTTCTTTTTTTGTCAGCCCAAGCTATTGGCACGCAGTTGCCAATTATTTATATTGAAGAAATAGGAATCATAAGAAAATAGAATAAAAAAATATTTACCAACACTCAAAAATTATCCGATGTATTTTACACTGGAGGAAGGCCGGTAAATATATCGGCCGAAATGATGCGATAAAACAATAAAAACAAACAAACAACAAAAAAAAAAAAAACACCAGATGATAGCAATCTAAAAAATCCATGAATAATACATTATTTAACATTCAAAAAAGCTAATTCACCTCACTAAATCACTTCTCGTTGATAGAAGACATCAGTTAAAAAGTTGTGAAATAACAATATCATTCTAATTCATTAACAAAATATTGATTTGCGCGTAAAACATTGGGAAAATAGAGATATAGAGACAGAAAAAATGCGTTTGTGTGAGAGTAAAGAGAGAGAGAGAGAGAGAGAGAGAGAGAGAGAGAGATCACGTGAGGTCTTTTATGATGACGTTACCGGTGAATATGTAGTAAGCATTGCTTTTGCTACTTGTCCGTTTCTTCCGATACCATCTCGTCTCGTTGACAATCAAACCTTAGCCGTGTCGGCTAACGATGGTCGACTTGCACGAGATTACTTATCTGCGTTTTTATTCGATCTTTTAATCACAAAGTGATCATCGTCAATGTTGAAACAAGAAGAGAGGAACGTGAAAGAATGTGCAAAATAATACCCTAACATGTCCAAAACAAAACGTTTGTTCCCTTTTCAATCATAGATTTCAGTTTCTTGATTAGAAAAATGTATCATCTGTTTAAAATTTCTCGTGATTTTTAGTAGAACCGACAAGATGAATAAATTTGTTTATATTATTGGCATCTTTTAAAAACCAATTTTTTCAGGACCTCAAATATTCTATCATCAATGAAAATTAAGCTGTTGATATTGTTTATCAACCCAGCAGAATTGAAAATTAAGTGATGCACGATAAGAATAATTCAGTGGGTTGCTGCTATTTTGTCTGCAGAAAAACACTGATATGATCAGACCGACATGGACACACACACACAAATACATATATATATATATGAACAGTTTGAAATAGATATATGGATATGAACATAATGAAAGAGGCAAACTGATATATATATATATATATATATATAGAGAGAGAGAGAGAAGCAGGCACAGTGGGAGAAAAGTAGTGGGAGGTTGCTGACCGGAAACCCCTGGAGTTGAAAGAATGAGACCTCTTTTGTCAAGCCGGTGCGAATTGGAACGCGGGGTAGGGTAGCTTGAAACGGGAGAGTTCCAACGAGAAACGCAGCATGAATAGTTGGGAATAAAGGCATGACCACGTGCAAGAAAATGGACAACATAGAAAAGCTTAATAGAACATAATTTTCTATCATGCCAATATCAAGTCTTCACGTTTGACATCGCTCCTCAGATAAGTACCCTCCGTATATCTTCTGAACTTTATTATATTTTTATGTTATTATGTTAGTTGAATGCTTACAGAATAAATGTAGTTTACATTTTGTTGAAATTGCCGTTGTGTTTAATCTTATTTTGCTTGTCATTCTGATACATTGTTTCGTGCAATAATTCCTTAACTCGTTGCCGGTACTTTTTTTAAAATTATTAATACACGTGAAATATCCCTTACGAGCAATCTGGGGTAAATAGGACGAATTATGAATTTTTGTTCGTTTACATACTTCGTCGCCGACGTGTCCGGGAGAAGCAGGAATACAAAAATATCGAGAATATTGTCAATAGATAGATAAATAGATTGATAGATAGATATAAAGAGTTTGAAATAGACAGATATAATGATATAAACAAACTGAGATAGATAGATAGATAGATATGGCTGTGACTATATAAAAGCTGATTATTATAATTAAAACAATAAATTAAATAGGAACTTCTGAAGG
Source organism: Sepioteuthis lessoniana (assembly GCA_963585895.1). Lineage (NCBI taxonomy): Eukaryota > Metazoa > Mollusca > Cephalopoda > Myopsida > Loliginidae > Sepioteuthis > Sepioteuthis lessoniana. The sequence goes on along the minus strand of OY757909.1, from coordinate 131,958,382 downwards.
TTCGATCCGGCCGTTAGTACCACAAAAGCGGTAGTGATAATTCGTTGTCATAATGACCAGAGATATTAGTAATTACTCTAAATAAAATCAAATGAACAGAAATATAGTGGTTGAGAGTTACATGATCAATTTATCTAAATCTGACTCATATACTCTTGTATTATGCAGCGATTATAATAGCCCCTTTCGGAAGAAAAAAATAACATTCTATTTTCCCCCTAATTAACCGTTAAGACTGAATATTTGTTTCATATACTTTTATCAATTTTACATAAGGGGTAAAGTAAAAGAAAAATAAGCGTAGACTCTTTGATTCTTAACTCAATTGAATTAATACCTTGTCTCTTTTATGTATTCCAAAATTATTGGCAAAAGTTTCAGTTGTCAAGAAGAACGAGAGTTTCTATTTGTTGTGGTTCATCTTTTATTTTTATAAATATCAACAAACAGTCCCTTAGTCGGAAAAACGTCAACACACTGAACCTAAATTGGATAATCAACATAATGATTCTGAGTTAATTAAACATCAACATACTTTCTCCCAGTAAACAAATTCTAACTCAATGATCCTGAATCAAACAAACTTAAAAAAAACTGGCTCTAAATCAGGCAACGTTATTCTCACCATGTATAGGACAGATATCAATATAGTGACCCTTCACCGGACAACCGTCAACATACTAGTCTTTTGTCGAATAACTGTCAGCATAGAATGACAGTGGATGAGTTTCTCAAGCAGAGTTGGACTTTTTCTATTTAAGTATCTTATGCCAGTCTAAATTTAGTTAAGACCATAAGTCATGCTGTTGAGCAAAGGTTCAATTGCGTACAATTGATACAATAAAGTTTGATTCTTTCTTTTGACACGGTGCTTGACTAAAGCTAAAATTAGTAGATATCTATCTCCTATCAACCCTGTTTTCTGCTACTTTCTTTTCCTCTCCCTCTCCCCACCTCTCTCTCTCTCTCTTTTTGGTCATGCATGTCTGTGATATTAGTGTATAAGATGTGGAATTTTGTATGTAAAAGTATAACATCAGTGAATTGACATTTGTCTGAGACAAATTTAGGAAACGTGGAATGCTTATAATATTTCCTTGACTAAAATAAAGAGAAATTATTTATGCAGTTGACAAAACAGATGTCATTGGAACGTTTTTCTTAAAAAATGAACGAAACTATTTTTCTGCTTCTTTTGAAATTTAAATGGTACGAACAAGGTTGAAATGTTCCGGAAATTTTGAAACTATTTCCCAACGACTCTCTCGTTCTCTAATCTATGCACGCAGGTGCGCGCGCGCACGCAAACACACACACATCCACACATAAATATAGTAATACATACATATGTTTACATACGATATTAGAACAAAAATCTTTAGCAAATAAAGAACGGGACAGGCATAAACGCTGAGTTGGAAGTCAGCGGTTTTCTTTGCTTGTCAGCATATTATGTTGTATCATGACGTGAACATTTCACTCGGTGTTACACACTTTTTATATGACGACATTTGCGTGCACATTTGCGATTTCTGGATGAACGTGAAACTTGAACAGAGAGTAAATATCAAATTTTACGTCTCGGCAAGGAGAAGCCTGAACTATTGAAGCTGGTCTACGTCTGTGAAACACTGATCCAAGTGATGTATTTATAGTGGAACCCGAGCTTCGAAAATGGTAGATTATCAAAGAATAACAAGAGGACTGAGAGATAGTTAAGCTTTGCACTTGAGAATTCGTCCTCCTGCGAGTAAGTTTCCAATATAGAACTCTTCTGCAACATCGTTGTGGGACGTTGAAGTGAGAATATTCAGCAAAAAACGCTATGAATTATGGTGCAATAGAATTAGATTGGTACAGGCACCCTGTACCAATTTCTGGGACAAATTGGAATCAATCGGCGTAATAGAGGCAAAAGTATGAAACGCCTTACGGAAATAACTGAAAACTGTTCAATGTGGATATGTAATAAAAGAAACGTCCCGTGGAACATTTCAAAATAAACACGTCATAGCATCACCTGCTCGCGAATGCACAACAATATTCTAATTACGCGAGCAAATTTGAAAATTTTTATATTTCGCTGTTAGTCGTTGATTTGTCAGGATGCTTTAATGGGGCTTCATGTCAGTGGGGGGGGGGGTGATGTGCAAATAAAACCGTCGAGGGGAAGGCCCCGAAACGGTGCATATTCTAATGACCCAAAAACAAGCATGGAGTTAAAACTGCTCGGTAGAAATAAGAATGGCTAAAGGAGCGTTTTCTATCCGCTCACTTTTTGGTGAGTTTCTCTTACTTGGTAAGTAACTTCCTTCTTCAGATGCGTCCATGTGACAACGCACCTATGAAAATTACCAACTTCTACTGGACTGAAATTGAAAAGTAACAGAGAAAATCACTTAATCCTATTTCCACTGCCATAAACAAGAAACCAACATTTACGGTTCGTGGGTTATTTCTTGTGTCTTTTTCATCCTTTTTTCTTAACCAGAAAGAGGAGGGTGTTAATACTTTTATATTATATGGCTGATCAATTCACCAATCGACAACCGTATATTCCTTGAATTCTTCCTTGAATTTAGAAAAGAAATTATTGTCTTTATCGAGGATACACCTGACAAAGTTTAAAGAACGAATCAACTGAGACAAAGAAAGTAAACATGTTCATTTGTCTGAACAATATTAAGAAAACAAGATTACTGGACATTCTCAAAGTATAAACTACTTTCAGTATTAAAAAATCAGAGCAAAAACAATTAAAGGATGAAAATGATATAATATTGATCACTACATACTCGTAGTAACCGTGTATTTCTAAATATCGGAAAACAACTGGTCTCTGATGTTAGAAATGGAAGATCTCACATCGCGTTTACATGACGTGCCATTTTCCTGGGACCAAGTAAAAACTGATATGACAGTTTCAAAGAAATTGTCAAAAGGAAGACAGTAAATAATTTATCTGATGAACTCATGACAAAGAAAAAAAGGAAGTAAGGAAATTTCTAAACTCACGCAGCAAAATAGATACCCCCTGAAAACAAACAAACAAACAAAAAAGATAAGAGATACATTCCATAAGAAATGACAGCACATTCCCCATAAAAAATGGTTACGCCTCTTTGTAGAGTGACCTCTCTCTATGACAAGGGTTCCCATTGATAGTATGATAAGAAATAGCGTATTAATGTTTGCAAAAGCCTGGGGAAAACGGTAAGACTTCACGAAGAAAACGTTACGTCTTATTGCAACGAAAGCAAAACAGTAAGACGCAAAAGGTCCGAAATGTTACATTGGGGTGGGGTTGTGAATGCAGGAATGTTTCTAAAAATAACATTATTGTCAAGGTGAAAAGCGTGGTAAAGGTAACCCATAGCCGAAATTTTTTAGAACATACCTTTAGTAGAATGAGAAAGGTTATGGTAAACGTGCCAAAGCATGACCAGTTTTAAGAATTTCATTATCATCATAATCAAGTTACGCTGACAGCTCGGATTTCCTTGATTCTCTCTCTCTCTCTCTCTCTCTCTCTCTCTCTCTCTCTCTCTCTCTCTCTCTCTCTATCCGTCTTTATCATCCATCGCTCCTGGCAGGTCCTCCAAAGTTCATCCAATGTCTGTACAAAGCTGATGTAAATAAGTCTTTGCTGGTCGGTAAAGACTGGTGTGTCCATGTGTGGGAGTCCATATAAAAGGTCGTTTATGAGTTAGTCTTTACTTATCCTGCAGTACTCTGCAAGTCTCAAAGTGGAGATGGCTCTTTTTGTTAAAAACACAAACTTTCTTTTATTTTCGTTGACGTAAAAACAAATGCCTTCTGCTGCTTGCTTTGGGCTATGCAGTTGAAATTCATCTTGGGCTGGTGTATTTTTTAGATAAACTGCGTAGTCTGCATCTGTCATAGCTTCTATGGTAAACTGTCTGATTTTTGCCTTTTTAAGAGTAAAATAATTTTCTGTTAAGTAGGTTGTCTAGTCAGATTATAAACATGGGTTCTTCTTGTAAGACTCCAGAGGTAACTTTGAAGAAGTCGGGATCGCCATCAGGTGAGTGAACCATTTATTTCATATTTTTATAAAGTATCATTATTGCTGTAACAATTTCTTTAGGGAGACAATTTGCAAGTAGAATTTGCTCCGCCTTTCCTCCGTGTTTAGAATCATATGCGTTGGAGAAATTTACAAACAATAGTGTTGCCTCGAGAATTTTTGTATGTACTCTTTTGATGATTTGACAGATAATAAAAACCAGTGAAGTTGTAGATCGATTTCTCCGAAATCCGTTTTGATTTTTCCTTAGGTAGGATTTTTCCCCAGGTAAGATAGGATTGAGGAGTTGGGCTATGCAATCCCCGACAACTATACATGTAAATGAAAATATGAAGTTAAAATGAAGCCGATTCCTAAACCTCTAAGCATAAAAAAACCAAGCATCAGATAATGTTATATAGTCATCTACATCATCATTCAGCATCACAACGACACAATATCAAAGACAGACGCATGAATAAATGACGCATGATAAAGACGCAGGAAGGAAGACGCAAGAAGACTTCTTTACAATTATAGTTACCTCTCACTTTATTGCAAGGGTTCGAAAGGGTTGTTCAAGGTTTGCATGTGAGAGGGTGCTGGAGACCGAACATAAACTTCATATTTTGACCCCTCTGTTATGATCGTCACGTTGTGTCTTTCTTGTTCTCCTGATGTTGGGGTCCACTCCATCGGGGGTTTTCCGAGGGCCCCCTCGGTCGGGTGTGGCTTTCCCTACCACATCTGGTCTGTAGCGGTCTGGAATTCTACTGGCAACTACTTTGGCACCCAACTCAACTCAATTATATAATAATTCAACGCCCACACGATCGCCCACTGGATCCTTGAAATCGAATGTTTAATCGTCATCAAGCGGAAATAACTGTCATGCAGTTCAGAGGTTACTCTCGTCCGGTGCATCACTGTAGTGGCACAATGGGACCTTCACCTTGTCCCATATCATAAGCCTTAATCCGCCCACGCGATCTCTTTCGATTACTGGCCATTGGAATGTGTCACTTCCTTCCGGTGTATCACCTTGGAATAGCATTTTTGGGCCGGGGCGAGGGTCAAAATATAACAATAAGAAGCAATTCTGCTGAATAATTTCTAAAAGTTGTGAGCAAAAAAAAAAAAAAAAAAATCAGAACTTTTTATGATAAAACAATTTAATAAAATCAAATGTGAAAAAGTTTGATTATTTTTCGTTTATTCGTTGTAAAAATTACATAGGAAAATCATTTCCGTCAGTTGGTCAGTCTGTCTTTCCAGGCTCTCTCTCTCTCTCTCTCTCTCTCTCTCTCTCTCTCTCTCTAGAGGCATAATCCTCGACAACTATAGCAGTAAAGATTATGCCTCTATAGTTTTTTTGTGAATTCAAGGTCACATTTCTTATGTAAAGGGAAGATGCAGCCTTTTGTCTATTTTTCAATTGAGCTTTTTTTTTTCAGAGAGAGCGTTGCAAAATTAAAGAAGTATGTCGTTCAATTTTCTTGTCTTCCATTTTTGAAGAAGATTTTCGTCAAGTTTTGCAAATTTCTCCTTTTATTTTTTTCAGTACTGCGTCAAGTTCTTCCGCATAAACTGTCCTTGTTTGAGGCCCAGTTCGATATCAATAATTTTTTGATAGGTTTATAAGTGATTATGAAATTTTCTAATTGGAAATCGTTATTTTTCATACACATAATCAGATTTGGTTAGTTATTTTAGTAGGCATTTTTTAGTAGACAATGAACAAAAAGCTGAATGTCATGTTCGTAAAAAGCTTTACCAGCGGAGGCGACCCAGTTTTTCACTACAGTAATGATGACGTCGTTTCATTGCTTGAATCACTGTTGACACCCTTCTAAGCGTCCATTTTGTCACTGTGCACTACTTGGATATTAACCCTCTGTAAAATCATTTGGACAATCATTATTCTCACTTTGATCATCTTCTCACATGTAATGACATATGTTGGAAACGCTAAGGATGATAATGACACACATGACAGAAAGAACAAGAGTGAAAACAGACACTACCGGAATATGATTGACTGTGACAATCCTTTGATATGAAAAATCATTCTGGCAACTGTGATAAATTTGCTGAACAAATCAAAAGACAGATTTTGCTTCTCTCTTATTTTATCTTTTTACCTCTGCTTCCACATCCATAAGAGAGAGAGAGAGAGAGAGAGAGAGAGAGAGAGAGAGAGAGAGAGAGAGAGAAAGAGTCTGGAAAGACAGACTGACCAACTGACGGAAATGATTTTCCTTTGTAATTTTAACAACGAATAAACGGAAAAAAAATCAAACTTTTTCACATTTGATTTTATTAAATTGTTTTATCATAAAAAGTTCTGATTTTTTTTGCTCTCAACTTTTAGAAATTATTCAACAGAATTTCTCCTACCTGATGCTTGGTTTTCAGTTTGTTGATTGATTTTAACGGCATCTCAACCATCTGGCGTTATTTTATGCTTAGAGGTTTAGGAATCGCCTTCATTTTAACTTCATATTTACATTTTTTGTGTATTTTTTGTAAAAGACCTATTTGATCCATAGATCGGAAATTAACAGGTGGTCTGAGTAGATTTGGAAGCAATGGAAAAGAGGGAATGTTCTACACTAGGCAGATTTCCAGAACTGATACACCTTTATTAGGGGAAGGAGATTAACCTCTTGCAACGTATTCTAATTCCGGCCGACAGGGAAGATTTTCACTTGATATTCCGAATAGACAAAAAGTTGCAACTATGGGAATCAAGGTGTTAGAAAATAGATCAGTATTGCATTTTTCTCAGCTCACAATATTTGAATAGTCAATTTAAATATTTTTAATTCAAATCCAATTTTAACACCAGCCCATTGCAGAGAACACTAAGTTAAATAGGATACCACGAGTAATAGCTTGTCTGACCAGCAAGATAAAAAAGAAAAAAAAAATCGGTTTCGAGTTAAGTGTTAGAACACTCTTTAAACAGTGGTCACATCCCAATGAAATTGAATTCTTGACAATCTTTGACCACATAAGTGATCTTTGTTCTTCACTGCACGCACAGTAAACGTACACACAGACACACAATGAGTGTATTTGAGGGCGTCACATGATCCAAGATGCACTGAAACCCACTGAAAATGGAAGAGACACAAGATAACAAATATCCTGCAAATCGGTCGCTGAGTAAACAGTGCACAACTTAACCACCCGTTATTGATACTTCTAGTACAAACTGTTCTTTCAACCTTTACATTCGGGTCGTTCTTCGTTTTGTCCCTCGTGCAGCATACACTGCCCTTTGAAACAAACGGTTTGATTCGTACTGCCATCTATCTGCAACTACTTTATAATTAGATCTAACTGATACTCCTACTATACTCCTCATTCACCTTCTTTTATTTTCTCCCATTATTTACCTATAGACTTGGAGAGCTAGAATTAACTTATCGATAGTGACAGGGTTCAATTTTGACGTAGAGCTATAAAATGGATCCACTTTTGCAAGATATACTGAATTTATATAAACACACGGCCTTCTAATAAATATAAAATGATATTCTGAGTGTTCTCATCAAAAACGAGAAGTCTTGTATTTTGTTTTAAGTCGTTTCAGATCATTCAGAATCATTCAAAATGATATCTTTCTTTTAGATAAAACCTGTCTAGTACTTGTAAAATTCATGATGTCATCACCAAAATTTTTTAATTCTTTATTACTAGAGGAAATTCAGATGAACAACATTAGATTGCCAGTTAAAATATTCGAGATTCCACCCAAAGAGTGTTCGCCAATAGCCGGGGAGACCTGGGTTCAATGCCAGGTCGAGTCATACCAAAAACTCAAAACAATGGTACTTGATGCCTCCTTGCTTAACACTCAGCATTATAAGGTACGGATCAAGGGTAAGGTGGAGCAATCCAGGGAGAGAAGTAGCGCCCCTCCCTACACCATGTTTTAGTTGCTATCGGAAAGGGAGCCTTCGGGTCATCCTCGACTAGGGTCGCCAACTTTACTTTTACTTACATTTTTTAATCAAAAATTAAAATCCTCTTCTAAATAAATTTTTGGATTATTTATTTAATGGCATTTCAACCTTCTTTGGTTATCTAGAGCCAAAGCCACTATTGTAGAAGAAAAGCAGGGGTTCAATTTTATCCCTAGCTGGAGGAAGGACAAGGGAATTCATAACTTTCCCAAATGGATTAGTCCGAATGTGAACGTAATAGCGGGACTGAAGTACAAACTAGCTTACTACGCTGTCGAAGTTCTGCAGGTTAGTCAATACGTCAAATGAAGCTTTCAGAGGTACAATTCACAATACCTTAGTGAGATAAGTACTTATGCTTCTAAAATCTTCTAAGTTGTATGTCTGGAAAGTAAAGAAAGTTACTTTTATGTTTCTGATGTAGTTGTGTTCAACTCTATCATCGCTTCATCACCTTAATTTACTATATTTTAGATAACCGTCTCTCTCTCTCTCTCTCTCTCTCTCTCTCTCTCTCTCTCTCAGTGCGAATACTAGAAATGAGTGATGATATACTGTAAATTAGAGGAAAGCACAAATCTATAATCTTTCATTTTTAGTTTTTCTAAACAAAATCTCCGTAAGAATGCATTCACGGAATTCACAATTAATTTCAATCAAAATTGTATTTATGCAAAATTGTAAAATCAAAAAGTTTAAATTGAAGCTGGAAAAAGATTTATTGTTTTTATGAAAACAATAAAGTCATCTTAAAATTCATTACAATCTTCAGATATATGAATAGAAATGAAAAGAATGTCGTCTACTATATACTGCTCTCCACTTGAAAGTCAATGAATCGATCTCAGATCCTTTACAGGGGTATTTTCCTGGCAGTAGGAAACTTTGATCCTCGATTGAGCAAACTGATACCCTGATCCTTATTAGAAGAGATTAGTCACACATCAATATTTCTGACATTTTTATGGGAAATCTGGGTTTAAGTTAATGATAACTAAGTACAAATAAATATGCACTAATACAAGATATTATGATTAACAAGGTTTTCAACTATTAAAACTACATTAATATTAATCCTATCTTGTAACATCCCCGTCGGATGGGGCTGTAGAATTCGCCGACTGCATCTCTGAAGAGGTGTAAGACCTCTCCTAACGAGTGTCCTGGATATGACAGTCCGGGAGCTATGGGTAATGTGGAGTTACCCCTTCATTGTCATTATTCCCAGGTCCATTCTGACCCAAAACGGTAGCATCTGTTAGGGTCATACCTATGGTTTAGATAGAACGATCTAATCAGTAGCTATACTTTACATCATTTATCTGTTGGCAAACAAATGGGCTCTGGCTCGTTTAAAAATTGTTACCTCCAAACTATTTGTTTACACACACACACACACACACACACATATATATATATATATATATATAGGATTTGGCATTAAATAATCTGCAAAGGTTGATGTGCCACAAGACATAACCAATGACCTAACCTAGCTCGAGAACTTCTGCCAAACTTAGTAAATGGGAATAAGTATGTAACGTTTTGATGTTCTGGTTGGTGGTTTTCATTAGAATCCGGGTTATGTCTTTCAATGGATTCAATTTGATTCAAATAAATCTATTTTTCTTTCAGTTCAATTCGGCTATAAGATTTATTTTTTGTTTAAGGTTTCCAAAACTGTTGGGTTAAGCTTCTAAAAACAGTAGATTTGTTTTTATCTTTGTACTTAATACCAAATTCTTTTTCTGACTAAATTGATGAATGGCATCTCGTCACTAAGGCGCCAATTTTCAGGTTTTTATTTTTTCATTTTTGAAAAATAAACAATCTTTAGTGAAGCGAGTTTCAGAGAAGCGAGTAAAACAATACTAAATGACGCATGCACACTCACCTAGGTAAACAGGAATCCACTGCTAAGAGCAAATTTTTCTTTGTTTTTTTTTTTTCGTGTTAAAGAGCTGATATAGATATTCTATAATTAGAATGAAAGTGCTCTTTTGCATAATCTGATGAAATTTTGTTGTCAATTGTATTGATTAAAGGCAATTTTGTCTGTTGAAAATTTTCTAAAAATTAATTATTACTATAAGACAAAATATCTAAGTATTGTAAATTAAATTAAACAAATTTATCATTATAATCTATGATTGCATCTTCGTATCACATTTTCTATGTGAATCATTAATAAATCTACCTCGTTGGTTGCCATACATAGGTCATGTAAAATGATAATCTGTGATTGGATAAAAGATCCAAAGGAAAGTTTCAGAGACTATTATGAGTTCAAACTTTTCTCATTTTTCTGGCCTTGCATCATATAAAACAAAATAGAATAAATATCTTTAGGATACTTGAGGTAGAGTGATATCTTGCAATGTAATCTCGTTAATCAGTGTTACTCAAAGTGGTTGTACACATACCGTTGCTGGTACGCGAGTCATCGACTGTCGCTCCGTGTCAACTTCCCAGTTTCATATTATCATATAAAGACGCAAATAGCAAAATGATTCTTTATATTGTTTACGAGCTAGTTTCTGATCACTGCTACCTCGTCATTAAAAAATTCCTTTATGAAATGAAGTCTACGATATGCTGGTATCGTTGCTTGTGTATATCAATGCAGGTATATACCAGAGTAGTCTGTAATGAATTGTAATCGTTTGGTGTGGCAGGAGATAATTTAGGCCTGCAACATCTCCTACAAATGTTCAATGCCGTTTAACTCCAGATCACAACTGAGAATTTGAAACCATTTTAGGATCACCCAGCGTTATCTTGCTGGAAACTATTCCCATTGGGAAAGATGGTCGACATAAAAAAGTGGAAATTATCCACATCAAAAGTTGTAAAAAATGTAAAGAAAGAGTCCAGTTTCTTATCAATTTCAATTGACCATTAGCCACACCATCACGAAACTACCACCAGCAATCACAACACCCGGCTGATAATAAGTAGTTGTTTTTCTTTTCCACCAATAAATTCAAACGTCAGCATAAAAAAACATGTAAAAATGACTCGACTGACCAGGTGACATAAATGGCAATGTTATCTGGTAAAAGTGGACGTAGTAGAGATAACATGAGGTCAATTATGGTATCCAAAATTACGAAATATTGTAGAATTCAATGTTATCTGGTACAGGTGGGCGTAATAGAGATGACATGATGTCAATGATGGTTTCCCCAATAAAGAAACCTTGTGCAATGCACGGGTATCTGGTACAAGTGCACGTAGCAGAGATGATGTGATGTCAATTATATTATTTTCAGTGACGAGATCTTGTGGAATGCAATATTATCATGTACAGCTGGAAATAGTATTGGTAATATGATGTGAATTGTGGGTATCTCCAATGTTCGAACCTTGTGGAATGAAGCATCTTCTCTATAGATTGTTGACTGTTGTTTGGAAATGAAATGGGATTTGTTGCAACGATCACTTTCTTTAAGGAGTTTCTTTTAGTTTCTTTTAGTTTCTTTCTTCTATTACCTGTGAGTGATCGTAGTTTTCACCAGTCACTGATGGCGGCCAATAATTCATATATTCTGCTCGAAGAAAATTTCGAGCATTTAGCTCTTTGGAGATTGTGCCTTATTGATCTGGTTGAAAAAAGTACAATGTGTATTTGATACTTGCCAAAACTACACAGTTGCAGCTTTACCTATTATGTCACAGAAACTCAGACTGAGTGAATTTCTACAAGAAGGAAAGCGCAAAACCATCCAGAGGGATGTATGCCTAATTTTTGTCATTTTCGCTTATATATATACATATACATATTTGTGTGTGTGTGTGTGTGTGTGTGTTGGAGTGTGTGTATGTATGGGTATGCATGTTCTGTTTCTGAAGCGTTGTTGTATTAGTAATTTTACCTCTTTCTCTTTATCTCTCTCTCTCCCTCTCTCTCTCTCCTTCTCTCTCTCTCTCTCTCTCACACACACACACATAGATATACAATATAATTATTTGAAGCGTTCGTGGCTGTTTGCATTCCACATAGCGCTAATACCTTTTGGAAAGGTAAGAATCCTAGTATTCTCTCTCCAGCAATAGGTAAATAGTTGGACAGACTGAGCTCTCTACTATTGGTGTGGCGACCGGTCAAAAAGAAAAAAAAAACTCTGAATTCAAATCTGTTAAACTTAGAATTGACCTCGTGCCGCATCCTGCTCGTACGGAGAGGCAGGTAAATATATACAATACAATTACGGGAGAAGGCCGAAACCGTCCAGAGTTCTGTGACCCCTAATTTTTACATTTTGTGTTATATATATATATATATATATATATACATATGCATATTTGTCTGTGTGTGGGGGGGTGATTATTTGATTCACTCTAATCGTGGTAATACCGATACGTCACCATTCCAAAATAACATAAGTATTAACAGCAATTAGACAAAATGCAAGGACATTTCAATTTCTCTATTTTTAAAACAACGCCAACAACTGACATGATGTTTAATGTGATTGCCTTATGCAAATACTTCACAAACAAATATACAGAGGTGCACGTGACTATACACCTCGTATATGAATATTTATAAAACTCCTATTATATGCACGAAAATATATACACAAATATAAAATCCACAATTTTTCAGTGTCCTACTTAGTTTCTCTGAATCTCTGTGAGCACAAATTCGATTGTCCGTATGTATGGGAAAAGTAAGTGAGATAATTTCATAATTTGGAAAGTCACAAATGATTTACGTTGCAGTTCAGGTAAAAGCTATGATATAAAATACGGATTTTAAAAGCCTGTATATTTGCGTAACAGATTCTTTCTTTTTATAATTTCTTTTATTTTCTGGTCTAGTTCCAGTAAAGCTACGCTTAGAAAGAATAACAGGCACAGAGAGAGAGAGAGAGAGAGAGAGAGAGAGAGAGAGAGAGAGAGAGAGAGAGAGAAAAGGAAACATATATATATATATATGTGTGTGTGTGTGTGTGTGTGTCTCTGTGTGTGTGTATGTGTGTGTGGGTGTGTGTGAGTATTATTGAGATTTAAATGGACCTCAAATATTGCAGTCGCAGGTCAAACCTATTTCAAATGACCTTTCTGTCCTAAAAACAATGGAACATTTTCTTCTTTTTCACTGACATTTTTTTCAAATGTTCCTTTGCCTCTTATTCGTAGAGCAACAATACTGAACAAGTTCGCCCAGGGACAAGGCCTTCTCGCCAGTTGATATTATTTTTCAGCAACCTCTTATTTGTGACTCAAATTCATGGGAATCAATTTAGTGCACCAAATATGGACGATCACCATTAGTTATTTACATATGAACTTTCTTGTCTTTTTTTTCTTGTCTTTTTCATTATTAATATAATGAATATGAGGCTGATGTTCTTTATACATACATACATACATATATATATATATATATATATATATATATATATATATATATATATTAATACACACAAACGCATAAACCGAAAGAGTCTGTCTGTGGAGGACAATATATATATATATAATCTAAGATAGCTTAGACTGGGTTAACTGTGCTCGGTGACTGTAAGTTTCTCAGCAGTGCGATCATCAGACCAGATCTTGTTTTGATGATCACATAATCGAGAGACCGATTCCCACCAAATGCAATTCTATAAAAGCTCTATTACCGATACTAAGAACATTTTATTCATAAATATAGCAAAGCGCTAAATGAAACGGGTTGTTCCTCTAAACTTATTCATGGAAGACCGAGTTGTTCACAACTATTTTCGATATTAATAAAATAGCACTACCAATGGTAGTTGAGAACTGCATAAGCATTCATTTTTACTATCACTTTCAATATGGCTACTTGGAATATCAGGTCGTCCGATGAATGTAAAAACACGAAAGTTATAAGGGAATAGCATGGGGTCTACATTATAATATCAGTTTTTAAGCAAGCTCTTCCATTTTGGTATTGAGCAATTCTTTTTTAAAATAGCTTGTTCCTCCCAATATATTGTTGGGAAGATCTATTTGTTGACAATGATTTTCAGTATTAATTATATATATATATATATATATATATATATGTGTGTGTGTGTGTGTGTGTGTGTGTGTGTGTGTGTGTGATGAAGAAAAAAGGGGTCAGTAAGAAATAACCTTTTTTTAAAGAAGTGCATATATGACTCCAGATGGAATTGATAACTATGCCTGTTGTCATTTCCAATTTCCGAATATTTTACGAGCCAGTCAAATACAGTAAGAAAGCTATGGAGACACAACCGCTCAAAGAAACTCATAACGCCTACTGCGTTCGAAAACTTGCATAATTTGGAAAATCCATGTGGCCAGGGAGTTTACCTATTTTGGAGACATCATGAAAGAGAACTAAAAAAATGTTCTTTTGACCTTCAAAAAGGACGGAAGCGTCATCAAGATAATATGCGTGTAAACAAATGCTGACATATGGAAGATATATCAATTCTTTCTACCTGGAAACGTGTCCAGCCCAGCGTAGCTGGGACTTCATTAGTATGGCGTCAATGCTGATGGTCTTGACCTTTTCTAGGACTTTGATATTAGTGACAAAGTCACACCAGTGGACGTTAAGGGGGGGGTGAAGGCAGCGATGGTGGAAGAGCTTGAGGAGTCATTGGTGGTGCCGATAATTGACTAACGACTCTGAGCCATATCAGAGGGTGGCAAGGATGATGATCCTTGTATTTCTTTTTAGGTGTCTGTTGTACCAAACGTGTTCATATAGTCTCACATGTATTTATCTCCCCTTTGCTAGCCTGTAGTTAATTTCCTTTTCGATCTTGACATCTGATGTGATGGAGAAGCCAAAGTTGATGAACCGATAGAAGGCCTTCAACTCAATCACGCCAATGGTGATGTAGGTAGGGTGATACTCTTCCAGAGTTGTAGGTTGGTGGAATACTTCTGGCTTCTTTAAACTAACTTCTACCTGAAAGAGCTGAGTTACCTCTTTGAAGCAGTAAATGATGTGCTGCAAAGTTCATTCTGTTCAGGCAATCATGACAACATCGTCGGTAAACCTGAGGTTTTCGATCAGTTGCTCTCCGGTCTTCATGTCGGCTTGTAATTGTCAGAGATTAAACAGGCTGTAATCAAAAGGGTATCATGTAGACACTGTCCCTATGAAGCTCTTTCGTGGCCTACTAAGTATCATACTGAAGAAGATAGTGAAGATAGTCTTTCCAGAATGCACCTCTGCTTCACAGCGTCGGTAATCGGAAAGGGTTCTAAGAGTTCACTGTTGCGTTTGACTTGGTCGTGCTGGTCTTCGTGCTGCCAGATGAGAATGTTTAACCGATTTATTCGATGATCTGCCATATTCCTCCTCTTCTTAATATGTCGAATACTTTTGTCAGATCAATAAATGTTACATGCAATTCCTGTTTACCTCCTCGCACTTCTCTTAAAGTTGCCGGAGAACAATCACAATGTCTTTTGTGCTGTTGCTGGCTCTGAAAACGAACTGACACCTTGAAAGTTATTATTTAGCGATAGTGGGTACCAGTCCGTTCAGTAGAATCTTAAAAGGAAATGCATGGCAGACATGGTGTTTTTTTGCATGGATCATCAACTCTTCATCACGAACACAATCTTCCAGCAGAAAAAACAGTTTGAAAACAATCTAGATGCATCTTCGCTCTAAACATTGGTACCTCATTGATTATGTTCTAGTAAGTCGGCGTGACCTGAAAGACATCATATATGCCAGAATGTAACACCAAAAAATTGCTTCGTCCGCTTCCAACTCAAGTTCCACTTTAGACCTACACTAAGAAAAGGAGGGGTTCTTAGAAAAAAGTTCAAAGTTGACAGTTTCCAATAAAACGTTATGAAAACCTACTTCTATGTAGCACTTCAGTGGAGGCTTTAAGATTCAAGTATCTTCATAGATTCCTTTCCTGAAACACTTTGGGAAAACTCAAGACTGGCATCGTGCAAACATTTGTGGAAATTCTTGCCTTTTCCTCAAAGAAGAAAAAAGATCGGTTTGATAAGAACAACGTGGAAATTCAATAACTTATTGATGGTTCAACCATCATTTCCTGAAAATGAAAATTGCGTTCCGTTTTATATGTCATGAAATTCCGTGCAGTATTTTAGAGATCAAGAAGGAGTGGTGGACCAACCTCTCTGTACCCAAATATTATAGATATCAAGGACTTTGATGAATCCGAAAAGGCCGTGTACGGTCTTACATATCAGGTTCAGTGTCCTATGCGCAGTGCAGACGGTCACATCCGCCTAACAGAAAAAGTGTCCATCCCAAGCCGTAAATAATAGTATTTCCAAGCCTTCTTTAGCGCTAAATACCCTGTCCAAGAATCAGCAATTCTCTGCGTTCCCCAACAACTAGTAAAGACGGAACTAGATGAGTTTACAACAACTAGAAAGGTTACCAAAGCCAGAGAGCATCTGAAGAGCGGCAAAGCAGTAGGATACGACAGAATCCCACCAGAAATTCAGAAATATGGGGGCCTAGCGTTACATACACAACTCCACAAGTTCATCGTCTGTTGAAGGGTTGGTTGGTTAGGTTTTATGGCATATCAATCTTGTAGGTTATTTAATGCCAAATTCTGTTTATATTTATATACATTCAATCTAAGATTTCTAAACGAATACTTGGTAGGTAAAATTTTTGAAAAGCAGGATTTCATTTGTTTGCACAGGATTAACCGGTTTCAAATCGTCATATTTTTGGTATAACCCTGTCTCTCGCGAGAAGGACAGAACCCCATCTATAATGACGTTCTCGAACAGATCAATCCAACTATTTACTTTGAAAAATCGTTTTCTGATGAAAGCGAAAGCTTTACATTCTATGAGAATGTGTTAAATGGTGTAAGTTGTCTGACAGGTCAAACACACTGCGGTTGTGGTTCCTGTTTCCGTATGAAAGAGTGAGTAAGCCTTGTATGACCAATGCGCAATCAGGATATAATGACTTGTTCCCTTCTTGATTTTCTCAAAACTGGTCTTCATTCTCCCAAAGTGGGCTGGTTTTGGAAGAGTTTATTGTGGATATTATTGACCCATCGTTGTTGCCATTTTGTGTGAAGGAATTTAATGATTGTGAGTTTTCAGGTCAGTATATAGAATGCTGAATTTGTCGGGGGTCAGATCTAAGGACGGTTTGGCTGCCGAGTCTGCTATTTCATTTTCTCTCACTCAAATTTG
This sequence comes from Sepioteuthis lessoniana, assembly GCA_963585895.1. Classification (NCBI taxonomy): domain Eukaryota; kingdom Metazoa; phylum Mollusca; class Cephalopoda; order Myopsida; family Loliginidae; genus Sepioteuthis; species Sepioteuthis lessoniana. Next base: position 131,941,219 of record OY757909.1, on the reverse strand, counting down.
GCCTAGGATACAGCTTATAATTATTTCTTTACTACCTGACAATGAGTCTAATCTACTCAACAGTTTAATGATAAGAGGGTTCTCAATTTGTTTTATTTCTTAATGGTAGTAAGACACAGATTGGGTCTGAAAATATGATACAATTCTTATGTTTACTCTTGGAGATGATGTCAAGAGCTAGGTCTATTACACGGGATTCTGCTGTGAAGATGGATCTTTCTGTTGGAAGAGATTTCTTGATAATTGTCTTATTCAAGACAGCGGCGCAAGCCGTTTAGTCATTGTCCTTGGAGCTATCCATAAAGACATATAGGTGGCCGAGATGGTGTTGGAGAATATTGTGAATTTTCCTCTGATAAGTAATGGGATGGGTTTTTGTTTTAAAGAGTTCATTCAGTTCGAAGATCACTTCGGGTGTATTAATGATCCAAGGAGGTGTTTGAGGTAGGATGCTTTCATGTATATCATTTAGAGAGATATTGGTTTTTTGAGAGTAGACTTCATCCGAAGGCCAAAAGGTTTTATGGATTTTTCCTTTTTTTTTTCAAAGTGTTGCTCGTATTTGGGGTTGAAGTCATAAGTTGAGTTGGATGGGTAAGATTTTAGTTTTGTATTGTATTGCAGCGCCAGTTTTTCACATCTGAGTTGTCGGGATGTTTCATGGGCCTCAGGGTTCCAAAAGCTCCTAAGACCTGTCTTAGGCCTTCATGGTGTATAGGGTCGTGCTGCTTGAGTTAGAAGCTCCAGGCTGATCTGTAGATAAAAATTGCATAGTCTAGTTTTGAGTGGATCAAGGATCTGTATAGTTTAAGGAGCATTTGTCGTTCAGCTCCCCAATCTGTGTGGGTGACCACTCACAGAAGTTGTTGGGCTCTGGTGGATTTGTATTTTAAATCTTTTATGTGGGGGATGAATGTTAATTTCCTGTCGAATATAACCCCAAGGAATTTATATTCATCAACGACAAGAATTTCTGTATCTTCAAGTGTGATGAGTGGGTCATTGTAAATTTCACTCTTTTGTTGACAGAAATGTACGCATCATGTTTTTGTTTTGGAGATTGTGAACCCGTTTGTGTTAGCCCAATGAGTAATTTTCCGGATGCATTATCGCAGATGACGCTCGGTAGTTCACATATATTTGGATCTAGAAGTGATGTGGAAGTCGTCAACATAGAATAATCCTCAACTCAAGGAGTGAGACACTTTGTGACGCTGTTTATTTTTATTTTGAATAGTGTCACTATCAAAATACTCCCTTGGGGGACTCCCTCTTCTTGCTCGTGGAGATTAGAAAAGGTTGATCAGACTCGGACTCGGAATTTCCCGAGAGAAAACTCTTTGTGAAGTTGGGCAATCTACCTTGCATCCCCATGCTATGAAAAGGTCTTTCATTATTCTAAACCTCCATGTGGTGTCGTAAACCTTTTCCAGATCAAAAAAGACTGCTATAAGGTGTTGCTTTTGGATATTGGCCTCTCTTGTGGAGGTTTCCAATTTAACCACATTATCGATTGTCGAACACTGCTTTCTGAATCCACATTTAGAATTGGAGATAAGTTTGTTGAACTTTAGAAACCGGACCAATCTTTTGTTGGCCATACGCTCCATAGTTTTTCAGAGGCAGCAAGTCAGTGCTATGGGGCAGTAGTTTGCTGGGTTTGAGCAATCTCTCCCTGGCTTTAGTATAGAGATGATTGTTGCTATTTTCCATGATTCTTGGAATTTACTGTTTATCCAGATATCATTGAATATTGTCAGAAGGTTGTCGAGTGAATTTTGTAATAAATTGTTTTAAAAATTCATTATGAATTTCATGTGAACCAATTGCTGTTTTGTGTGATGTTTCGATAGATTCTTATAGTTCTGCTGGTATAAAAGGTTGGTTGTATTTTTCAGAATTATTGGACTTGAAATTGAGTTTTTGTTTCTCTGCGTTTTTTTTTAAAGTAAGGAAATGTGGATTGAAGTTGTTGAGGGAAGAATTTGCTAGTTGTTTCCGTTTTGTTTTTTTGTAAGGTGTTTGAGAGCAGTTGGTTAGCTTTTTCCGGATATTTTTCTCATGATCGTCCAGATAGTGTTTGTTCTGGTTGAGGAAGCAAGTTGGTTGTCATAATTTTGCCAAGTTTTCTTCTTGGCTTCCTTTATAACTTTTCTTGTTTTTGTCCCGAGAAGTTGGAAAGTGTTAAGTTTATTTGTAGTTGATTCTATATGAAATTTTCGTAAGGCAGCCTCACACGTAGGTGGATAGGCTGTTCTGCAGTCATCGCTAAACCAAAAGGAGGGCTGTATTTGTTTGAGTCTATCGTTTTGTTTGCTATTGAGATGAGGGTTTCGGTGAAGTGTTTTGTTTGGTCTATAATGTTAGGGTCTCTTTGAACAGTTTCTGTTCACACATGGTTTCAAAGACTTGCCAGTTTGCTTTGTTTATTTTCCAGTGAGGGAGTCTATCTTCATGAAGAGATTGTAAACTTTCGAGCATTAGAAACAAGTGATCACTGCCGCAGAGATCGCAATAGACTTTTCACCCACAGTCCATATAGCTTACCGGATCGCTTAAGCTTAGATCAATGGCTGAGTAGGAGCCTGTAAATGGGCTGAGGTAAGTATTGGATTTGTCATTTAGGATACTGAGGTTATTAGAACCGATGACTATTTCAAGATTTTTGCCTTTTTTGTTGATTTTTTGACAAGCCCCCATACAGTGCTGTGGCTGTTTAGGTCACCTAGAAATAAGTGGGGTTTAAGTATTCTATTAGTTTATTTATGTGTCACTTATGGGGTCGTGTGGTGGGATGTAGATGTTATAGATGTTTATTTGCTTATATAGGGTTGCCATGACAGCGATTGCTTGCAGTTAGGTGTCTGCGGATTTGGTGTAGAAGTATGTTATTCCTAACTAGGATTGAGACACCTCCGGAAGCTCGGTTTCCGTCTTTCTTAAAATGATTGTACAGCGTGTAGTTTTTGAATTTGATTGCATTTGATTCTTTCAGAAATGTTTCTTGGAAGCCAACTATTTTAGTGTTGTGGCTGATCAAAAGGTGTTGGAGTTCTTCATAATTAGCCTGGATTCCTCTACAGTTCCACTGTATGTGAGTTGGGCTGCGTATTTTCTTTGAGTTGTTGGAGTTTATTATGGTTAATTGGGGTTATTTTTCTTTTTGTTTCTGGTACTATTTCACTCTTCTGTTTCCATTCTTTCTAGATGATTAAATCTGTTTTTGGTCTCTTCGGTTTGATTTGAGAGGGTCGACACTTTCAGTCATTCCAGTCCAGTTGATGATGGGACATAATTCATTTTAAATTGTGGGGAGCGTTCACGTTTGTCACAATTCAGATAGAGGTTTGAGTTAACTAATTTAGATGAAGGTGGTCGGAATGGCGATCTGTGAGAATTAAGTTTAGTCAGTAATTTTTTTTTTGGCGGTGGGGAGCAGTTTGTGTTTGAGCTGTAGGTTTTGTTTGTTTTTTGGTTGGTAATTTTACAGGTTTTTTTCTTTATTTTCACTGATTGGTCTTGGTTAGGCTTGAAGTTTAGCCGAGTGCAGGTTGTTCAGTTGTTCTTGGAATTTCAGGAAATCATTCGGTTCTCACTGCATCAATTTTTCCACAAGAGCTCAATATCTGTTATCTTGATTAATTGTATCCACCTTCCGTGCAACAGAGGCGTATTTGTTTTCGGCCATTTAGGTACCTACTATTTTCCTTGATTCCGGGAAAAACACATTCCTCTTGTGTTTCACCTCAAGTGTTTCTTTTTCGTTTTTGTAGGTTTCGCAAGTTCTTGCGGCAGTTCACACATCTCGTTTCCTTCAAGCAATTTTCCTCCATATGGTTCGGTCCTTTTCACCGCATTTGGCTCATGTGTGTTGTCCGCTATAGGATTCTCCGTGTTGTACATACTTTTGGCATTTGAAGCTTCTCAGTGGAGTTGGAACGAACTGTTCGACCCTCTCTATGTAATAGCCTATCTTCAACTCTGTAGGAATATGGGGTTGGTTGAATGTCCGGATGTAGGTGTTGGTTTCTATTTTTTTCTTCTCCCTTTCTAATAATTATTCTTTTTATGTTTGTGACCCCCTATTTTTCAAGGGATGCCGACATCTCCTCTTCTGTTGCCAACGCCAACTCCATATTCCTGATAACTCCCTTGGAAGAACTGAGTTTCTCATGTGGTTAGGCCTTGCACGGAAGGTTTTCCTTTTTAATATACTTTCTGCTTGCCTCCAGTTCTCCACCTCGACCAGCAAGTTTCCGTTTCGGATTTTCTTCACGTTTTTCGGTGTATTCCTTGCTGTAAGGAAAGGCAAGAATTTGGTTAGGCAGACCTCCTCCAAAGATTCAAAGACAATGAATCTGGGAAAATCCACAGCTCACTCTCTGAATCTGATTCTGACAGGTTTCGCTTGTATTCTTTGTAAGAAGACGCCATAGTTGGTGTATATTTTTCGCTGGCCCTGTGCTTCGCCACCCAGCACAGAGTCCAACCAAGGGGATTACCCATTTACCTTGGTTGAGACAGGGATACACGACCTTGGATACATTTACCTTGGTTGAGACAGGGATACATTTACCTTGGTTGAGACAGGGATACACGACCAGTATAATCGAGCTGAGAGCAGGTTTTCGAGCTGTTGCTAATTTCAGGTTCTCAGCACTGATAAAATTCCTATCCTCTCAACGCAACTGACCCTCAGTCACCGTTTTCTAGCAACTAAAAGAAAATGGTTGGGAACTTGCTGCGAGTACAGATTTAAAAGAACGGTCGGGATAAAATATATAGCTGATAGGGCTTGACAAACCAGCCAATTGATCAGATTGGGCTAATCATATCGCCTGTCCGACCAAGTAAGGACCAAAGTGGTGTGTTGCAAGCCATTGACCACTCTGTCGCTGGATCAATGATTGCTCAACCAACAGGATCCTGTCTTAGAGTCTTACGGGTTGCCACCCTCGGCCAACAGGTTGCCCCATGGTGGGAGTATTACACCTCTGTATAGGTGCAGTCAGTGTATTCTACAGCCCCAGGTGACAGGGAATTGTCGCGAGGAGTAAGGCAAACTACCACACGAGCTGCATGATGAAGCCATTATTATCCTATGCAAGAAAAAGGGGACAAATCTGACTGCTCTAATTACAAGGAGATTACTCTGGTCTCCATTGCAGAAAATATCCTCCTAAGGATTTTCTGAATATATATATTAAATAGAGATAACATTCAAGCATGAAAAGCAGTGTAAAATGCACTAAATGTTACTAAAATAGACTGGGTTTAAAATTTAAAATATTAAGATTATATTTCTGTAAAGTTCTTTACTCAGAGTTTCATGTCGGACAAAAAGAAGAGAAAATGGGGCTAAGCAATTATAATTTAAAGTAGGAATTCATCGTATGGCATGATGTGCATGTACTTGAAACACACACACACACACACACACACACACACACACACACACACACACACACACACACACACACAAAGCAGTTACATTTATTGGTTCGTAAGGTCTGAGCAGTAAAAAAAAGTCGTAGAAATATTAGAAAAATTACACAAATCATTTGGTAATTGATACAAAAGAAGTTTGTTCCTATGACTCCAGAAATTTTCCTTCCATTTTTAATCTGTAATTGTTATTACCATCTTAATAGATAGGAACTTTTTTTACAATATACATTTTATAATACTTCAACCACACTATTGCTTATGATGAAACCTTCTATAATGAGCTACTTTCCCTTGTTCAACACATTTCCAAACACAACGTTCTGATCATTGGTAGTAACACGAATTCTCATGAAGGTAAAGACGAAAATTCTGTTCAAAGAATCCACAAAAGGGAAAAGGAGAATATCTAGATGGGTTTTCTCACGAGAATAGGCTTGTACGTCTAAAGACTAAGTTTAAAAAAGGAAGGGAAAACTTTCACTTACCGAAATAATTCAGCGAGATTATATATTTATGAACAAGAAATGGATAGACACCGTTTTAAAATGTGAGGTATACTCATCTTTTGAAGGAGTATCTTCCGATCACAGAATCGTCTCTTGAAAGATTCGCCTGAGTGAAAGTAGAAACAAGAAACAACAGGTAAATCATCACCTTATGATTAGTTCTCCCTTTCCAATTGTGATATGTGCAATCAATATACGGTAACAGCTATAAATGAGGTTGATAGTCTTCAAGAAGCATCTGAAAGAATTAATGCCAATGAACAATATAAAAACTTCGTTACCGCCCATACAGAAGCAGCTACCGAGTGCAGAGCAACCAGATCAAGAGCCAAATATAGTGCGACCTGTAAGCCAATTGTACTTAGGGAAAAATGCGATAACTTGAAAGAAAGATCATTAAATAATAATAATAATAATAGGCACTGCAGAGTTACTTTACATAGGTCATCACATTCTAAAGGAGAGCAAGACCAGACGGAAAGATCAAACAATGGCCTGGTTTGATTACACAAAGCCGTATGATATGGTTCCTCAAAGCTGGATAATAACCTGCCATAAAATGGCAGAAAAACCGTGAATCCGTTGAAGGATTACGTCCATAAATCTCTTAAGATCAAGGATAAACCGACTGCAGAAATTATTTGACATCAAAATTGGACAATTCATGAAAAAATCTTAACGTCGTAATCAAAAAATCAAAACCATAAAAGTTGTAGGCCTCAACGAAATACATTCTGAAGTATGGAAGACAAATAAATTTGACGACTTACTTCTTCGATTATTCAACACTGTCTATAAAAAAAAACATTATAGAGAATGGATGGAAAGTTGCATTTTTCACTTCCCCCCAAAAGGTGACCTCAAAATCACAAAGGCATAAATCTTACTCCCATAACTGCGAAGGTTTATAATGTTCCGCTTCTTAATCGTATCAAACCTGAAACATAATTCTTCATGATATCAGTATAGCTTTTGAGAAATTGATCCATAACGTCGCAGATTCTGACTATCCATCGAATTATTAAAGAAGTATGCGCAAAAAATTTCGAGGAAACGTAATTGTTCATTGATTTCTCCAAAATATTCAATTCCATACACAGAGGAAAGATGAAGCAAATACTACTAACATATGAGCTTTCTAAAGAAACTGTTACTACTGTAATGATGATTTATAAAAAAAACAAAAAATTATGGTTTTCTCACCCGATGACCGACACAGACTACGCAAATGATGTTGCGTTCCTCCTGAATACACAAGCCCAAGCTGAATCTCAGTTGCATAGCCTGAAGCAAGCAGCATGAGGAATTAGTCTCTACGAGAAATGCAAATGAAATAGTTTTTGCGTTTTCAACCAAATGATTGCATCTTCATATTAAATGACCATCCTCTTAAATTTGTCGACCATTTCACATAAATTTCATTTTTTTTAAATAAAAGACCATTTCCCACGAAATAGCAAATAAAAGTACGAGTTAGATGAATAGAACATCGCTTTTCAAAATAGCTTTGCCATATGAAATTAATTTGAATTCTAAACAATTATTATGCTACAAAACAAACTTTCTCTTAGAATAATCTGCAAAACAGTAACAAAGTTAATAATATTATTGTTTTTCGCGTAAGTGGAAGGAAGAGCACAGCCAAAGCAAAATTGAAAGCTGCAAGCCAACAAGAAAGAATAAAACTGTGGGAACAGCATTTCAAAAATCTACTAGGAAACCCACCGGAAATAACGGATGAACCGATCACCAGAATTATTAGTAAGCAATTAGACGTAAAACTAGGTCCTTTCACCAAAGAAGAACTCGACACGGTTCTCAGAAGAATTAAAAATAGGAAAGCGGCGGGGCTAGACGAGATCCCCCCAGAAGTGTGGAAGACGAGACAATTCGACGATATACTGCTCCGGCAATGCAACGCAGTCTATAGTCAAAATAGGATAGAACGATGGACGAAGGGATGCATCCTTCCATTCCCTAAAAAAGGCGACCTCGGACTAGCCAAGAACTACCGAGGGATAACACTTACATCCATAGCAGCCAAAATCTACAATGCCCTACTACGAAACCGCATAGAACCCAAAATGGAAAACATCCTTAGGAAAAACCAAAATGGCTTCCGGAGAAATAGATCCACAACCTCACAAATACTGACCATCCGTAGAATCCTGGAAGGCGTTCGGGCAAAAAACTTACAGGCGACATTACTATTTGTCGACTTTACCAAGGCCTTCGATTCCATACACAGAGGGAAGATGGAGCAAATCCTACTAGCTTACGGCCTACCAAAAGAAACCGTAGCAGCGATAATGATTCTCTACAGAAACACCAAAGTAAAAGTACGTTCACCAGATGGAGACACGGAATACTTCGACATTGTTGCAGGAGTACTACAAGGAGACACACTAGCCCCGTACCTCTTTATCATCTGTCTAGACTATGTGCTTAGGACTTCGATCGACAAAATCAGAGAAAATGGCTTTGAGCTGACTAAGAGAAGAAGCAAAAGGTACCCCGCAAAAACAATCACGGACGCCGACTACGCTGATGACTTGGCGTTACTAGCGAATACGCCTAATCAAGCAGAGACACTACTACATAGTCTGGAACGAGCTGCAGCTGGCATTGGCCTACATGTCAATGCAAACAAAACCGAATATATGTGTTACAACCAAACAGGCAACATTGCCACACTAGACGGAGCCTCTCTGAAACTAGTCGACAAATTCACCTACCTAGGAAGCAGCGTCTCATCAACCGAGAAGGACATCGACACACGACTGACGAAGGCATGGACAGCTATCGATAGGCTCTCGATCATATGGAAGTCGGACCTAACAGATAAAATGAAACGCAGCTTCTTCCAGGCAGCGGTTGTGTCGATACTGCTATATCGATGCACCACATGGACGCTTACGAAGCGGCTGGAGAGGAGGCTGGACGGAAATTACACAAGAATGTTGAGAGCAGTATTAAACAAGTCCTGGCGACAACACCCCACGAGACTCGAACTATACGGACACTTGCCCCCCATCACAAAAACTATACAAGTTCGACGAACCAGACACGCAGGACACTGCTGGAGAAGCAAGGACGAGCTCATAAGCGATGTACTCCTGTGGACCCCCACTCATGGATGTGCAAGAGTGGGACGACCAGCACGAACTTACATACAGCAGCTATGTGAGGACACGGGTTGTAATCCTGAAGACCTGCCGGAGGCGATGAATGATAGGGAGAAATGGCGAGAGACGGTCAGGGATATCCGCGCAGGCGGCGCGACATGATGATGATGATGATATATATATGTATGTGTGTGTGTGTCTATTTTGCTAATATATATATATATATATATATATATATATATATATGTGTGTGTGTGTGTGTGTGTGTGTGTGTGTGTGTGTTGTACTAATAAATATATAAATACACATGTATATGTGTGTGTAAATATATGAATATATATATATGTAATATATTTGCCTAATACACAAGCACATACATACATATATGTATATTAGTACACCACACACACACACACACACACACACATACATATATATATATATATATACGCATGTATTAATTGTACGTGTGCGTGATCATCGACCCAACTGCAACCGTCGCCATTAGAAAATTTTTCCTTGATGCTAAATCAACGATTGCAAATAATTTAAAAAAAAAAATAAAATCAGAAAGTCCCAGAAGAATACGTGTCAGCATTTTTTCTTTTGCTGCTCAGCAGCAAGTGGCAGTCACATTTTTTAGACTATAGATGATTGCAAAACCTTGACTCAGGATGGAAGAGGACGTTGGAGGGTAAGATGATTTGGGCGTTGTGTTATGAAGGGCAAAGTTGACAATGTTGTTGGCTCCGGGGTCAATTTGTTTATTCCGTACTTCCCAAAGGTCATGATAATAACAGCTGAAAATTTGTGAAAAGGGCGAAAATGTTTATCTAATGAAACGGAGTTTTGGAAATACGATGACTGATACAAATCGATTGTGTGTAGGGCATCGTCTCTCGAAAATCGCTATCAATAGAACATTCTTGTTTATTTGGGCATGTCAAATGCCCAAATCCATGTATTCCAGACATCGTAGATACTTGGAATATTGATCAAGACTTGAAAACACCAATAGTCTAGACTTATTTCAGTAGCAAATAATTTAGTTGGTTAGAAATCCTTGCTCATAAGGAATACGAGTAACTGTTTGCTTTTTACGGTGAAAAATCCATTATTGCTTTTTGAATAGTTTTCATTGAAAAATAAATATTGCATCTGAACAAAATCTCTATTAAAATTATCCAATTTTTCCATGTTAGTATGCTACTTTATCAGCAAAAATACCACATTGTAACGAGGTTTTGGTGAGTGTAAAAAATCCTCTAAATTACAGAATAAAATACATTTTAGTTCAATATTCATTGATGATATATAAAGAATTCATTAGAGGAAACATTAGAATCTCTGAATTTCTGATTATAGAGCATTTGCCATTATTCATTTGGCCCAGTCGGCTGGGGCTGCATAGTATACCAACTGCGGCTCTGCAGAAGATTAAGACCCTCCCCCAACGAGTGACAGGAAACAATCTGATGGTGAGGCTCCAGTAATGCTGGGGCTTTGGGGAAATTTCTGAGTACTCCTTTATTGTCATCGCTTCCAGGCCCACTGTGACCCGGAGTGGTAGCACCTGATAGGGTCCTATGTATGGTTCAAATAGAACTAAACTGTGTACTTATGCTCAACTGAACAGTTTGAAATAGAACTGTTTTGACATTTAACTGTGTGTAAACAAAAAAACTATACTTCTGCTGAACTGAATTGTTTGAAATAGAACTTTTCATATGTATAAAAATAGATTTGGTATTATGAGCTGTAAGATATGCTTGTTTGTTAGCGGAATTCAATTTTAAGTTAAAGCAATAACTGAAAAAAACAAAAACAAACAAAAAAAAACCTACAAAAAACAAAACTGAAGTTGACTTATATTCGAGTTATATACCAAATTAATTGATAGGCTTGTTTAATTTGATCGTTCGAATAAAACAAGTTGGAAGTGTTTTCCATTTCGATTTGTCAGTACGACAAATAAAACATGCGTAAACGATATTAATGTGTTTGGGCTTCATTCTCTGTATACGCATATATATGTATTCACATCTATATATATGTTGGATGATGTTGATGTTGGATGACATAAACGTTAAAATGCGTTGAAACATTTCTTTAGTTGCGCATGATATTTGGAAACAATTATTTTAGAGTAGCCGTCCTAAACATATGTCAAGCAGTCACATCTCCCTATCTCTTTGTCTCTCTCTCTCTCTCTCTCTCTCTCTCTATATATATATATATATATATATATATATATATATATATATAACCTAACTAAAAGTCAAACCGGCGTATTTCATAAATCTATTGCCTATAACTTTGCAAATGAAAAACAAGTGTACGTCAGAGAAAGTTAATATTTATTACGTCTACCTTTTGAAATCTTTGGTAATTCAGTATTTGGTAATCATTTAATGAGTTTGTGCGAAAGATAATTTCCCAATTGTTGAACTGTTTCCATCAAAGAACTTCTTACCAACGAGTTTCGATTTCGTTTAGATCTATTGATTTGTTATATCATAGACGCTGATTTATACCATTGGGATTTTCTTGCGTTTACATAATAGTAAGGATTATTGTTTAGCTGAAATACCTTTCGTCATTTCCCGGTAGAAGAGTCATCCATTATATAGAATGTGCCTATGATTAACAACATTTAGTTTTATTTATATCTGATATATATGATAATTTATATATCTGATATATATATATATAAATATATATATCTGACACACACACACACACACACACACACACACACACACACACACACACACACACAAATATATATATATATGTATATATATATATATATATATATATATATATATATATATATATCTCTGAACCGCAGTTTCTTCCAAGATGCACTACACGGACGCTAACCAAACGGCACCTAACTTGAAGGTAACTACACAAGAATGCTGTGAGCAATATGGAACAAGTCCTGGAGGTTGCATCCCACGAAGTAATAGCTGTACGGCCACTTACCACCCATCACTAAATCTATCCAAATTAGACGAACCAGACATGCGGGACCTTGCTGGAGTAGTAGGTATGTGGACCCCTTCACATGGACGAGCAAAAGCAGGACAACCAGCTCGAACAGCAGCTCTGTGCCGATACGGGATGTGGCCCTGATGACTTACCGGAAGCAATGGACGATAGGGAGGGGATGGCGAGAGAGGGTCAGAGATATCCGTCCTGATAGCCCAACATGATGATTATGATGATGACGATGATGATATCTGATAAACCGTAAAAATTGTTTCACATCAAAATGTCTATTCAAACATTTTTGTCTCTCGATGACAGAAAATAAAGAACATACGCAATGTGTTAAGGACGAATTAATTGCTGTCCTAAAGTTAGAAGGACAATAAAAGTGGGACTTCGTCAAAATGTAAAAGGTTTCAAGTTTTATGTTTGATAAGACCAATTCCCAAGCGACAAAATCCGCGTTCTTAAAGTAAAACAGACACGAGTTTCTTTTCTGACGAATGAAGTTCAAAATAGCACGGATCTGAGTCGTTGGCATACATCTGTAGATAGGATTTGGGTGTTAAAACAAGAAATATGTCAGTTGGAAGGAGGAGGAAAAAAGAAAGAAAGAGAGAAAGAAAACCAGGGAGAAATAAAGAAAGACAATGGATATAAGGAAGTGAGAGAGAGAGAGAGGGGGGAGAGAGGGGCAGAGGGAGAGGATTGTTAAGTATATGAGTATGTGTCTCGTGTAATGATGGAAAAACCTTTTGTACAAACATGCTTTACAAGAGAATCTCCTTCCTTATCAAATCCAATTGATTTCAGTTTTCTTCATTGATCACATAATTTGAACAGAAACAATTTCAGATCAAAATTAAGCTAATTACTCATCTATCTTAATAATATTGAAAATAATAATAATAATAATAATAATAAGTGTGTGTGTGTGTGTGTGTGTGTGAGAGAGAAAGAGAGAGAGAGAGAAAGAGAGAGAGAGAAAGAGAGAGAGAGAAATAAAGAGAAAGAGAGAGAGGTATTTCACCGGAAGAAAAGAAAAGATCTCTAGTTAAAGAAAGAAGAAAGTATAAAAGGGAGAAGAGTTAGTTTGGGTATGCGTGTGTGTGTGTGTGTGTGTGTGGTGAGAGAAAGAGAGAGAGAGGGAGGGAGAAAAGGAGAAAGATGAAGAGAGTATACTTGAGAAAAACTGTTTAAAAGAATGAAAGAGATAATAGAAAGAGTGATATGCCAGGAAGATTAACACCAGATTAATATCACTGTAGTTATAAATATCTAACATCTTCCTTATGTGATTGTTTTTAAAATGCGAATCAACTTAGAATTTCGAGTTGTTCTTTTTTTTTTTCGTTACAATGACTTTTTAATTTTAGAAATACAAAAATAAAGAAGTCTTGGCATTTTGACAGATTCTTTTTTACCCACTTTTTTTGTTAATAAATAACTGTTTTAGTACTTAAAATAAAGTATTCCATACTTCCTAACTAAAGAAATTTGCGTACTAATTTTTATACGACATCGTAACGATATTCGATGATAATGGTTACTTATTCAAAAAATAACGTTATTCTCTAACAAGTCCCAATGAATATACTCTTCGAAAAAAAATTAATCAAATATATGTGCAGCTGTTCCTACACAATTTCATGGACCAGCAAATTCAGAAGAGCAAGTTGCATTAGTTTATCAAGAATTTTGCGTCGTTCATTATCTTAGATCAGAACTTGAAAGTAGACAATATTGTTTTCTGTTGAACACGGATGTCTTAAACAATGCTCGTTCTGCTGATTTTTACTCATCTCTGTGAACGTAAATACATCATTTTGATACGGTCTTTCTTTTCAGAGAATAGTCGCACTATACAGTGACCTTAGCAAGACTGATATCATCTTAGCAAATGGAATTGGCGGTACGAGTTCAAATCCTGGACGAAGCAGCTGTTTTTTTTAAATCTTTGTGCCAATGCTATTGGAAAAGGCCTGAATCAGTCTCTTCTCTCTCAAGCTATGAGCAAATAGAGCGGTGGACTGTATCATTTAACCTTGGGGTGGCAAACAGTCAAGGGGAAGGACAACTTTGAAATCAAACAAGTTGTATTCCGCTTAAAAAGAGACTAGCGGTGATGGGGGGGGCATAAATGCTAACTTTGCTTGATTTCTGTATAACTGTTGGGATCGGAAAGATGGGATTCTGTCTCCGATGTGTCAACTGCTAAAGGTTTTCTTCGCACAATAATGGGGGTTAGGATTAATTTACGGTGAATTTCTATTGTATTGTTTCCCTTGGCATGCGAAGATCATATACGTCGTATCTCAATGTGTATTCACTGTCTTATTTTGGCTGTCATCTTTGTTGTCACATACTCATGCGTTCAATATTAAGACTGTTCTGGCTATTATAAAAAGTATTGTATGCCCTCATATGCTTTATATTTACAATTCAGCAGTGCTTTAATAACGGATAATTTATGCCGATATGGACTTTTACTTTTTGGATATTTCTCGTGAATCACCGAAAAGAACATCATGAAGACAAGTTAAAATTTTATTTTCATCTTTTATCAATTTTAGTCAAAAGTAAAAATGAATTCGACGTAAAATTCAAATAAAGAAAAGATAATTCTTATTTTTTTCTTCTCTATCAATTTAGCTGCGAATAACGAGAGGCATTTGTTTTCACAGGAAACTACAACTCGGCTATACAGCTTCTATTCTTTATTCATGGTTTATTTTTAATTGTAATGTTTGATGAGAGCAATATTTTATTCAATGAAATCATTGACAACTTTTATCTTTAAGGCACAATTTGTAATTTTTTTGTATTTGTCAAAATCTGATCGATCCTGAGTACCTTTCTCAAGGAATCCCCAGGTTGAGTAGGAAGTTTTGCAATAATTTTGTGCGTGGTACTTCACGGAAAGTATATCACATGACTGAGCCAAATCAAAGTCATGGAAAGGTCCCTTCTGTAGTTGTAGTATCATGTTATTTGCTGTGCTGATACGTCATGCTTTGATTCACTCCATGTGTGATTTGAAAGTAGCATGTATGAACGCGCAACGTTGTCTAATTATGGATTCAAAGTGAGAGCTATAATGCCACGGAAGCAACCAAAAACTTTTATTGATCACCAAACAGTAACCAGATGGTTTGAGTGCGAGCTTAGGTAGGCCTAAAAGGGTGGGGATTCTGAAGTCGTTCTTCAAGACATCGAGGCAAATTTGGGGAGTGGCATTCGGAGAGACTCAAACGAGCTCGGGATAGTCCAGTGTAATTCGTCATCTTCACCACCTTGGCAAATCCGGAGAGTAGCATTCGGAGATAATATCAGGCGAGATCGGGATCTCATAGTCCAGTGAGATTCGTCATGTTCATCCCCTTGGCAAAAAAATCCAAAGCTACTGGGCTTCACGTTACTCTCGAAATATGAATGAGAGTGGTCTTTTACAGAGTAGTGGAAATTTGCATCATTTTCCTTTATCAATTTTAGAAATCCTGTCATCAGTCCACCAAGATAATACAAAATGTAAGACAGTTAAGGGCTTAGGGCTACTTCATCGCTTCATATTTAACTCTCCTATTTGAATATTTTTCTATGATTCCAATATTTACAGCTCACTCGGAGAAGCATTTGTGGCCCGTATTTAGTGCAAAGAGACTAGACAAATATTCACTGTTCAGTCGTATTTCGTTTTTTGCGGACTGTGAACTTTAAGTGGTTTCTGAAAAAGAGAGTTGTAGGGCATAATTCCCCATTTGATTCCAGCTAGCCTGCAGTCTTGAACCTAAAGCTGTGTCACAAAATAAGATAATCTTAGTAAATATTTATTCGATTTATTTTCCATTGAAAGTTGTTGAATTATAACTATAAAAATACCTGCATTTAAAAACTATTGCTTTTCTCATATCTGGCATTTGAAGCACTGATTAAAGAAAAAATCTTTTTAGCTTTCCAACATTGCGTCCTCTATTTGTTTTAACAATATATACGCATGGCGAATTGTTTCATACAGACATTGACATTTGGCAAATAACTTCATTTTAAAAATAAAGAAGATGAATTTTATATAGTCGTACAAAATTTGAGGAAATATCCTTAAACAGAACACGACTTTACATGCGTCATCATTGTTCACACTTCCTTTAAGTTATAAATATAAATCACAGATTTGATCTTGGTGGAGCGTTAATCTAGATATTAGTCCTTCAAGAATTAAATCAAATCATCGACAATCAGTAAAAAAAGAAACTGTTTTTCTCAGATGAGCCAAGACACTCATAAAATTAGCAAACTCTAAATAAAATTATGGAAATGGATTTCAGCTGTTTATTTTCATGAGCTGCAAAGAATTATAGAGAAATTGGACTCTTGAGACGCATGAACGAATCATTGACCACACCCACCAAAATTGGCAAAAAAATTGTATAAGATTGAAAGTTTATTTATTAAGATTTATTTGTTTAATCTACGTTCACACAGTGAAACTGAGGTCTAATATCTATTTACACACACACACACACACACACACACACACACACACACACACACATATATATATATATATATATATATATATATATATATATATATATATACAATATTTATGTATGAGCGTGATGTATAGAATAGCATAGGGGATGTGAATGTGTGTGAATAACTGTAGTTTGGACATGCGTGAGTTTGGAGATATTTACATACAAATAAAAATATATGAAACATATGTGGGTGAATACTTAAGTTGTATACACGCACGAACGCGCGCGCGCGTATGTGTGTGTGTGTGTGTGAGTCCATGTGTATGTATATTTGAATAGGATTGTACTTCTATATTTATTTCAGTATAAATGTATGTTCTCATTCGCTCAATATTTTATTCTCTCTCACTTTCTCTCTATTCTTTTTTCAACACACACACACACACACACACACACACACACACACACACACACACAGAGAGAGAGAGAGAGAGAGAGAGAGGTAGCCATGAACAAATTGATAATGTGTATGTTTGCGTGTTTTACAAGCACAAAAGTATTTCTATTGAGTTAAAACATTCTTTAAATATCTATCTATCTTCCCTAGCCCTTTACAGTCGTTCGATCAATGTTATATTGACTTTGCGCTAAGATCGATCTGTTCCCATTTCGTTACTTTAATTTGTACTTCGAATCGTCTTCTTTCAGTTGGTCGTTCTGATGTCTCGTTCGTGCTATAATCCTTGTTCTTATTCGTTGTCGAGGAATGAAAACACGACCACAACTTTATGTGTACATATTGCTTTATTTATTGACGACTTTTCTTTTTATTACCCGCTCGGTCTAAACGGGGAATTAGAGAGCATGGTAGAGAGCGTTGAATTCCTCGCGTTGAAGGTTTATCACTAACTGTTTAACTTATTCTAACACTAGAACCGTCTTGGTCACCTGACTGAAACCGTCTTATAAGAGCCTTAGTCTCAGATTTCCCTCGTTTAAAAGCTGTCGATCAAACTAGTTTATTCTGGATTTTTTCCGTGTTTAATCTTTCGGGACTTAATTTGAATACTGCACTTTATGCCAAAAATAGATCTATCTGTGTGTTTGCCTATTAGTGTTTGTATGTGACATGTACGTGTGTGTGCGTAACTACTTGAGAAAACAACATATATGGATAATATGAAGGTTACACATGAAGTTAAACATCGCCTGCAATTTGACCAAATGGAAATAAATTTTCACTCGGATATCTTTTGACCAGTCGAATCAACTTTGACTTTTATCTGAGTTCGGGTACCTTAACTCTGAAAGAAGAGGAACATTCTCAATTATCTGTCATCAAAAGGATATGTACACAAATATTTTATCTATGTAGTGTTTGCTTGAGTGTGTGAGTGTGTGTGTGTGTGGGGGGAATGCGAGAGAAAGAGAGAAAGAGAGAGAGAGAAGGGACTTCCATCGATAACATTCATCTATCCCTTTATACTTAACTGTTTGTAAACATCCTCAGTTGAATGGTTGGAATAGTTGTGTATTTCCCACAAATAGCTGATACCAAACCACAGCTAAATTAGAAAAAAGATTTTAAAATTTGATTTTCCAAGAATATTTCCCCAGAAATGAATCCTGGCACAACATATTCTTTTCATTAATCTTTTTCAATTTTTTCACGACTACTTCATCCCATCTCATAAAGCATCCAATTAAGACGAACGAGACATGCCGGAAACCGATGGAGAATCACTCCTTGATGATGATGATGATGATGATGATGATGATGATGACGATGAAGCCAAACTCACTCACCACGAAGGCAATGGACGTATTTTTTTCACAAATCCGCCCACGCTGACTTGATGCAGCTCAGCGACTTTTAGTTAAACACATTAGAAGCATTGGAAAAATTAGATTCTTTTATTTATTTTGGGAAACAACATTTTTATTTCGGCCGCCAAATAATAAGGTAAACAAAAATATTGTGACGTCCTTTTATTTTGCGTCACAGAATAAAAACAAAACCCTTCGTTGCCTTCTCGTTTCACTGAGGTTCTTCAATTACAAACAGTAAAGTAAATATGAACTTTGTGCGAAAAGAAATTTCCAAATAGACAGGCCTAAACAAATAAGCCAAACAAATAATCCTATGTGGTCATATCAACCGTAATTTAACTCGAACATCACTTGAATTTCGCGTATTTTAATGGTTGTTTCACTCCTTTAAAGAAACAACGTTCGTACAAAATATGTTTTTGTGTTAAAACTTTTAGCTGTTAATATGCTCAGTATATGGCAACGGAATCAAAATGCCAAGAAAAGACTAACTTGTTAAACATTACTCTGCTGTAGGCGCCTATATAAGCTGGATTTTTAAAGCTTTTCTTTTTCTCTTCATAAATATGACCCGATGTTTTCTGCAAACCAATTTCTTTCTTGAGTCAATCATATAGAAACAAATAAGTTAACAAAAATGTGGCTATTTCTGCATTTACAGAAGAAGAAAAAATGTATATTTCATTCAGCAATAAGTCTAAAATATCAAATCTCTCTCCCACATAAGCCTACATACATACATACATACATACATACTTATATATATATATTTATATATAGTAAGCTAAGGTTCTTGCCTATTCTGAGTAAGAGGTCTTGTCTTTGTTTACCGTAGGTTATAATGATATTAAACGATTCCTTAGACTTTATGGTGAGCTATTATGTGTTATTAGTGTGAAATAGACATGACAGAATTAACAGCAAATGTCAATATTCTTATTTTGATATTTATTTCATTCGTTAAAATATGAATATTTGACAGTCTTTATTGTCAATCAAAATATACTCCGAACCTTTGCAAATGATAGTTGCTTCTGAAAAAAATGATTTAACATAAATGATTTGCCATTTTTGCTTTTATTCTATCTTATCATGCTAGAAATAATTTCGTGGAATTTTGTACAAACATATTTTTTTATTTAAGTGATTTTGTTTGCATTGGTTATCCTAATTAAGCAACAAAGTTCTATTGTTATTTTAACTCCTTAGCCTGAAAAAATTACCTATTACACTAATTTGCAATGTTTAAATGTCAATAATTATTTAGTAAGATAAATGACTAGTGTTGCTTTTTTTCTTTTGATATTGGAAGGTAAATATTCTTTACAATTTCTTACATCTTGAAAGAACATGGATGGTCGATTTAGTGTGTTTTGAGATTTGACGTTTGAGAAGTCAATTTGTGGGAGCTTCAGTATTTTTCTTAGAAAATGCAGAAAGTTTCCTTCTCTCTATAAAAGATGAATTGGAAACTCTCGGAAATAGTTTGCCTGAATTTTTAGTCAAACTATAAATGCGCATCTGTCCATTCCACCTTTGTCTTCACATCTTTTCTCCCATAAGTCTTTCGTGAGACCCGTTATAGAGGTGAAAATACAATATTATCTAAGTTATCAAAGCTCAAATCTAAAAAGAATCAGCAAACGAATAAACACAATAGTGGAAAACATGAGAATATATAAAGAAGATAAAAGGAAGAAAAGTCAGAAAAGAAAGTGAGACAAAGTTAATGAATTTTGTTTCTTTGAAGTTTTTTCATTATTTCATACATGTAATATTCGTGAAAAGATAAGAAGGAAGAGAAAAGAAAAGAAAAAGTTCTAAGCAATTTCTAAATACTGGAAGAAAGACGTAAAATATATATCGGAATAAACATATTCATTGATAGAAATATCAATGATTATAATTGTTGATTGAATAATTGAAATGAAAATCTAGAAAAATGAAAATGAAAAGAAAATACGAGTAAAAATAAGGATGAATTCTTCTACATTTAATTAATAATAAAGGCAAACAATGTTCTTATTACAATTACAAAGATGAAAAGCCAAAATGTATGGAATGATAGAAACAGTACATCTCAACATCAGACAAAGAAGAATAAAAAAAGAAGATACTCGTTCCAGTAATTTGCCAACAAATGAAAATACCAAGTGAGCAAATTTATGGATTGCTGATATTTGCATTTGTTAAATTTTTCTTCCTTGTTTGGACTGATTTGTTGTAGATTAATAAAACAGATTTATTATTCAAGTTGAAATATTTAACGACAATTTCGGAAAGAAAACATTTCTCGGTCGAGATTAATCTGGAGACTTTTCAAACAACGTTATTTTAATCAACAAAAATTAAATTGAAGGTTTGGGGGCGTATATATATATATCCTTGAGTTTTCGATTTTAAATAAAGAACCTTTATTCTCATTGAGACGTTCTTTACTACATAATTGCAAGGATAATTCACCGTACCCTTTCTAGTATTTTTTCAGACTCTTTTACACGGATCAAATGAAAAATGAAATCATTTATAGTTATTGATTTTTTTGTTTATTTCCGAATTAAGCTATAACATTTCACAGAGTAGATAAAGAAAGATCAAGTTTATTGATTCGATAATTTCAGCGTTGGGCAGAGGTCAATAAAGAAAATAAATGACGAAGGAATCTCCAGACATAACTAACTTTCGAGGAGACGCCCAGGCTCTTTTAACGATTTGTGACACACATAAAACTGTTTCGTTTATCAAGCCATCACTTTTAGAAAATCTTCTTAAGTCTTTAATGGCTTAAAAGTGTATTAACTGTTTATTTAGTTTACTTCTTTCTGTTTATTTTGTCATCAGAAATTTTGTATATATATATATATATATATATATATATATATATATATATATATATATATATATATATATATATATGTGTGTGTGTGTGTGTGTGTGTGTGTGTGTGTGTGTGTGTGTGTGTGTGTGTGTGTGTGTGTGTGTTTCTTTTATATATGCGTGTATTTCTAAGTGCTGGGCCGTCGATCGGATTTCTGTTGACTCTGGACAAATCCAATGTACTAATTTTACTTACTTACTAAATTCTCTCTGTCTCTCAATATGCCTGTCTGTCTGTCTGTCTGTCCGTATCTATCTATCTATCTATCTATCTATCTATCTTCTCTCTCTCTCTCTCTCTCTCCCTCTCTCATGATATATATATATATATATATATATATATATATATATATATATATATATATATATAGGTACATTAATAAATAAATTCTCATTACTTCCGATAGAGTAACCTCTTTGTGACTATTTTTAAAACTCATTTAGAAAATATTTCTTAGAAATTCACCATTTTTCCTCCAAATTATGCCATTAATTCTATCTATCTATCTATCTATCTATCTAAGTTTTAATATCTATCTATCTATCTACACAGATACACACACATTTCTCAACTTAAGTTATTATTTTGTCGATTTTTCTTCCGTTTTTTCTTCTTTTCGTTGTGTCATTCATTCTTTCTTTCATATATTTATACCGGTTTCATTCCTTCTGTCCATTAATTTCACTCTCATTTCGTAACGAAAGTTTTTCACTCCTTTTACGTTTGAGTCATTCTCATCCTCTTCTTTTTCAGGTTTCAAAATGCATTTCCTCCTTGGCAAAAATAAGAAGAACTTTCAAGATGAAACTTGTATCTCTGCGTCAATGTGTGTGTGGCCCACTTGAATCGAAACGTAGTGAACGTTTACAGACACACATTTCATGGATTCACTTACACACTTATCCAAACATCCATCTTAACATTCACTGGCCATTTAGTTATATGCTAGTGTCGGTTTATTCACACACACACACACACACACACACACACACACACACACACACACACACACACACACACACACACACACACAGATATGAGTGTCAATGTGAGAATGTGCAGACACAAACAAAGGTTCCTATACCGAAACTTAAGGCCGTTTTTTATCAGTAATTTGACGATGGAAGCGTAAAAAAGTCCCGTGTTAATGTGAAAAATTGTCTGTCTGTTACTATATATATTGCTCTTTAAGGATAGTTTTTTTTGCAACTAAACATTTACAGTTTATTTTGTATATCTCATCCTATCTTCTTGGTGGCTACGAGGAATCAGATTTATTTTTTTATATGTCACCCCAGTAAAGTTTTTTTTTCTAAAACTTTCTCTGAGCTATTTTGACATGTATATTTTAAATTCTATCCCTTAATATAAACTTCCTCTGAGCTATTTTGACTTGCATATTTTGAATTCTATCCCTTCATATAAACTTCCTCTGAGCTATTTTGTCTTGTATATTTTAAATTCTATCCCTTCATATAAACTTCCTCTGAGCTATTTTGTTGTGTTCATTTTGAATCACTTCATGTAAACCTATTGGTTTTGTGAGCGTCAGTCTTTTGGTTGGTATTTAAACTCACGTAAAAGTCAAAATTTCATTCACTCATTTTCAAGATAAATATGCCATTTCAATTCAGAATATTGGTGCCACCAAATTTTTATTCTTACCATCAATTACTTTGCCTGTGTAAGTTAAAGGATACACACATTTCCTCATAGTTTTGTATATATGGTTTAATTAATACTTAAATATCTTGTACCGTTAAGAGGTCTCTTTTGTTTATTGAATGCTTTACACATGAAACTTTTTGACTAGGAAACATTAAATTATTCCTTATATAAATACAATAATTCAAACTTTGGAATTGAAGAGGATGGTAAAGCTAATTTATGAGTTGGGTGAAGTTAGAAGTCTTAAGGCAATCAATAATGGAATTCGTTTCAATTGTTTTGAATACATAACTCCAAATGGATGTATTCTTTGCTGAATTTAGGAAAACGTTTCGGTCGATAGATACTCTGCCTTCTAAAATGTATTTTTAGCCAGTGGCCTTTAGAAGTCTACAAATTCTTTTCTTTTTAGAAACATCAATGTTATTTTTTACCCCCATTTTTCGCAGTGTTTACACATAAAATCTTTTGACTCCTGAAACTAAGTCGAAATTGGAAGATTTCCAGTGCCAGTTCGTACATTTTATTCTATTTTCTCTGAAAATTCTCTTGAAAATCAAAACATAATTCTTTTTTAGTTAAATATATTCTGTAAATTATAAATCATTTTAAGAAATGTTTTCAACAATTTCACGAATATCTAAATAGTTTCATTCAAGCAATCATTCTGTTGTTCAAGTCTTTTCCTATTGAATGAAAACTCTTTCTATTTCATATTTAAACTATCAACCTAAATCTTTTTCACCTTTTAAGCGTTTTACCTCTTTATATCTCATTCACGTGATTAACTTTTTTACCCAGCATCTGAGTGACATGATTGTTTAAATTTTCAAATATAATTTTTAATAATGTTACAGTACCAAGAGATTTTATTTTCACTTATTGACATGTTGTTATTAACTTCCCTCGTAAAACTAAAAATAAAAGAAAGCAAAAAACAATTTCAAGTAGATGAGATAATCATTTCTAGTTAATTCATCATAGTTTTTTTTTGTCAAGACCAAAGCTTTACATTCTTCCCTCGTACCTTTCATTTCTTAAATGCCATTTAGATTTTTTATTTTAAACCCCAATCAACAGCCAAACAAATTAAAAGTCTTTCTCAAGCGTTTTCACTGTTTCAATATTTCATTTGGTGCTCAAGTCAAACAGGAATAATTTTACTACAAAAAACAAAGAAGTATTAATTCAATTAGTTGAAGATGGTTATATAATATCTTATAGCGCACATGATATAAAATCTTTTTGATGAAATCTTCCTGCATAATGCTCCATTGTAATATCAACATACATATGAGAAAATTCATTAAATTAATATCAAATTCAGAACATTTTAAAAAATCCCAAACTCTGATCAACTCAACTTCATTTTCAATATACAATAGTGGCCTATTTTGGTTATTCAAAGGTAATTACAAGATATTGAATAACTCTTGAACTAGAGGCTAACCTTATCAATCAAAGAATCCTCCAGTGGTTCAACTAAAAAAAATCGGTATATTCTTTCTTCAAAATTAGAATGTTTAAATGAGCTTCACAGAACCGATATCAAAATATTCTACTGTAAAACATGCAGGTCAATATACGATTTGGATGTTTTGATTAAATAACAATAAATTTCTCTTTGGATTCGGATTGAAACTTATACGAACAATAATGATGCAAAGATCGATTCATGTATTAATCATAACTTCATAGAATCACTTTGAATATGAAAGAGGGAAAATAGTTTTCTAATTCAAAAAGTCATCTTGTGTATATCTCAACACCTTCACAGGAAGATAATTTCTTTTAACCTTTGCAGGGTAAGCGAATTATTTTTTTTATACAAATTTGCAATATAGATGGTATATTCAAACAAGTCAATTAATCAAATAAATAAAAACCCAGCAAAACGTGATTATTTGATCAGTGATCGTATCATTGTAAGTAAGTAAAGTTGTCTCCCTTAGTCGAGGGCGACCAGAAGGCTTCTTTTTTCAATAGCTACTACACCGAAGTGTTGGGCAGGGCGCTACTCCTTTCCCTGGATTGCTCCACTTTACCCTCGATACGTACCTTATATTGCTGAGTGTTAAGCAAGGAGGTATCAATTACCATTTTTAAAGTCCTCGGTATGACGCGACCTGGGATTGAACCCAGGTCTCCCGGACCAAAAATTAAACCCTCATTTGGAATATTTTGCAAAACAAACTTTAAACAATGAAAATAGGACCTCTTAGTTAAGTTTCTATGTATTAACATTGATTCGGAAAATTCTTTGGTCGTTGTCTTCTTCATAAAGTAAAATTAATACTTGAAAATTCTTAAACTTTATTTGACACTAAAAGTACAGATTTTTCAAGATTGTTTCTAAGCCAACCAGCATTTTGAACTTTCTTCTGATTA
Organism: Sepioteuthis lessoniana; assembly: GCA_963585895.1. Taxonomy (NCBI): domain Eukaryota; kingdom Metazoa; phylum Mollusca; class Cephalopoda; order Myopsida; family Loliginidae; genus Sepioteuthis; species Sepioteuthis lessoniana. The sequence goes on along the minus strand of OY757909.1, from coordinate 131,915,904 downwards.
GGAAATAACATCAATATTGTTTTTTAATTTTTTGAATTTCGGCTATGATAATCGAATATCAATGGTAACCCGGTTACAGGGAATTCATTAATAGAATATTTCTCCATTTCATTAAAAGTGTAAGGGAATATACAGATGTCTACAATACAATTAGATGACAAATTGATTTATCTAAAAAATAAATTAACTGGTCATTAACTGCACAAGTGTCATTTAAAATGTTATGATAATTGTTGTCATTTTCTTGTAATAAATTAATCAATGATTTGTTAATTATTTTTCAGGATAAAATATAGTGCACCACGAAACTTCAAACTCAAATTTTTAATATTGCAAAATTTATCTGGAATCAATTATTATTTATAAACTTTTAAATTGGTTATTTTATTTTAAAAATTATCGAATCAAAAAGAAATGGATGATATTTGAATTATTTTATTTTATTTTTTACCTCTAAACGTTAACTACATGGACAGTTTGCGAGATATAAATGTTTCAATGTTCAATCTAACCATACCATATATACATAAAAAGGGGAAAGAGACTAAAGCGGTCCAATATTGAATGTGACAGGATTAAATTTTAATATCAGATATTATTAAAACATGCAATACAGACCGAATCAATCAAAGTTAGTTGTAAAAAAGTATTTTGAGTGATCCAACTTCCTGTCTTAAATGAATAAAATGAATCTTCTAATTACAAAAATCCCTAACTCATCTGAGCCATCTAATTCAACGTTTCTTGCGAGGAAAAAGACTCCTTGCCGAAGTTGGATTTATTATTTGGAGTAGCCTATTTGGAACTTTGTCCCGTCAGAATTTAATGCTGAACTGGATTGGGTAATTTTATTGACTCAGGACTTGATATTTATTATTTGTAAGCTAACTGGAACTAAACCCTTTTCACAATTTGATTCTCTGTATTATATTTCAATATATCACATCTTCCAACAAGATTAGACAAATAATCAAGAAATCAATATTCAAGTACGAATAGAAGTTAACTCGAAAAATGTTTTGAACACAACACAGCTTTACAATTAATGAATTGGGCATTTTCATCAAATTTGTAAGTTTTGTCGGACACTGAATACAATATGATTAAAAAAAGATATACGTGCTGTACATTCTGATATTTGGCCGATACATTTTATTTTTAGATAAAAAGAAGGAAAAAAAGAGAATTATTCATTGATAGCTCACAACAACTTATGACAATGATGATCAAGTTAGTCAGAGAAATCATTTTCAGTGTAATGCTTTCCAATCTTTTTCTATTTTTACAGCCGTGTACCAAACAAATTAAATTTAATAAATAAATCTTTATTTTATTGCTTGAATCTCAGTCTGTTTCTATGACCCTTGGTAAATTTCATCTATTTATATCAGTGGGTTTGTTGAAACAGTCACGGTCGGGTGGCGTCGGTTACACAATAAATCATCAGAATAAAATCAATAAAACAACAATCTTATTAAAGTTTGTCAGTTTAAGATCAGAACCCAATTTCGACAGCTGTTGCAAAGTAAAAAACACAAGAGCGTTAACCAACAGTTTTCCATGTGTCTACTAAGAGTTGGTTCAAGTCTTGCTTACTGTTATTTCTTTGCTTGCATTATCTGTTTATTTACATCTTTACGGTGCCAGTTGCAAGGTTTTTTTTAATGATATATTGGTTAATTTTTAATTTATCTATTTCCTCTTTAATTTCGTGGGTAACAACAATTAAATACTGAAAAGTGGATATCTACCTTTCAGTAGTTGAACACAGAACTCAGAAGGATCAGAAATGTCAGTGAACTTTGCATTTTGTGTGTTTATAATTATGGGAAATGGAATCGGTGCCTTGAGTTCAAATTCTGAAAGGAATTGTTTGTGTTTCCTTTGCACTAATGCCCTGAATGGGTAAACAGTAGGACAGACTGGGTTCTTTAGCCTTGATAAGGTAACCAAACTTGGAGAAGGAAAACTGAAGTCAAATCAACTGTACTCCGCTTAAAAATTGACCTTGTGTCGTATCCTGCCATTTCAGAGTGGATGTGTAAATATATATCTCTAATATCTGCAACAAACACAGAAAAAAATCAAGTGAGTTTAAGAATTTTAAAAATCATATATGCCTGTTTGTGCGTGTACGTGCATGTATACGTGCGTGTGTGGGGGGGTGTAAGAGAGAGAGAGAGAGAGAGAGAGAGGGGGGGGGAGCATAAAGAGGAAAAGTAAGAAAGGAGTGAGGACATGTGATCAACTTTATAAAATTTCACTTTGTAATATCACAGTTCTTTTATTAAGATATTTTCTTCCACAGCCAAAAGAAATAAAGTTTCTTCAGTTTTACGGCAAATAAAAATAATTTTGAAGAGTTGATTAGAGAAATGTACAAAAATCTTTTTTTACCTTGTTGAGGGCAGCGTTGCGGGAAGGAATCTGTCGAGTCTGAAGGCAAATCAGATCAACTTTCGAAATGAGTCAGGGTTTCTTCAATTGGTTTTGCAAATCAGTCTTCGAGCCTGATCTTCTGTCATAGGAGACAGGAAGAGGCTCAATATGAAGTCTGCTTATCCAATTCCGTACATATCATATTGATCGTATATAATGGAATAGCAGATCGATTCCTAAACGGTTAATCGATTGTCAGCATAATGCCGAAGTAATCAAATTAGAAGTCTGGCTAGGACCGGATATTTTGCTATGAGGAAATAGATCGATATTTAGAAATAGAGAGAAAAACAGAAGGAGACAACAGAAAAATTGGGGAGGGTAAAACACTGAGAATCGTAAAGGAAGAAGTATGAGGAGTATGAGAAAGGAACAGAAGAAATAAGAAAGAAACACTGGAAGAAGGAAGAAGAAAAGGAGTTAGTAAAGTAACCAGATTGTCCACTATTATTGATTAAGGTTATATGTGTTTCATTCAAGTCGGGAACCCACTGATTATAGTTCATTATAATAGTAATCGTCAACAAGATTAACGTGGAAACAATTGTCCCACTGAGAGACATGACTTTATCTTCTCTATTTAAATTTTCTCATTGTTGAATTGGTATTTTCTTGGAGCAGAATTTGAAGATGTCTATTTGTTGTGGCTCTGAGAAAAAACTGAAAAACTTTTTTACTCTTATGTCTATGATATTTACCAGACTGAACCCCACAGAAAACATTTAGTGTGTGTTTGAATCTTGTTTAATGTCCAAAATTATGTAATTTTTGATAATCTTAGCTTTTCTGAATGTTTTCCATTGATGGTGGTCCGGTTCTTCCCAAGTTTGCGTTTTAAATCATCATAGTCAACAACCGATGTGTATTATTTCTTGGGAAAATGTCACCATCTTTAAAATATTTGTAGTAATACAGTCTGATAATTCTCAATTTTCTTTCATTTTCTCAATTCTAAAAACACATTCAGTGGCTGTGAAAATTCTCAGACTCTCAATACGCATTTCTGTCATTTTGATTTGTCAAACAAAAAGGAACAGCTGAATAGAATTGATAATTGAGTTATACTGTTAATACAATCGATAATATTATGGAGTCGAAGGTATACATGAAATAAATTTTGGAGTAAAAGTTTCTAAGAAAACGAAGATACTTTTCATCATCATCATAATCAATGTGTGCTGACAGCACGGGCTCTTTCGACTCTTTCTTGCCATGATTCCCTCTCGGCCATCGCACTTGGTTGGTCTTTACTGATTAACCAAATCTAGTGCCTCTATGTGTGGGAATCCATAAGAGGACATCGCTTATATTTTCGTCCTTACTTCTTCTGGAACTGCCGAACATATCTTACATGTTTTTTTTTTTTGTTTTTTTTTTTTGGATGGTTGGCAAAATGGAAGATAAATGGCCATACATTCACTATTTGGAGGGGGGTGCTTTCAGAACTTTATCAAAGCAATATGAAGTCTCTTTTAACGGTTCCCATTACGTTTTTTTTCTCCAAGCATTTTGTTTGATAGTGCAACCATACTTTAGTCTTACATGGCTATAACTTGGAAGAATTTCCATTTTATTTTATCAAAGAGAAAGTGACAAATATATACTCTCCGTCACCAGACGCTTGAACATCCTACAATGGTTGACCGATTAGACAACCTGCCATGTGGCGTCGCCACTAGCGGAGACAAAAAAGTGTGGATTTATATTAGTTAGTATATAAAGTCTTGTTCGGTGTGCTTGCTGCCAGTTTGCTATGTAACAGATCGCAATAATAACATTCGATGTTTATAAATATTACACAAAAAAAGCTTTGTCACTCGAATATTATACGTCAATTGAAATCAAACGTATGAAAGCAATTCATGGCGATGAGGTGCAGTGAACGCATCTGCAGATTATGGCCTTAATGAAGAACACTTTTTGTATCATAACAACGCGAAATGGCATTACAGTAAAGAAAAGATGCAAACAACAAAAGGCCAGAAGTTCATACTTCTTGTAAATCACTTATTTGATACCTTCAGGATTATGGATATCACTTAAATTTTAAGTGACGTTAAAAGGTTTTCATTAACGTTAAAGTTGCTGCATATAGTTGGATTAAAGCTAAACAAGAAAATTTCTTTATAAACGGAATGAAAAAGTTGATAGACTGTATTAAGGAATGTGTTGCATTAAATGGTGAATGTGTTAAATACTTTTGAAGAGAAATTTGATTATTCTTTTCTTACCAATATCATTATTCTGTCTTGTCTAAAATTTATATTAGAAGACTGAAGATCTCCTCAATAAATATTTGTATGATCAAATAATCATCATCCTCACCATCATCAAGATGTTTCAGCAGCACGGATTCCCACGGACATCTCTCTTGCCATCCGTCCCTATGGACCATCTCTCTTGTTATGTCTCCTAGATGACACCCAGTATCCACACAGAGCTGGTTAATATAAGGTTTTGCATATCATCCAACATTGGTGTGTCCTTGTATAAGAGTTCATAGGAGAATGTTGGTAATGAATTCCTCTTTAATTTTTTAGCAGTGCCCAGCATATTTTGTTCACTTTATTTGGTTGGCTCACATGATGGGAGGTAAATGGTCGAACAAGATCTGTTTTGTAGGGTGCTGCTTCCGGGATGTATTAAAAAGAGTTGATAGCATCCTTGTGTAGTTCCCATCTAGCTTTTTCCCCAAGTGATTTATTAGAATTCAAGTGGTACAATCATACATTAGTTCTATCACAGCTACAATTTGGAAGGATAAAACATGATTAAAACACGCCCGTAAAAGGGTTTCTTTAACTTTGCGTTGATTTGTAGCCATTTGTTTGTAATAGGCTTTTCTAAAAATTCTTTTTGCAGATTAAATTGTGATAACGATTGTCTCCGACACGGTCCCAAAGATACAGACTAAGGATTTTAAGCAATTATTTTTCAACCAATAAATTATGTGAAAAAGTGAAAAGAAAATCCGAAACAGTCATTTAATTAAAAAAAAGGGGGGCTATAGAAAGTGTTCTCAGAAGAAAACGCTAAACGTTCTCGTTCACCCCACTTTACCAATTCCCTTCTTTTAGATATTCACGTATTGTGACTAACTTTAATCACATGATAAAACCAAATAAAACCCAAATGAATAAAGAAAAAAAAAAGAGACAAGAAAAAAAAGGAACTCTAAAAGTTCTTCTTTCCGTCATCTGGAAACTTTTGTCAACAGAGAATGATTTTAATGAATTTTTATTGGCTGCTTTATAAACTGAGATGTTTTAGTTTGTTCTTTCTTTTATAATTTAAGCATCCGTTACACTTTCAAGGATCTTAATAACTCGTTTGACCTAATCTCCGCCACCCCCTTCTTCTACCCGCTTCAACTCCTTACAATAATTATCCTTATTCCATGATGAAATATCAACCCCTTCTTTATTTCGTTTCAACGTTGCTCCAAAGTCGATTGATTCCATCTGTTATATTTCTACTTTAAAATTATTAGCAGCAGAACCGGTTTTTGACCAAATTACGTTCTGCATTTAAGATTGCCAGGAATCTGTCATAAAGTTTCACAAGTGCGATATGTTCTAAATTAAATATTTCACAAACGCAAAACACAAAAAATATGTATTTGAATAAAGAATACTGTTAAAGACTCATTCAAGTCGAATATCGAGAAAAGGTCAAAAGTGTAAATATTAATAAAAAGAATTTTTAAAGAAATTGCCAAATTCTCATGAGGAAATATATCATGAATGTTGATGTTCTACAAATAAACATAAGTTAACGTTTGCATACGCTAATGGATATATGTGAGGTTAAGCGAAAAAGTTCATTGGCTGAAATATTTATATGATGATGTCATATCTGCTGTTGATGAATTTTTGACCAGCGGAATCCAAACACAATGAAGTAGGAACTGTATGAACCACATAGAAGTCTATATTGAAAAATAAAGTCATTTGGTCGTATTCCATGAGAGTAACTTGGTCTTCCTTTATATGCACCTGTCATCCCCCTCATATATATATATATATATATATATATATATATATATATATATATATATATATATATATATATATATATATATAACAGTGTGGGTTGTCAGGAAATCACTTTGTGGGTTTGTGTCGAACCAAATGCAATATAATCCATGGTAGGTTCCATCTTGTTTATATATATATATATATATATATATATATATATATAGATTAAAGATCGAACCTACCAGGAATTCTATCTTTGAATTAGAAAATAATACGTTAACTTTCTTGGGCATTTTACAGAAAAACAACTAACTAGAATTTAAAGTTTATCACAAATTCACGAATAAAAACTTTTTTACTCGCATCATAACACCAAAATATAGAGGGGGCATAATCATAGGTTTTACCTTAAAATTCTTAGGATTTGTACCCACCACCTAATTTTTAAATGATTAATTTGACTATATAGAAAATTCCTTTACGAAAATTCAATGTCATAAATAAACCTTTTATAGTACGTGCCAAAATAAAAAACTTTCAAAATTTACGAATCTAAATTTTCCCCTCAAATTTAAAACAATAATTTTTCGAATAATAACCCCATAGATATATTATTTTACCCAATAATTCAACCACAAACATCATGAAAAAACTTGAACAACGTTGGAATTAAAACAATCATTAAATCTTCAAAGACAAATAGAAATTCAATCATTAATAAAATATAACAATAGCCACATCGAATCCAGAGCAGGAGTTTGGATTGTAAAAGAAAAAAGTGCATGAATTTCTGGTAGTTTTAGTAAACGAATTTCCGAACACGCAAGAGATCCAAAAAGAGGAAACACAAATGACACAATAGATCCAAAAAGAGGATACACAAAATACACGAGAGATCCAAAAAGAGGAAACACAAATAAAGGTTTTTGTCAAACATAATTTAGAAATTAATCCATGGTGTTCTATAAAACAGGCCAACTCATGGCACAGCTGAGAATGAGAACTGGAGGCCTATTGAAAAATGTATGATTTTCAGAAATTTAAAAAAAAATTAAGTCAACCACTTTTGAAAATACTTAGAATAACATTTTGATTCACACCTGAGAATAACAGGATGTGTTGAAAGTTAAATAAATGAAAATATGCATTTTTGCTACAGACACTGATAATTATTAAACAAGACAAAGGGATAATTATGATTTTTAGTAAAAGATATAATACCCTTAATATTGAATCAGAAATATTAATATTATTTGTAGGTGTCGCTAAACTCTTCATTCAATCTATTTTCCCTGCGAATGAATAAAGAGTTTGGTTTGAATTTATATTACAGTGACTGGGTTTGACAAACAAAAGCCGAGAAAGCTGGAAGACACCAGCTGAAGTGTGTATATAACAATCAATCATCTCAGAAATATAGACAAATAATACAAAATCATTCTAGGAAAGTTTCAAAACATTTAGAGCTGGTACTTTTTCTGGTCTGAGGGTGCCATGTTTGAAAAAAATGTTTCAAAACTATATTTGCAAAAATAGAAGTATGCCTTTTCTCCATGTTGAAAAAATGAAACTCAGAAATAAGCATTAAAATGTTACTTAATGATTTGTAGCAAACCTTTTCCTTTATTGTATGGAAAAGGCTGAGACAAAAAAATAACCATTGGCAAGTGTGGTCAGAAGGAACTTTTAGTTTTCCACGGTCAGTTAGATTGGTATATTTTCATACTTTTCAGAATAAAAATGGGTTTCACATTCACTGGGTTGATTATCATTTCTTGTAATTTATCCAACTATGTACACAAGAGCCATTTTTATTTCATTAGAAAGAGATGGTTCTAAATTTTCTAGATTGTCAAATATTTCTGAACCTTCCCCACAAAGTTTATAATCACAAGATGTACATTGGTGACCTGGATTAACATCAAATTCATCAATATTTACATTATGATTTAAAAGTAAAGATGTCTGCTTAATATGCAGCTTTTCAATACATTGTTGAACATTAACAAAATAGGTGCCACCTGATCCTTGGCAAAGTTTACCAAATTCTTTTTCAAATGGATCGGTTGAAAATTGCCCAAGTAGTACATATTTATGACTTGTAGCTAAAAAGTGTTGACAGAGACAAACAATTCCATTGCAAGTATGATGTATGGCAGTCGCAGTGTTTTTGGATAATTGTTTTTTTACGATTACCTTGACTGCCAGCCATATCAAGAGCCATTTTATCAAATTCAATGATAAAATCAAGTCGGGTGTTATTTGGAGATCTGATTTCATCTTGTAGAGGATCATTACGTAATTCATCAATTTGAAGAGGCTTAACATTTAAAATTTTCCACCATGTCAAAACCTTGTTTATGAAGAGGGCACTATCATTCTTATCAACACTTATTCCAGACTGAGTAAGAAGTGCATTATATGTTTTTCAGAAAACACTCTGAGGCAAGTAGAAACCCATTGTCTTTTTATTGGCTTTGGAGCAATGGAAATTTTATTTAAATTCAAAACGATATAACTGTGTTTAAGATGTGCCAATTTTGCAACTCATCTTACTCCTTCATCATCAAAGATTAGTTCTCCTGTTTTTTTCTGTTAGTCACAAATTCCGAATATTTTTCAACAGATAAACATAATCAAAAAGCAAATGTTTATTCTTCAGTTAACCAAGATTTTTCCGGAATTGTTGGATATAATTTAAATAAAGCTTGATTTACTCGGTTGCTATCTCATATAATAGCCTTTACATCAGCTGGTACAGATGTGATGGCCTGGACTGTTAACTCAATTTGTTCAAATAAAAAGGCTGATGTTTATTTTGAAATTTGAATCAATTTTGTATTAGAAATTTTGGACCCCCATTGAAACATATGAACATTATACCAAGTAGAGATGGATTGTCAATTGATTTACTAGGTAGTTGTTTGCCATAATATAGCAACATTTTTTCGATATATACTTCATCATGGAGAGTTTTGCACCCTTTATGAGTGGTATTAAGAGTATTAGATAGAGATTTAAAAAAAAAAAAGGATTTTTCGTTAAGTTTTGAATCTTTTGTCATCATCCTTCCTGATGAAGGTAATTGAAAATCGTCTCAATACAATGTCCATAATGTTGCATAATACCCAAAAGCATATATCTTATTCCAACGATTTTGTTGACTCAGAAAATTTTTCTTGTGATCAAAAAAGCCATAGAATTTAAATATCGGATGATTTCTTGCAGTTTTGACCAAGTATCAATTGTATTTTTACGGTTTTTAGACAGGCTGCCAATATAAAACTTAATTCCATAATGAAATGTTTCAAAGCACAAATTCTTATAAATTCTAAACATAAAGAGAGGAATACCGTCAACAAATTTTGATAATTGAACAGTTAAAATATTTTCATCCAAAAATGCTATAACTGGACATACAAAGTCTTTTTTTTGTTGTTCAGCTGACTTTCTTTCAGATTTGTGTAATTGATTTTATCTAATTCTAAAAACATCAAGTTCGTCAGTAATTTGACTTCTAACTGTCGGGGAGGGTTTTTTTTAAATATTTCTATGAACAGCTGAGGGTGTTGGTATTTGACTACTTGGCAAACTTGGACATACAGATTGTGGATTTTTGGGACATATTTTTCCATGAACGTCTATGGTATCAAAATTTGAAGGCCAATGTTGTTGACAAATAAAAGTATTGTTAGTAACATTTAGATTGGCATTTGGAACTGATTTTATCCATTGCTCTCACTTTTCTTTGTTTTTTGGAAACTGGTATTTTATTAATCTCATCATACATAATTTTGTCTTGCTGACTTCAGTAATTTGTTTTGCAATCCAACACACAGCATTTCCGAGGCATGACTAGGAAATAAGTAATATCTGAAATGGTAGATTCAACCTCTTTAACAAATATTTCTCTTACTACTTCAATTTAAGGGTAAATTTTCAAGCTAAATTAATTATACTCTTAATTACACCTTTCATGCAGTCAACACGCCCAAATACACACAACAATAAATTAAAAGAATCTTTTTTTAGAGAGCTGCCTTAAGCTTGAGAATCCACTTTTTAATTTAAAAACAAATGGGGAGGGTACGGTTTTGTTTGGGAGATGCTGTCAAGTTTGCAGTTTTGCACAATATTATTAATCATCTAATTATCAACAATAAAACGGTTTTTAATCAAACAAAAAATAGTAATGGTTGCATAGTGCCATTTAACTAGAAATTAAAATTTTTATTACTTTGAAACTTTCTATTAAATTTAAAAACTTTCCTTTAGTTTGGTTATTTTAATGTGCTTTAAAGAATATAAATATGAATATATAAAAATATATAAAGTATATAAATATGATATATATAAGATATATATAAAATATGATTTTTTTTTATCTTAAAGCAAAACAACTAAAAGTAAAAATAATGCATTTTGTTCTTAAACAACAATATCAGAAAAATATTAAGATAAATTTGATAAATGAAATGGTATCATTATTATTCTTTTTAAAAAAAATTTATAGTAAAAACATTAAAACAAGCACAAATAAATGAAAATGTCAAAAGACGTAAAAGGAGACTTTTCTAAAAAAAAAAAAAAATTAAAATATTGACATTAACTCCTTGTAATAAAATTTATTTATGCTATTTTTCTTTAATTCTAATAAGTAAAATCATTACAGTTCACTTGTTAGTAACTAATGTAGTAAAAATAATCATTTATTCTTCAACTTTGGATACAAAAGCGCAAAGAAATTTGCTTTTTCGATTTTCCTTTAATGGAAATGTTGGATAAAGTTTTAATAGGGAAATGCTAATGAACCATTCTCTATTAAAATTTTATTCACATTATTCAAGCATAAACTTTTAATGGAAAAATGTTGACTTATGCTAATTTTTATCATGGTAAAAACTTGAGAAAATTAGACTTTAATTTCGTTGATGTTACGTTTTCACCCCCACTAACAATGTTTTTGTTTTTTAACAATGTCAAAAATAAATTTCAAATTAAGTAATGACATTAAATTTATGAAATTTAAAAAAAAAATCTTTTTATAATAAAACTAGTTTTCTTTGCGTCTTGGAAGAAACTAAATTAAATTCTGTTTAAATTAGTTTAATGTTTTACTGTTTTGCTTCTTAAAATAACAGAAATTGCTAAGAAAGAATTGGATTTTATCAATAATTCTTTAACTTTAATTAAAAAATGTTGAACAAAGTTTAAGAGGGAAAATGCCAAAAATGAATTAAACTTTAATTTTAAAATGATAAAGTTTTAAACTTAAGTAAATCTTTTTGTGCGAGTAAATTTAAGCCCCAAAGTTTCCTTTTAACAATTTAAATAAAAATAATGTATCAACTCCAACTTAAATAATCAAATATATTTACTTCAACTAAATAAGTTAAATGATATTCCAAGCAAAGGTAAAATTAAAAGATTCCTTTAAATTTCTTGAGCTGAGAGCACAAAGGCATATACTCAGTACACAGCATTAGCTTAAACCGAAACTAAAACTACCTAATTCTTTCTCTGCAATAAAACCCGCCTCAAGGTGAATGATTTGTGTGCGCCCTGAAGTGGACTGTAGTATAGAACGCTATAAACTAATCCCAACTTTAATTCTAAGGATTCCAACTAATGATTTCAACTTCGTCTACTTTTCAAAGAATAATGCTGGTACTTTTGCCCATATACAAACGCATACGTAGGCGTGTATACAAATATACGCCCACAGGTAAGCACATACACACATACATACATATATATAATATGAGAAGAATGTACACACACATACAAACACACACACATACACACACAGTTCTCTTTGTAGATAGAGAGAGAGACAGAGAGAGACAGAGAGAGATTGCTCATAATAAAAATACGTCAAAAATGAAGTTATTGAATCTTCATCCGTCATTCTCGGTGGGAGAGTCCACTATATACATCGTCATCCTCGTCATATGGTGTTGCTTGAACGGATTTTCCAGACTCTCTCTCGCCATTCGTCTCTATCGTCCATCACTTCCGGTAGGTCTTCTAGACTTCATCCAATGTCCGTACAGAACTGTTGGAGATAAGTTCTAGTTAGTCATCTAACTCTTGCACGTTTATGTAAAGGGGTCCACAGGAGAATATTACTCATGAGTTTCTCCTTATATCTCCAGCAATGTTCCGTATATCTTTTACGTCTTATTTGGATACAGATGATAGGTAGGTGGCCGTACAGCTGCTGTTTTGTGGGATGTTGATGTTAGCACTTATTCAATATAGCTATTAGCATTTTTATGCAATTCCCGTCAAGCTTTTTCTCTATACGCTTCGTCAGCATCCATGTGGTGCATTCATAATGTAAAATCGACACGACCGTTGCTTGGAAGAAATTGCGTTTTATTTTATGCAACAGGGATTCGGCTTAAGAGCGTGTATTTGCCAGAAGCTCTATGTCATCAGCGTAGTCTACATCCGTAATAGTTTGTGCCGAGTATCGTATTCTTCTTGCCTTTCAGTTTAAAACCACTTTGTTTCATTAAATCTATCGACATTCGAAGTACGTAATCTTGGCAGATTATGAACAGATATGGGGCTAATGTATCCCAGCAACAATTTCAAAGAAGTCTGTGTCTCCACCCGATGAGCGAACTTATACTTTTCGTTTTTTTTTTTTTTTCGTTTATTGCTGTGATAGTTTCTTTGGGTAGACCATAGGCTAGAAGTATTTGTTCCATCTTACCTCTGCGACTGTAGTCAAATGCCTTTGGAGAAATCTACGAATAAGAGTGTCGCCTCGAGGTTATTTTTACACAAACACCTTCTAAAATCGTCGGATTATTAGAACTTGTGATGTTGTGGATCGGTTTCTCCGAAAACCATTTGGATTCTTCCAAAGAATTTTCTCAACTTTTGGTTCAATGCGGTTGAGTAGCAGGATATTATAAATCTTAACCGCTATGGAAGTAAGGGTTAAATTTCTTTGCAATTTGGAGCTCATCTTTCTTGGAAAAAGGAAGGATGTAGCCATTTGTCTATCTCTCTATTGTGTTCTGGTTATAATACGGCGTTGCAGTGTCGGAGCAGTAGGTCTTTGAATTTCCTTGTCTTCTACAATTCTGCTGGTATTTCATCAAGACCGGCAGCTTTTCTGTTTTTAATTTTTTGAGTACTTCGTCGAGTTCTTCTTGAGTAAATTGTTTTAGTTTTGATGTCTAGTTGATTATTAATCATTTTCGTGATAGGTTTATCAGTAACTTTCATGAATTTTCCAAGCAGATTTTTGAAATGTTCTTTCCACATGTGTCTTCTTTTTTTCTATGTTGGCAGCTTTTAGTTTAGCTCTGGAGGTGCTCTTCCTTTTATTCACTTCGTTTTCTCTGCTACGCTATACGAAATTGTCTATCTTCTGAATTTATGATTGTATTAATCTGGCCTTGAATGCATTCTATTTGTTCTTTTTGGTATACATTAATTAGTTCACTTTGTGCCTTCTTAAGTTTCTGACAGTTGGCATTAATTAGGTTCCTTTTATTACTTAGCAATACTGTTTTCATGTTGTCCCATTTTTTCTTAACCATCAACGTCTTCCACGGAACTCTATGTTTGGCTCTTAGTTTGGTTTGTTTGCATTCTGCTGCTGCTTCCACTTGAACATTGACAAAGTTCTCATATTCGTTATTCGGAGTCTTCCGGATATCACCTGTTTCTTGGTATTATCCTATATTTATCGCTGATATCTCTATTGTTATGCAAGGACCAATCATAGAGTGTGGTTTTGTTTATTTGCATCGTATTCCTGCGTAGGCCCAGACGTATCTTTGTTGTGACAATTCTGTGATCGGAAGACACACCTTTAAAAGTGGAATATGTCTCACAAAGCGCAATTCATCCATTTCTTATTCATAAAGATGTAATCTATTTGTGCTTTAGCATTATTTGGGTAAGTGTACGTCCATAGTTTTCCCTTCCTTTTCAAGATGTCCATTTTCAAGTGACGAGATGTGTAAGCTGAATTAGTTGTTTCTGTTTTTACCATTTCTCCACTGATGATTTGAACGCTGTTTTGGGGGATGCTATGAACACGGAAGGATAGCTCATTATAGAAGCTGAAGAGGCTCGTTTTATCACTAGCATTGGTAGGAATTAAGCAGGAGATGATCGTTGTGCTGGGGTCGCCGATCAACGTTGCAACTATCATTCTCGGTTGTATTTACTCGATGCTATTAAGTGATTTTTTGGGCCCGTGGACTGAAAAGCATACATACACCCACTTTGACGGCATTAATAGAGTTTTTGAATGCAGATGCGGAGATAAATGTCAGTCCTTTGCTAGTATCGTGGTATTTTATTTCTATTTCGCAATGATGGTATCAGTGTTCTTGTACGCATACTATGTCTATGTTTATGATCTCTGCCACAGACGCGCTGTCAGCTCTATTTCAATGTTCTATAACGTTCAATGTGTCTATATATCACTTTCATCAACCGAATATGATGTCAACATACGACTAGCAATGGTGTGGACTACTATAGACAGGTTATTAAACACATGGAAGTCCAATCTATCCGATAAAATTAAACAAGTTTTCTTAGAAGCGGTAGCTGTGTCTATACTACTGTATGGGTGCAATATAAGGAAACTAGCAAAACGCATTCTAAAAAAAGCTAGATGGGACATATACAAGAATGCTGCGTGTTATCTTGATCAAATCCTGGAAGTATTACCCTTCAAAATTACAACTGTACGGTCACCTGCTTCCCATCTCACAAACCATTCAATTAAGACAAACAAGACATGAGAGATATTTTTGGAGAAGCAAGCACGTACACATAAGCAAAGTTCTTTCATAGATTCTTGCACATGGACATGCTAGTGTTGGCCAACCAACAGAGATTGCTACGTAGAAGACTGGCTAGAAGCGATGGATGATTGGGACGGATGGTGAGAGAGAGAGAGAGAGAGAGAGAGAGAGAGAGAGAGAGAGATTGTGTGTGTCAGGCATTTCCATGCTGTCAGCGTATCTTGATGATGATGATAAACGATATTGACTGCAATTGTTTCTCGCTAGAAACGATATTAACGGGATCTGAGCGTAGTATGCGTTTTTTTAACCATATACCAGAATTCATAATTTGACCGTTAACAAATATATATATATATATATATACAAATAAAAAATGATGAAAGCATCGTTAATCAAGTGTAGATAGCATAAATTATTGTTTTAATCAATGTCATTTGTTAATGTTATTTAAAAATAGCTTTTTAGCGACTCTTTTCTTACGTTATTTGTGTCGAGGTATCGAAAAACGAAAACTGATTTAATTTTCCGCTTTTATCTGCAACAGAGGAATTCTTTCTTCTCACTTTTCAGAATCTGTTTCTTCAGAGTAACAAAAATATCTTATTCTTTCAGTCTTTGAAATTTTCATATTACAAAATAAAAATACAAATATTTCTTCTTTTTTATTAAAGAACCAAAGAAGAAAACAAAACAAAACAAAACAAAACAAAAAAGAACAAAAAAAAAAAAAAAAACAAGCAAGCAAACGAATATAATTGGCTGTCTAGATAGAAGTCAGGGAATTTGCTAAATTTGTAAGGTTTTCTATGATCGGTAAGAAAATAAATGAACTCTATTCCTTTAAACCAACCGGAATTAGTTTTGACTATCAGATTAATTTCTAATCAAAATAACCAAAAAAAAAAAAAGAAAAAAGAATTTAAATGGTTATCGTTGAGGTTCCATGTCGAGTAAATCACTTTCAAAGCATCTCTTGGAATAATAGATGTTACTTCGTTGTGCCCATTCCTTCTCCAATTAAAACGCAAAAGGTTACATGGTGTCAGCAACATAAAAACAATTATTCAAAGTCCGAAGTAGATTGTTTTTCAAGGTTAAAATGTTTTTGTATGTTTATTTGTAATGATGAGTAGAATAGATGTGGGTTCATGCCTTCACCAAAAGAATGCAAACTGAATAAGAACTCTTGCAGCCGGAGTTTGAACTCGGTTTTTCCATTCCATTCTCCTTGCCGTGAACTATCACACACCCTCACCTCAGTAAAGTAGATTTGATTAAGAGAAATAAACTCTTCCAAATCGATAACTACGAATTCTCTGATTCCCTGTTTACTTGTTATACAATAAAATAAAAATAAAAATATTTTTATCATATCTTGGAAACATCGTAGAGAAAGAGAAAAACGCCTTGAGAGTTGCTTTGACAGAAAGAAAATTATCTTTTCATATAGAAAAGGATATGAAAACAAAGGTAGGAACATTTTCAGGGAGAGAAAAACAAATAAGGGCGAGCATAAAAACAGGGCATAAAGGATTTTTCTAACTTTGAAAAACTAAAAGAAGGCAAAATATTGGAATAAATTAATCGATAAAAAATCAAATTGAGAGGAATATTTTGCCCAGAGCAAAGCACTCGTTCTTTTTTAACATTATCAAGTGTTTTTCAACTTATTTTTCGTTTTCATTTTTTTCTTATTTGTTAAACAAATCCTTTGATTCCTCTACGGAGAGCTAACCATAAAGAGATTAAAAAAAAAAAAGAATATTCTTCACTTCACCAAATTTCCTCATCCCCAATTTTTTCCATCTAAAAAAACAACCAAATATGTTGTTTGCATATTTTTTTGTTCTTGGTGCTTCTTTCTGTGTCACCTTTCGAATCCCTTTTATGATTTTCAACTCATCACAACGGGTTTTTAAGTTCGGAAATGCAATTTCATTCACTGCTTTCATCAACTTATTATTTTCTTTATTTTTTTTTTCGGTTTTTTATTTTATTTTAAATTTTTTTTTCAAATAGAAAATTTATTTACCCGATGAGCCGATATTTTGTAAAAATATTTTTGTATTTGATCTGGAAAGGGTTAGAATTGCACTTGCTTTCATATTTAGTGAGAAAATTCCTCCAATTGTTGTTGTTTTGGGGGGGGCGGCTTGCTCAAATGTGATTGTTTAATGTTTTGTCCTTTAGCAAATATCTGGGGAACTCGTTAAAAATATATATCGTTGTCACTTTTGGATAAGTATATATATACTCTGTTTGCAATCACACTGTGGTGCATATGTAAGTGTTACTGGTCTAATGCTTAGAGTGTTCGCAAAATGGCCCAGGTCGAGTGTCATACCAAAGACTCAAAAAACAGTACTTGATGCCACCTTGCTTAACACGCAGCATTATAAGGTAAAGATCAAGGTAAAGTGGAGCAATCCAGGGAAAGAAGAAGCGCCTTCCCCTACACCTTGGTATAGTACCTGTCAAAAAGTTAGCCTTCGGGTCACCCTCGACTACAGTCGTCAACTTTATTTCACTTACTAATATATATATATATATATATATATATATATATATATATATATATATATATATATATATATATTTATATATATATATATATATATATATTTATATATATATATATATATATATATATAATATTGATATCTAAATGAAAATGAGCATTTGTACACTCATATGCGTATAAATGTGCGTATATATATATATATATATATATATATATATATATATATATATATATATATATATATATATATATATATATATATATATATAAGTCAATCGACTGTTTAGGTTACATAGGAATTACCTGACTAAAATCATAAAGGATTATTATATTCATTGTATTATAATATAATTGGTTATTATCTTAATCTTAGTTATGATTCTCCTATGGCTTTCAGGTTCAATGTCAATTTCATGTCATGGCTTCTTCTACAAAGCTTTCATTCAGAACAAACAATGAAGGTAGCAGAGATTTTTGTCCTCACGAGTTCGTTGCAAAGTGGAAATTGTCCGTATGCGTTAAATAAATTCAATACAATTTCTAATTTTAATAATGACTTTTTATGAATATTGGAATGACGATTCCAGAGATCTTTAATAATTCACCCCTTCCTATTATTACATTATTACCTAGATTTCTTTTAAGAAATAAAAAGCCGAAGATATTTTCTTGTAGAAGGCTTTTGTTGGCGATTCTTAAAGGTCAATTAGCTTCCAAACCTGGTAATTATATATATATATATATATATATATATATATATATATATATATATATATATATATATATATATATATATTGTTTTAAAGAATTATCAGTATTCTACACAAAAGGCTTCAGTAATAATCTCATGCCTACAATTGGTAACAATATCATGAAGCCTTTGTTTAAGAGTCAAAAGACTGTTTTTCAAGTGTTGAATTTTGTTAAATCTATATCTTGTTCTCTTAGTTTTCTGTCGGTCTTGAGTTCAGCCCCTGAGTCAGATATTCAAAATCATTTACTCTGGTTCAATAGGAAAGGAAAAAGTAACTTAATAATAGTTCTGTGATTCATATACGAGGTAAGTACGATCTTGCAGGAACAATGTAATTAGATCAATTCCTCTCCTCCAGTGTTGCCCACTCGGCTGGGGCTGTAGAATACACTGATTAGTTCTCGGCAGAGGGATAAGACAACTGCCCTTAATATAATACTAAACAATCTGATGGTGAGGTTTCAGCGATGCAGGAGCTTTGGGAAATGCGGTGTAACCCTTTGTTGCCATTGCTCCTAGGTCCACTCTGGGCTGGATTAGAAGCACCTGATAGGATCCTATCTATAGTTCAAATAGAATTAAACTGTGTACTTATGCTAAACTGCATTGCTTGAAATACAATTGTTTTAACACTTATCTGTGAGTAAACAAAAAATATACTTATACTAAACTGAATTGTTTGAATTAGAACTGTTTGAATAAACTGAATAGCTTGAAATAGAAATGTTTTTGACAATTAAGCTGTGTACTTACGCAAAACTTAATTGTTTGAAATAGAACTGTTCATTTGCATAAAAATGGATTTGGCATTAAATAACCTACAAAGCTTGATATGCAATAAAACCTAAACAAACAAACAAACAAACAAACAAACAAACAAACAAACAAAACAAATAAATATCATCTCCAGTGCTACTACTACACAATACAGGTTATATAAAGGTTTCAGTTGAGAAATTCCAAAGATACTACTGAATATAAAAATGTACTTGGGTCGAAGGTTTGAATCGACTTGATTGTTATAACCTAAACAAAAACACTAAACTGGAAATATTAATGTATAATAAGAATATATTTATGTGTGTGCATCATCATCATCATCATCATCATCATAAACATTATTATGAAGCCCAGGAATACGAAGATACAAATGGCTATAATCTACATTTCTTAACTTGTGTTTGGACTTAAACACCGCAGACTGATATCAGTTTTTCAACATGAGTTTTAGAAATTCCAAAAGTTCCCATTTTCCCCTTTTGTCAAATAAAAAATTCAACGCGCATTGGCCACACATATCCCAGCCATTCATACTTAAAGGAAATCAGTCAAGGAGCTCAATATGCCAAACCGCCCCTCGCAGTGAAATATATCTTGACTGAATACCCATACCTATAGTCCTTATAAGACACAAATACTATTAAGAATATAGGGAGAAACTGTTTAAAAATGTTGAAATAAACAAAATAATCTCCAATTTCAAAGCAGCAAATATATATAAAGAAAAGTATAAAAATTAACCTTCCAAACAAGACCATTTAGAAGGGAAACAAAGTCTACAAAGAAAAATGACCAATTCCCCCTTTTTTGTGCCCTGGCAATACTTCAATAAGCAAAAATGTTTAGCAACCAACTATTCACATCCAAATCTCATACACAAATGAGATTTGGTATTAAATAACCCATGAGGATTGAAATGCCATAAAGCCAAACAACCAAACCAAAAATTCAACATTTCCCCCCACAGTTGTCAAAAGAACAGGAAGAAATCACGGTAAAACAGAAGTATATAACATTATGTTTTAGCTTCAACGATGTCATCATTTCACCACGCTGTTACTGGCTAAAATACTTTACAGATATCTCCAATAATGTGACCTTATGTCATACTTATGTCTGGTGAAAGAATTATTTGCATTCGCTAAATGCACACACACACACACACACACACACACACACACACACACACACACACACACACAGAGTACTTAACGCTTGCGCCTATCTTTGGGTCTAAAAAGACAGAGCAAATATTTGTGTTATTCAAATCCACACATGTAAAGATGCACGTCTTGAGTGTTTAGGTCTTTGTAGTTTAAAAATATGAATCAGTGTGGGTCGGTGAGTAGATATTCGCATTTCTTCTGCTCTTTTTATTTTAACTCATTCAAGAACCTTTTTATCACCGCGGAATTCTACAGATGCGTTCAATTATGTCTCTATGTTGGCAATGAATATTTTGTTATGCTTCTTCTTTTGCCACAAATAAGATGGCTTTTTTCTTTTTTTTCTTTTTTCTTAAAAAGAAAATAAATTTTCAAGATATTTTTCGTAAATTCTGCCCTGCAGTTTAGTTGTATAAAGAGACATACAAAAGTTCTTTCTTTTTTTCTTTTTCGATTTTCTTTCTTTATTTGAAAAAAAAAGGTCTTTTTCTTCATGTGTTAATCTAATCAGTAGTATTCGCCATCCCCTGACACGGACAACCAGCCACCTTTCTTTCCATATGTGAAGGAGTTCAATGAACAGAGATCGATTTTAATTTATTTGAGAATTTCTTCTTTTTACATTTAGAATTTGTGGCGGGTTAAGTTTTTATCTGCACCAAACAAATCAGTAAAGGAAATGTTTTGCAAAATACAATGACACCTTGTTTTTTGTTTTTGTTTCTTTTTTAGGAACGAGTGTATGTTGAGAAAGGTGAAGATACAGAAAGAGAAGATAGGGAGAATAACAAAAATAAAAAAGAGAGGCAAGAGAGAGAGAGAGAGAGAGAGAGAGAGAGAGAGAGAGAGAGAGAGAGAGAGAGTAATAGTAAAGCTGAAGAAAAGGAAGAAAAACAAAAGGAATAAAATCAATCAAGATTTTTGATGAAAAAACACTGTAAAAGAATGAAAATAAAGGAAAGAAGTCAACAGTTGTGGAAAGAAAAGCTTTAAGAAGAAAAAGAGATAAATAGGAAGAAAAAATGTGAAAGAACATTATGAGGAAGAAGAAGAAGGAAAGAAGAAATAGAAGGAAAAACAATAAATAAGCTGAATCTGTAGAAAGAAATAATAAAAACGAATGAAAAGAATTCATAGGAAGAAGAAGAAGAAGAAGAAGAAGAAGAAGAAGAAGAAGAAGAAGAAGAAGAAGAAGAAGAAGATACGAGGTGAAACTTGTTAAGATTAGTTTTCAAAGAACTAATCTTGTAAACCTTGTAATAAAATGATCACGTGGTGATTAATTTTTTCATTCAGTTAATTATCTTTAAAAATTCTTAAATGAAAAAATCTTTATTTCCCAGATTATATTTATTTCTTATATCCGCTGGTAAATCATGTAATATAATGATAACTTGCAGATGAAATTTTTTTTATTAAAAATATTTTTTATTTGACGTGTCAGATTTATCAAAGTTACAAATTCAATGTTTCATTCACTTTAATGATTGTATCAATAAAATTTGGCAGCAGATGGGAAAAATTGGGGTTTAGTGTCAATTACGATTGAACTTTCTAATCGAAGGGAAAAATTCAGCTTTTCTTTTAATGGAATGGATTTACCGGAATTACCAGATTTATCTTTAGGGAAAGGAACTGATCGCATTCGAGAAAATAATTTGAATCTTAAAGATGGGCTGGGTCTTATGTAAATTATGATGCAATTTTTCAAATCAAAATCCCAAGTATATATATATATATATATATATATATATATATATATATATTGTTATTCGAAAAGCTTTATGCCTTTCTCAGATCTTAGATATGTCACACACCTCTCACATTTATATGGGCCTCACCAGCACAAAAATAAATACAGGAAACTAAATGAGTTTTTTCTACTTTTATAAGAAGTGGTTGTGTATGGCCACAACAAAAATATTCAGCTATAAGTTCTCCTTTGTAGATGAGGTTTAGAACTTTTTAAACGACTTTCGTATATATATATATATATATATATATATATATATATATATATATATATATATACTGAGAGAGAGAGAGAGAAAGAGACAGACAGACTGATAGACAGACAAAGTTAAAGGAAAAGGGGATAAAGAAAGAGAATTTTTGTGACATAAAAGTCTGAGTGTTATTTAATACTAAATATATCCTTGTAGAGAACAGTAGCGGGGTACTATCTAACCCTTAGCAAGTGTGCGTATAGAGGGGGTTCCAATCTTTCCCAATTGTTTGGTCTGGAAGCGATCGTGTAATAGGGTGACATGAGCTTGAACTCCCAAATTACCATCTAGCCATCAAGCACTTTAGCCATTACATTATGGGGACTGCCCTACGAATACATAAATAAATAAATAAATAAAGAAAGAAAGAAAGAAAGAAAAATTGTAATCTCGCGATCAAGCATTTTAGCCATTACATTATGGGGACTGCCCTATGAAAGAAAGAAAGAAAGAAAGAATCTGTGTGAGTGTCACTAAATCTCATATACACTCAAGTTTTTAGTTGACTCTTTCGTGTTCATTATCGATTGGTTAGGCGTAATTTTTCGAAAGCCAATTTCTCTTGCAAAGTAGAAAATGCGAAAAACCAATTCGTCATACCCACTGATTCCTAACGTGTCGGTGATGTTCTTAGCTAGAATGGCGTTGATTTTTCAAGGCCTAACATATTCCTCCCGATTAATACTGAACAAGTTATCGGTCATGGTATGGGAACGAATTTAATGTCAGATCAGACGCATTAATACGATAATTTGCTGATAATATTTATTATATCTTATACAATATTTTACATCCCAATAGGAAAGTGCATTCTAAATATCAGTGTTGAGCCCCACTTCATTCTGGCACTCAATTGAGTGATTGAACTCTAGTTGTAACGGTACGCTAGGCTCTTGGGTTTAATATTGCTTCCAAGCCAAATATACAGAATGAGTTCGGGTTAAGAATTGGAAGAAAGAGGTTGAAGTTTTGTTCATTCAAATTCGAAGTCGCAATGAAATGCATTGAACAGTTGTCCAAAAAGTGATTTTGTAAAACAATTTTCTTTGAGAGATTTTTTTTATGGAAGTTCTTAAAAATAAACTTCAGAAAAGTAGAATTTCGTTAAATTTTGGTTTTAGGGAAAGGAAAGCAAGGAACAAGACATCCTTGTTAGAGACTACCTCTCTCTCGATTGGTCTATCATAATTTGCGTAATTACTTCTGTGTAATGTTGACATGTATCCCTTCTGTTCGTTGTGGTGACGTCTCTCTCTTTCTCTCTCTTTCTCTCTTTCAATATATATATATATATATATATATATATATATATATATATATATATATGTGTGTGTGTGTGTGTGTGTGTGTGTGTGTGTGTATGTGTGTGTGAATAGAACATGATATTCGATATGGTCCACAAAAACACTTGAAGCCAGATGGACCGACGGCAAAGGAGGCAATTTGTTTATTTATTTATTTCTTTTATGTTATTTTATTTTTGGTAAACTTAGGAACAGTTTTTCGGTGAGTTTTCCTTGAATTTTATCTTTAAAGAATGCAATCTGATTAATGCAAGGGTGTCTGGTAGCAAGAAGTACAAACACAGAAACTAGCACGGAGACAGAAATGGAGTTTGGAATGCGACCAATGTAAAGAAAGAAAGAAAGAAAGAAAGAAAGAATAAAAAACGAGAGAAAAGAAAAGAAAAATACGTAAGGGAAAAAAGAATATAAGACAGCATATGGAAAAAAGAAAGAAGGAAAAAATATGACAAAGAGAGAGAGAGAGAGAGAGAGAGTGAGAGAGAGAAAGAGGGAGAGAGAGAAAGAGAGAGTGAGGGGGGAGAGAGAGAAGAGCAAGTGGTTAAAGATTAATTAGGCAAGAAAACTGAAGCATGTAAAATCCTATTTGAAGTTGTTAAATTTTTTTTGTCGCTCCACTCACTGAACTGACAATTAATACTAAATTAATTGCTGTTGTGTTCAAGTTTCTAAATTTTCTTTGGCTTGTTGGATGCTTTTTGGACGATGAATTTCTTCCTTCTTTTAAACAAAAGGATTGCAGATGATACAAAATATGCACGATATTTATTAACACCCCCACCCCAAAAAAACCCGCACATCTTGTCGTGGCTGTATGGAGCTTTTCTATTGGGGGTTAATTTAGACACCCCGAATGCCATATTTTCATCGTCTAGTTACTTAATTGGATAAGACATTTTTGATTGATTGATTTTAACGGCATGTCAACCCATCTTGAGTTATTTTATACTTAGAGGTTAAAGATCTCGTTCATTGTACCTTCATATTTTCATTTATCACGTGGCTATTAAGAATTTTTTTGTACATGGACCGACCGAATATATATCATTTAAAAGGATCTATTTGACCCTTTGATGGGATTCATAAATGGGATCGTTACGAGTACTACCAAACCGTGGGCTTGGTTTTGGCTCGGTTTAATGGATTTTAATGTCATGTCAACCCGTTGGGGTTATTTTACGGTACGAGAGTGGATAAGGAGTACTGCATCATCCTCAGGTCTCCAGAAATTGAATTTCACCTTCAGATGCAACTAAGCTTTCTATCCCAGGACACCCCATTTTCGGAGTCTTACCCCTCGGCAGTTGTGGGATACAGTCAGCGTAAAAGATAGTTTTTGAAAAGCCATGATCGTCGTTCTAATCTATGTAAAAACGATTATTTCTAATTTTGATTTCAAAGCTGCATAGATGAAATACTGAAAATATGTACATACAGAGAGACAGCGGGATAGATAAACATGCACCTGTATGCGAAGAATAAATTAGATTTGTTTTTATCTTCAGTTGTGTGTTCGAAGCTGCAAGTTGATTGCAGTATATAATTTTAAAAGGTTTCTGTCTTTGTCTTACGAATTATTCATTTAGCAAAAACATTTTATTGGTATCAACGGAAAAAGAGGATTGCCTTGTCGACAGCACTCAGCTGAGGCGTAAGATCCCCCCCCCCAAATGGGTGTTCCGGGTATGATAGTAAACTGCATTTGATGGCAAAGTTCCATTTGTGGATATCTCTAGAGAATGCAGAGTGTCCCTCAATTGCAATTACTTCAAGGTCCACTCTGACTTTGAGCGCATTTGTCAGGAATCCATCTAAGGGTAAATTATTCGATTGAACTGTGTTTAAAAAACTCTTATGAAACAATTACTCAAATGTAAATATGAACGTACAATTAACTCATATCCATAACTTTAAATGGGTTGACATGCCGTTAAAATCCATCAATCAAAAGGATGAAATAAATATACAAGTAATATTAATGTAAATGAAGTAATATAATGAAAAACAATGTTGGTTTTAATGAATTCATTCGAGGGGCATTTTTTAAAGCTTGCATAATATCCAAGGTCTTCTGAATTTTCCGAGTCCTAATAGAGGTTTTCTCCTCTATCTTCTGTTTTAAATCACCGTAATCGACGAATGATTGCCGTCCGCTTCTAGTCTTTATTTCCACGGACAATGCCTTTACTTTTAAAGGCTTAAACCACAGTGAAGAAAAGGTCGGTTTTCAGGTAGCTTGGCATGATTTTTATAATTGCCTCTCCATTTTAACTATTAATATTTTTTAAAATTTAGATTAATATATATGTATTTTAAAATCTTATCTTATTATTTTATTCCGAGCAAATTTTTCAACCAAGCTTAACTGGTGGTTTTTCGTTTGAGCTTGAATAACAGTCTCATCTCCAGGACTTCTATTATGGCAGCGCAATGGTCTGGGTTGTCACGTTATTTTTGGATCTCCCATTTATCTTATCTCTTTTCCAGGTTCTTAGAGACTATTCCAAACGCTCAATCTACGATTGGTATCACCGTCAACTTCATGTTTAACAACTATTTTTAGTTCTCTGGTAAGAGTCAGGGATTTGTTCATTTTCATATTTGATCTGCTGGAACAGTAAAATCCACTTGATGACAAATTCTTTTATTCTTGCTAATTAGACTTACGAGGATCATTAAATAGGTTTCCAGACTTTTTTCGTATGGGCACTTTTATTGATAGTACACACATGAAACTCTAGTCCCCTTCGAAGTAATCTCCCCCTCTTGTGTGAGCGTGTCAATGACCTTCGTCACAGCCTTTTTCATCTCCTCAATTGTCTCATAACGACAGCCTCTGAGCTTAGGGAATAACCAAAAGTCACAGGGAGCAAGGTCAGGGCTATAGAGACGGTGAGGAACTGTTTTGATGCCCATCTTGGTCAAATAGTTTGTGACAAGGATGGAGTTGTGGACAGGTGCATTGTCCAGGTGGAAATGCCACTGACATGATTTGAAGAGTGCTGGCCTCTTCCCATGAATCTCTTCGTGAACTCCCTTTAAACCTCAACATAATATCCCTAACCCTAATCCTTTGGCCAATCAACTCTGGTGTATTATTATTGTTGTTGTTGTTGTTGTTATTATTATTATTACTATTTTACTCCTTTGAGATATTTTCACACCAGAAACAACTGATGGTCTTTCACTGGAGTTTGAGTGACATCAAGTTTCCCGGAATCTTCTCAGTATTCGGGTCGATCTAAACAGTGCTGTTGTTTGGATAATCTCCACTCGTATTCTTATTTCCTATTTTTTCAGTCCCTTTATCAGTCCTTTGGTGACTGTGCCGAGCGCACCGATTTCACTGGTATCACTTTCATGCTTTATTGTTTTTTCAGTTCTCTTGCAAGGTCCAGGAACCTATCTCTCTTTTTGGCTTCATTCAATTTTACACTGTGGTCTGTCGGGACGGCAAAGTCCACAAATTAGCAAGTTGGTTTTGTTGACTATCTCTAGGTCTGGTTGCCTGGCCGAGATTAGGTAATCTGTTTGCATATCAAAATCCCACAGAATTTTGTGCGTCGTGTTCTCTTGGATTGATTCAGAGTTGTGGCTATTATACTTGTTCGCATGGTCAAATCTCAGTTTCTTGTACAATACACAGTGGTTCACCTTCCCCACTCAGTCGTGTCTAGTCTTATAATCTTTTTGCGCTAATTAGCTGCCTTCGGTTATTATGTGAGTGATCGTTTCATCTCTATCACCATATAACCTACATTTGCTATTTTATTGCGTCTTATTTATTCATGCCTTGATATAGTGGGTCCTTGTGGCGTTGTTCTGTGCTGCTATCAGGAGAGATTCAGTTTCTCTCTTAAGGTTTTCCTTTCCATGTTAAGGTTTTCTCGTTTGAGATTTCATTTGTTTTTCGATTGATGTATGCATAGAGTTGTTTTCCTACCCATTTTTATTTTCTGGTTGTTTCTATTCTGTTGAAGCTTGTCTTGTCTGTACTGGTTTTGATGGCTGTTGTCAGTCTTCCTGCGCGCTTGTTTGTGTAATTTTTGAGTCGTTGTATCGAGGCCTCAACGCTCTCTTGAGTGCGGGCAAGTCTTCTTCCTCCTCCTTTTTTGACACTTTATCTGTCCCTATCGTTTCTGGGATGCCTTATGAATTGTCATGAGTTTATTTTTGTTATCTTGCCCATTTGTTTAAGTTCTCCGACTGGTCCACTTTAAGAATGGTCCCGAGTGTCCTTCGAGAGGGACATCATCATCATCATCATCATCATGTCGTGCTGCTAGCACATATTTGCCTGGTTGTCTCACGCCACCCGTCTCTATCGACTATTGCTCCTTGCAGTTCTTCCAGGCTACATCCTGCATCAGCACAGAGTTGTAGTAGATAGGTTCTAGCTGGTCGTTCAACTTTTGCTCGTCTGTTTGAGGGAGTCCACAGGAGTACATCACTTAAGAGTTCGTCCTTACTTCAGCAGCGTCCTGCACGTCTGGTTCGTCTAATGTTGATGGTTTTCGTGATGGATGGTAGGTGGCCAGCTGTTTTGTGGGGTGTTGTCTCTGAGACTTATTCGATACTGCTCGTAGCATTCTGGTCGAATTGCCGTCTAGCTTTTTCTCCGTACGCTTAGTTAGCATCTATGTGGTGGTGCATCCATATAGCAGTATGGATACGAACGCTGCTTCCATAGCCGATCAATTGCTGTCAGTACCTTTGCTAGTCACGTGCTATTATCATTTTCGGTTGATAAGACGTTGCTTCCGAGGTTGGTGATCTTATCCACTACTTTCAGAGGACCACAATTTTGTGTGGAAATATCGCCTCTTTAATTAAAGCGCATGTATTCTGTTTTGTGGACGTTCACATGGAGGTCTATGCCACCTGCTACCCGTTTCAGACTATGAAGCAGCGATTCGGTTTGGGCGGGTGAATTTGCCAGAAGCGTAATGTCATCGGCGTAGTCCGCTTCCATAATAGTTTGCGCGGGATATCATCTGCTTCATTCTTTTACCAACGAGAAGCCGTTTTCTTTCATTAAATCTATAGACGTTCGAAGTACGTAGTCTAGGCAGATAATAAAAAGGTATGGGGCTAATGTGTCTCCTTGTAGCACACCTGCTAAAATGTCAATATAGTCTGTGTCTCCATCCAGTGAGCGGACTTTTACTTTCATGTTTTATATAGATAGTATCATTATGGCTGCGACGGTTTCTTTGGTGAGACTGTAGGCGAAAAGTATTTGCTCCATTTTCAATTTGTGTATGGAGTCAAATGCCTTAGAGAAGTCTACAAAAAATAGTTTGGCCTCGATGTTTTTCGCACGAACACCTAGAATTCGATGGATTGTCAAAATTTTTAATGTCGTGGATCGATTTTTCCGAAAGCCATTTTGATTCTTACTAAGTATTTTCACGATTTGAGGCTCTATGCAGTTGCGTAGCAGAGCATTGTAGATCTTGGCTTCTATGGAAGTAAATATAACATTTACTTCCGTAGAAGCCAAGATCTATAATGCTCTGCAACGCAACTCGGTAGTTCTTGGCTATTCCGAGGTCATCCTTCTTGGGGAAAAGTAGGATGCACCTACTTTGTATATCTGTCAATTGTATTCCGCGTTGCAGTTTAGGAGCAGTATGTCGTCGAATTTCCTTGTCTTCCATACTTCTGGGGGTATTTCATCAAGCCCTGCAGCTTTCCTATTTTTAATTTTCCTTCCTACTAAATCGAGTTCTACTTGCGTAAACTGTCCTAAGTTTGATGTTTAGTTGTTTACTAATCATTTCTGTGGTATGTTCATTCCTAACTTTCGGAGGTTTTCCAAGTAAATTCTCGAAATGTTGTTTCCACATGTGTATTCGATCTTCTTTACTAGCTGCTTTAAGTTTAGCTCTGACAGTACTCTTCCTTCAACTCATTTCGTTTACTGTCTACCATGGTATCCTAGACTGTCAATCTTCAAGCGAGTCTCTAATCTTATTGATCTGATTTTGGATGTATTCTGTTTGTTCTTTAAGGTATACGTTCGTCAGTTCATTTTGAGCTTTCTTAAGTTTCTGAGCGTTGATATTAGTTGGATTCCTTCTGTTGCATAGGGATGTAGTTTTTATGTCTGGACACCTTTTTTTTAACTGCTAACGTCTCCCATGGGACTCTAGGTTTAGCTCTTTGTTTAGTTGGTATGCATTCTACTACTGCTTCTATATGGACATTGACGAAGTTCTCATATTCGTCATTCGGAGTAAGTATTTCTGATATCGAAGTGCATAGAATTTTCTTCTTTGTGTTAACGTATATTTATCGCGAGTATCCATATTGTTAATCAGGGACCAGTCATAGTGTACGGTTGAGGTTATTCGGACCGCATTACTTCGTAGACTCAGTCGTATCTTTGCCGTAACACTCCGGTGATCGGAGGACATACCTCAAAAGAGGAATATGCCTCACAATTCAATTAATCCATTTCTTATTTATGAGGATGTAGTCTGTGCTTTAGCGTTATTTGCGTAGGTGTTGGTCCATAGTTTTCACTTTCTTTTCTGAAATTTAGTATTAAGGCATGTTAAATATTTTCTTGTATGAAGTCTGTTAGATGTTCCCCATATCTGTTTGACATTTTAGCAGGTGTGCTACAAGGAGTTGTGTTAGCTTAACTTGATGTTTACATTTTTACCTATTTGGGCATTCCTGTCTCCACCGATAATGAGAACGTTGTTTCGGGATGCTACGTTATAGATGACGACGAGGTCCGTTTCGTCACTAACATTGGTAGGACTGTAGCAGATGATTGTTGTGCGGTGGTTGCTATTAAACGTGGCTGCCATCATCCTCGGTTGTATTTTTTCGATGTTATTAAGTGACTTTAGGGCCCGTGGACTGATAAGCATACTAACACCCCCTACTTCGGAGTATTTCCATGCAGATGCCGAGACAAACGTCCATCCATTGCCGGTATCGTGGTAATTTATATCTTCGCTAGGAAGTATCAGTGTTCTTGTACGCATATCTATGTCTATGTTTAGGATCTAAAACAGAAACTGTCACCTCCAGTAGTTGACTTATTCTATTTAAAGTTCTAACATTGAATATCGTTATTTGTATTGTGCTTTTACTTTTTAGTAATTTGTGTCTTAGTTTACTGTTTTGGAAATATTGCAGAGTGTTTGAAAACCTAAGTTAGCGTAAGAATGGAATGACATGGATATTTCGTGTAGGGTGGTATGATAGAGGGAGGAAAAGAGGGGGGGCGGTAAAATGAATGAATTAAAAAATAAAACGTTAGAAGAACGCGTATATATGTATATCTATAAAAAGGCCAAACATTTAAGAGCTTTCCAATTTCACTTTAGAAGTATAAGACTCGCATTGCTGTAAGATCCCCGCCCAAATCTCTTGCCACGATGTTTTTAACAGTACAAATACTGGGCCAGTTAGCTTTTGTCTTTTTTCTAACCTGTTATTTAGATACGTGTTGTAGATTTTATTACGTGTATAAAAGAAAAATCTTTGCTGAATGTTATCTGTGGTTTAAATGAAAAAGACTATTAATCTGAATCCTAATTAACAGCTTAACTATGAAAAGACAGGTAAAAGATTTTTATACTTTTGGAAATATTGCAGAGTAAAAATATAAGTTTGTGTAAAAATGGAATGTCTTTAAGATTGCGATAAACTGTAAATAAGGATCATCCTATGATTTTTTTAAAATGACCCAACTGTGGACTTAACTAAGTTAAAACTTAATACATATACGGCAGGAGAACAAGAAGTTAGGGAAGGAAAAGGAAATTTTCCTGCAAATTATGAAGCTTGTATTTACCTATGCATTTCCTAATATAAGATTGAGTGGCATCATCGCTGTTACAAATTGTAATGGTATAAGGGCATCTCCCTAGAAGACCCGTCTCTGGATTTTCGCCTCAGTTATGCTTTTTCCTCTTACTGTCAGTTCGACTCTCCAGTTTTTCATGGTATTTTTGATAAACTTCATGACTTGGCCGGATATCTTGTACATTTTGAGACAGTCAATTATCCAGCTTCGCGGGACCATATCATATGCATTTTATTTTTAGTCAATCCATGCCATTGATAGATTTTTCAGTCTCGTTTTATTGTTCTTGAGGATGTTTTAATCAAGCTATAGTTGCTTTTCGATACCTCTGGTCCACTTGTGGCACCTTTTCTGTCCCTCGAGAAAGAGTCCGCGGCTTTTTAGCGAATCGCAAATATCTTCCAGAATTTGTGCCGTTAGTATTTTCAACATCATCGGTAAACACGTTATGAGTCAGTAGTTGTTGGAGTTTTTTTTTTTGGGGGGGGATCAGAGTAGTCTTTCCTTTTGTGATCCATTCGGGTATATCTATTTCATGAAGGCATTTTTTCATTTCGATAGTCATTCTGTCATGGATGGAAGTGTATTTTTTAAACCAGTATTCATGTACACCATTATGGCCTGACGTTTCCTTGTTTGTTACTTTTTTTTAGTGTGTCTGAGTGAATCGACATGTATTTTCGCTTTCGGTGCTTCTGCGTGTTCTAACTCTTTTCCCATGCTGGTTATCAATTTGGCTTTTCTGCGATGTTCCCTTCGTTCCCATATCTTGTTCCAAAATTTTTTGTTTCCTTATCATCTAATTGTTGGTATGTATTGTTGCATTCACCCCTTATTTGCTGCTAGTCTAAATAGTTACTTCTAGTGTCTCTACCTTCTTACCTGACTAGAACGAAATATTAATATCTTATCTGTGGGCAGTGTTAGTTATAAAATAGTTATGATCCTATTCATTCAACTTGATCTCCACTCGTGACCAGTGGAAGATGCCGTAGTTCAGATATTAAAACTTTTCAGAATAGAAAAGAGAAGGAATCATAATTACATGAATAATAAGAACAAAAGAAAAGAAAAAAGTCAGAATGAGAGAGAGAGAGAGAGAGAGAGAAAGAGAGAGAGAGAGAGAGAGAGAGAGAGAGAGAGAGAGAGTATAAAAAGCACTTATACCAGCAAACTAACTTTATTTTTCTAGTTCTCCTTTTATCTAGACACAAGGAAATACTTCTCATGATTTCCGGATAGTTTTTTGATAAGAACTACCTCTCTATATTTGAATTTATTTCAAATTCTGTGACATCATCTGGAAACTGCTATAACCGTAAAATCATCTGGAACTTGCAAGAAACATATCTTCATTTGGAAACTGCGATATTCAAAACATCATCAGGATACTGCAATAACCAGATAATCATCTGGATTCTGCTACAAACTGATCTTCATCAGGAACCAGCAATAGCCATAACATCATCTTGAACCTGCCATCACTCAACGGTATTATAAGGGCCTTAAACATAACAAAGACACACCACCCCAATTAGACCTAAAAATAAACTTTTTTTCCGTGTTATAGAATTAACATCAGTGTAATGAGTTTTATTTCTCTTTCTTTTTTAGATCATAATAAGAAGATAGACAAAAATGAACTGAGTAAATAGCTTTAAAGATGAATGTTTTCTCTGAAACAAGGTTCATGTGGTCACCCATTTAATTCCTTTGAAATTTTGAATTTGCTTAACTTCATTGATAACTTGAAAACCGATACTTTGAGCGTAATCAAATTGTGAGAAATCCCCCCCCCCCAAAAAAAATGAGAATTGCTCTCTGGTCGGTGATCTATTGAGATAGATAGATAGATAGATGAAGGGAAGAAAGGTTTGGGTGTTATAGAATAGAAGGAACATATTAAAGGGAAAAATTGTTGAAATGAAAAATAAGAATGAGCAGAGATGAGAAAAAAATCTGGTAAGATGGTTAACTATCTGATGGGTAAAGAAAGAAGATACGAAATAAACAACATTTTTCAATATAAAAATGCATAATTTATGGGAATAAAATCGGAAAAATTTTACACCAGTAAAGAAAACGCTTTCAAATTCCTTTTTTCTTTTATTTAAAAAAAAATCGATTGTGAAGAATAAGTTTATTTTAAACTTCTACTTTAAATAATTTGTGTGCTTCAGTTAGAATTATTTTAGGAATTGTTTTTGATTCACAAGCTCAAATAAAAACTGTTTATGAAAATTCTTTAACTCGTTTTCTCACTATGGTGTCAAAGATTTCAAGGAAAAATACCGATTTAGAAAAAGAAATTCTAATTTCTTTTAAGAAGGGGAAATAAACAAGATAAGCAAAATAAAGACATATTGTTAGCGAAAAAAAGTGAAGAGATTAAAGAAAAGAAGAACCGGGTGATGATGGATAAATTTTTCGCTGGATTTATTGTAAATTATATCAAAAGAAAAATTTACACGAAAAAGAAATAAATTAGGAAATAAGAAGGATAAAGAGAGGATAAAAAGAAATGAAATGAGGCAATGAGGAAACTAAGAAGAAAAAAGAAAGGGAAAAAAAGAAATAAGAGAGATAGAAACAAGTTAACGGTAAATTTAAAAGAGGTAAAGACTGATTTGCCTGTGAAGAGATTTGGGCCCTGTTGATCTGTGAACGAAGCGGCCTCTGGTCGAGACACAAACCACTAGCTGGTTAGAAGAAAAAAAAAAACCTAAAAAGAAAGCCTAAACAAAACAAAACAAAATCAAAAACAAATATGCAGGAGAGGCGTGATTGAAAACAACGACCTGTTTGTTGCAATGCTGGGTGTCCTTCCTCCTTAGTCTCTCTATGTTTGTGCCTACCACACTCACAGGAGGTAGGGACAGCGTTGAATGAAGCCAAAACTGAGAGTGAGGGTGTGTAAAGGAGAGATTTATAGAACGAGGGACAAAAAAGTCGGTGGGTGATAATGATGGTGTGGCGGAGGATCGAGTGGCGGTAAAGGTGATAACGTTGATGAAAGACGGTGGCGAGGGAGGTAGAAATAGTGTTGTCAGTGGTGGAAAGGTACTGGAGCCATCTGGAAAATAAAGGCGGCAACCTCAGTACGGGAGGGTGTTGGCGCTCTACACAGAAGGAAGAGACTCGAAAATGGAAGATTTGACGATGTTTGTCCGCCTTTGAGATTTATAAACACACAAATACAAACACACACACACACACACACACATACGCACATTTAAACACTCTCATACATACACACTTACACTTACGCACACAAATTCTCACACTCACACTCACACAAACAGTCACACTCACTTACACACACTCACACTCACTTACCCACACCCTCTCACATACTTATTCACACTAAAATAGCAATAGAGATAATATTACTGACACTCGGCATATTGGAATGTACTCATAACCATGCATTCTTTCTTTCTTGTTTTATATATATATATATATATATAATTTAAATATTTGATTTCATTCACGTTCAAGAATCATCTAAATGAAGGAGAGATTGATACACACTGGAATTTAGTTATCTCTTCTTGTAATAAGAATAAATCATTTTTGTTTTAAATTCAGTCTCCAATCTACATACGTCCATCTCTATCGTTACAAGAGTCAGCGTGCGAACACATACACACACAAACTCACACATATTTTCTCACAGGCCTGAGAATTAACACACATTATTCATGGGTTTCGTACCGTGGACATACAGTTAGCAATCTTGTCTGATAGATCATCACTATTCAGTGTTTAACTCTCCTTCATACTCTACAGTTGTGTCAAACTTTGACTCTCTTTCTCTCTCTCAATATATATATATATATATATATATATATACCTGTGCGTATGTAAGCGATGTTCCGAAAGTAACTTTTACTATTCTATTTATTTACATGTCAACAACAACAAATACAGAAAGCACCAACACACCTTACCATAGAGCGTGTTTTCAGCATCAAGTCACCTTAATTTGTGAAAATTTGCTCATGAGAACGACGATTTTGTCAAAAAAATATTGTCCGTGTAGTCCACCTTTTATTAACTCGATTTACACGAATAAACAGACCGAAGCGCTTTTCATTTCATTGACAGCTGAAATAAAAGTGGTTTGTCCTTCCTATTGCTGATACCTCGGGCACCTCAAGTGGTGTAATTGTTGACAAGCAAGATTAGAAAACCTTCACAAGTGAGTTCGAGTCTCGTTAGGTGCTCCATTCATACGGTCTTGCGCCACATCTTAGCAAAAAGCTTAGTAAATTACCTATTGCTGTCACCCGTATTACTAAACCCTCACAGTTTATATTTGCTCCTTTTAAACGTTCAACAAGATGTCGATGAATTTCAATCTGTGCAACTTCTTATGCATGGATGAATGCATTGACACAATTCTGTTTTCATGTCAAACTGTCGATCAGCAACTATCTTAAAGAGCAAAAAGAAAAAAAAAGTGCAATTCCCTTATGCGCATATATATATATATATAAGGCCTTCGATTCCATACACAGAGGGAAGATGGAGCAAATCCTACTAGCTTACGGCCTACCAAAAGAAACCGTAGCAGCGATAATGATTCTCTACAGAAACACCAAAGTAAAAGTACGTTCACCAGATGGAGACACGGAATACTTCGACATTGTTGCAGGAGTACTACAAGGAGACACACTAGCCCCGTACCTCTTTATCATCTGTCTAGACTATGTGCTTAGGACTTCGATCGACAAAATCAGAGAAAATGGCTTTGAGCTGACTAAGAGAAGAAGCAAAAGGTACCCCGCAAAAACAATCACGGACGCCGACTACGCTGATGACTTGGCGATACTAGCGAATACGCCTAATCAAGCAGAGACACTACTACATAGTCTGGAACGAGCTGCAGCTGGCATTGGCCTACATGTCAATGCAAACAAAACCGAATATATGTGTTACAACCAAACAGGCAACATTGCCACACTAGACGGAGCCTCTCTGAAACTAGTCGACAAATTCACCTACCTAGGAAGCAGCGTCTCATCAACCGAGAAGGACATCGACACACGACTGACGAAGGCATGGACAGCTATCGATAGGCTCTCGATCATATGGAAGTCGGACCTAACAGATAAAATGAAACGCAGTTTCTTCCAGGCAGCGGTTGTGTCGATACTGCTATATGGATGCACCACATGGACGCTTACGAAGCGGCTGGAGAGGAGGCTGGACGGAAATTACACAAGAATGTTGAGAGCAGTATTAAACAAGTCCTGGCGACAACACCCCACGAGACTCCAACTATACGGACACTTGCCCCCCATCACAAAAAATATACAAGTTCGACGAACCAGACACGCGGGACACTGCTGGAGAAGCAAGGACGAGCTCATAAGCGATGTACTCCTGTGGACCCCCACTCATGGATGTGCAAGTGTGGGACGACCAGCACGAACTTACATACAGCAGCTATGTGAGGACACGGGTTGTAATCCTGAAGACCTGCCGGAGGCGATGAGTGATAGGGAGAATTGGCGAGAGACGGTCAGGGATATCCGCGCAGACGGCGCGACATGATGATGATGATATATATATATACACACGAGGGAATTGGCCATAATTTTGTTGTATATATATATATATATATTGCCAAATGTAAATTTGAATGTATGTATATATATATTTTGGTAGAATCCGATAAATAAATTAGACCCTAAGATTTGATCCAGTGAAAATATGACTTATAGAAACTGTTTTATCTATTTTAGCTTCAATGTGATTTGTTTTAATACGCTTTATACTTGCCAGTTATTGATATGTCTAATTGTCTATTCTGCAACTCGATGCCATGGCTCAACAATATTCTGAGACAAGCTGCACCTCATGGGATTCACGACTGATGTATTTATTGTTTTGATGCTGGCTATCGCATTTTTGACAACTGACAAAGAGAACAAAGTTACAGTGAAACTTGTGTTTTATTTTATTTATTGCTTAGAATAGCTATAACTGGTGAAATATTTTAACTAAATTTAAAACGAATGGTATTCGTGTTTGGGTTCTAATGAAATGTCACTTGAAGACCAACCTTCATATGATGGAACTTTATGAATCCGAAAAAATGAACATCTTAAAAATGTCCAAATGAGGGTCGAATGATGATTATGATGATGATATATCAAACATGATTGGTTTGTCTCGGGGAGAGATCATTCTAGCGAATGTCAATATAGGATGAAAAAATGATTGCGTTTCCGTAAAATTCCTGCCTTATTTGTTTCTATAAGATCGAAGAAAACTATCTTTTTAATTTGAGCCATGATTTACTTGAACAATTTTGAAATGACTCACATTTTTTTAAAAACTTAATTGATAATTCCCATTAATTTTGGGCTTATTCTCCCTATATAAACAGATTTAGAATTTCAAATATTTTTCAGAACAGATAGCCTCTCTTTCTCTCTCTCTCTCTCTCTCTCTCTCTCTCTCTCTCTATCTATCTATCTATCTATCTATCTCTCTTTCTTTCATTCTCTCTTGTCTGATTTATACGTCTTATCCCTATATATATATATACATATATAATTCGTTGAGAATATACATATACTTAAACATATATGTGTTATGCGTATATATGCGTATTTATAAAATCCATATTTCTATATATGACTACTTATTCCCTCCACACTCATATATTTCTCCATCTATCAATCGATCGATATTGGTGTCGTATTCTTTGTGATATGGGAGAACGCGTCTCTGTAAATGTTGAAGGCGGGGAACTACAGACAGGCGGCGCCAGACAAAGTCGCCAAGAAGGAAAACAGCTGGGAAAAAAGATTTTGCGACCAGTTAAGCTTGAGACCCCCAAGATGGGCCATGAGAAAAGCAGGAAGAAAAAGGCACATTTTTTCGTCAATAGTAAAACGAAAGACTTGTTTATAGATTATTGGACCAATGTTAAGAGGCTTTTTCAGGAGTCCGCTTGATATACCATTGACGTTAATAAAAGAGAGGTATCTCTGTATTTAGGAATAACATCTCTGAATGAAATCAGATCGTCAAGACAATCACAAACACGTGTGTATGTATTTGCGGCGTGGATGAGATAGTTGCTTCAATCCAGCTGTGTTAAGTGGTTAGTTTTAATACCCAGAAAAATAGTCTGGATATTTGAATGCAAGGCAGTGGCTATGAAGTGACTTCATGGAAAATTGGAGTAATACAGTTTTCTGCTTTTATTGTCTGTGCTGTTTAACTAAGTTTAGAAAATATCGGAATGTATGTATATACGTTATCTTGTGTATTTTTCATATGATGGGTGGAGAACTTAAACTGCAGAATTCTAATACGAGGAAAATAATGAGATCCCTGTCAATAGAATTGATGGAATGTACGTTAACTATAAGTTGTTCGCTTATAATAATAATAATAATAATAATAATAATAATAATAAACATCACACAAGAGAAAACATGGACATGGCAAAGAAAGTGAAACCTTATGAGAGAAATAGAATCTCTCCTAATAGCAGCACAAAACAACACCATAAGAACCAATCATATCAAAGAGAGAATAGATAAGACACAACAAAATAGCAAATGTTGGTTATGTGGTGATAGAGACGAAGAGATCAATCATATAATAAGCGAATGTAGCAAATTATTAAAGAAGGAGTATAAGACAAGACTCGACTGGGTGGGCAAAACGATCGACTGGAAGATGTGCAAGAAATTTAAATTTAACCATACGAATCAATGGTATATGCACAACCCAGCAGCTTTCCTGGAGAATGAGAGGCATAAACTCCTATGGGACTTTGTCATACAAACGGATCACCTAATCTCGGCCAGGAGACCAGGCCTTATGAGAATCAAAAACAAAAAAAAAAAAAAAAAAGAAAGAGAACTTGCAAAATTGTGGAATTTGCTGTCCCAGCTGACCGCAGAATAAATCTGAAGGAAAGTGAAGAGAAAGACAAGTACCTCGACCGTGCTAGGGGATTGAAAAAAGTATGGAACACGAAGGTGATTGGTGCTTTTGGTACAGTCACCAAAGGATTATTAAAGGTACTGCAGGACTTGTACGTAGGAGGGCGAGTGGAGACCATCCCAACTAAAAAATTAGTGAGAACGGTCAAAATAGTTAGAAGAGCCCTGGAGAGTTTCTGTCACTCAAACTCCAGTGAAAAACCACCTGCTGAAAGCTGGTATGATGAACCCACAAACGAGATAATAATAATAATAATAATAATAATAATAATAATAATAATAATAATAATAAATAAAATTGCTAAACTGTCGACTTTGCTGTCCCGGCTGACCACAGAATAAAATTGAAAGAATGTTAAAAGAGGGATAAGTACCTCGACCTTGCTAGAGAATTGAAAAAAACTATGGAACATAAAAGTGACGATTGTACTGATCGTGATTGGTGCTTTTGGTACGGTAATTAAAGGATTATTAAAGAGCCTGGAGGATTTGGAAGTTGGCGGACGAGTGGAGACCATCCAAACTACTACCTTATTGAGAACGGCCAGAATACTGAGAAGAGTCCTGGAGACTTGAGGAGACTTGCTGTCACTCAAACTCCAGTGAAAGACCATCAGCTAACGCTGGTGTGAAAAACTCTAATAATAGTAATAATAATAATAAAATTAGCAAGTCTAGATTATGTGATGACAAAATTGAAAGCATTTTTCACATATTAAGCAAATGCAACAAATAAGCGTAAAAAGAGTAGAAGACTATACACGACTGTGTGGGGAGAAAGGGATCCACAGAGAATTGTTCAAGAAATTGAAATTTGACTAATGAGACTAATGAAATTCTCTTAGATTTGGGGATGCAAACAGATCACTTAATCTCGGCCAGAAGACCAGATCGACTGATAATTAAATAAAATAAAAGAATAGAACTTTGCCTTTCTGACGGATCTCAGAGTGAAAATCAAAGAGAACGAAAAGAGAGAAAGTACTTAGACCTTGCCAGAGAACTAAAAAAGCTAAGGATCATGAATGTGACGATGATAACAATCCCTAAATGCTTGGTAAGAGGCCTGGAAGAGTTGGAAATCGGACGGCGAGCCGTGACTAATACTGAGAAGCGTCCTGGAGATTTTAGGCGACTTGTTTCACTCAAACTCCAGTCAGAAACCACCATGACGCTCGTGTCAAAAACTCTGAGTAAAATAAAAAGAAAATAATAATTACATCTCACAAAAACCAGCGTTCAACTTTCTATTTCAAAGGACTAGAATAAGCTTGGAGACATTAGAGTTTACCTCTCACGAGTTGAATAAATTTAGCACCATTAGAAGAAGGTCGGTAAGTATTCAGCAATAACACCGTAAAAACGTACGAAGGAAACAGTTCCACCAACAAGTTATAAAAAATTGAATTACAGAACACATCAAACAAAATATACGCAACTTCCTATATATCCCATTTCTGAAAATATTCATAAACGTCATTGTCATCGCTATCGAAAGGATCTTGCAGATTGCTGGAGAAAATGCATTGCCAGTGCTGGGGACTTCATAGAAAATAGTGTTTTCTAGTTGAAAACTTTCCCTGTATATCTTTTGAAGCTTCCATGGTAATAAAGACAAGGCATCACTTTTGGAACACCGATCACACAAGGGACGTTGTCACTTATTTTTAATTGGAACTGGTTTTACAAATACAAAAATAATAGAATAAAATCACACACACACACACACACACACACACACACACACACACACACACACACACACACACACACAGACTGTAGGATATGAAAGTAAATATGAGATGTTAACACTCGTGATGGCTAATGAGAAAGAAGGCTTGTTGCATACTGCAACTAAATCTCAGCATGGGAAGAAATATTGTATATCATCGTAAGGACCATTGAAACTCTATTCAGTTGCACACACACACACACACACACACACACACATTTATGTGAACTACACAAATACGCCTCGTGTTATTCTGAAGAAATCCTGGAAGCAGCACCAAACAAAATAGCATCTCACAAACTGTCCAAGTAAGATTTAAAAAAAAGACTTGCTGCTCGAGATGCAAGGATGAACTTATAATTGTTCTCTTGTGGATTCCAACACATAAACTCACCAACGTTTACAGACCATCAAAAACTTTTATATCAGGTCTGTGTGGACCCCACAAGCCGCGTTAATGGCTGATAAAAACGGATGGTTAGGGAGAGTCAAGGGAGCCCGTGTGCCATCGGATAAACATACACAAACACGCACACACACATACATATATGTATATATTACTGTAAATAGAGCGCATGGAACATGTTTTTATTGTTTAAGACTTTTGTCCCCAAATTTTTTTTATGTTCACATTTAAAGAATATTGAAATTTTTTCCACTCTAACCAATATTTTTAACTGGACCTCAAAGCTACTGAAAATGTTTGCAAAGTGAAAGGAAACGAAACAAATTTACTCACAAAAGTGGTTCAAGCGTTTAATTAGATACATGTCTTATTATGCAGATTACAAAATATTTTGTTCTTTTTGTGTAATGTTTTTGTTTTCAACTCCCAAATGCCAAACAGGCAGAACAAAACACACACACATACACACACACAAGCGCGCGCGCACGCACACACACACACAAGCGCGCGCGCACGCACACACACACACACACACACACATATATATATATATATATATATATATATTATGATACTGTAGACACAGGGTTAGCAGCGCTTGGTGACTGTCAGTTTCTCATCTATGTTTGGTTTGATGTACGCATCAGTGTGTGGAGTAAAATAATGCCAACAAATCCTCAGTTTTTTGTATACACGAACAATGTTGACTGAAATCATTTATTTCTCCAAATATCAGCTCATCTAAATTTGTGTCCATTGCCGTTTGGTTAATGTTTAATCTTTTGACGTCTTTTATCTGGTTGTGAGTTTCCTTCAGTTCAGAATATTTCCTATTTATATTTTAGAACATCAGAAAAAGTACTCAATCCTTGATTTTAACTAGAGTATATCATCTGAAGTTCAGAGAATCTTATGTAACGATGTCAACTTTAATACATTTCGTGAAAACTTTTAAATAGTTAAAAAAAAAGTGATTATATCAGAATAAAAATACCATATTTTAATTAAAAAATGCTATTGTTGTCAATCCAATTTTTAGAAAGTTTTCATAA
The DNA here is from genome assembly GCA_963585895.1 of Sepioteuthis lessoniana. NCBI lineage: Eukaryota > Metazoa > Mollusca > Cephalopoda > Myopsida > Loliginidae > Sepioteuthis > Sepioteuthis lessoniana. Next base: position 131,873,180 of record OY757909.1, on the reverse strand, counting down.
TTTTTTTAAATAACTTTGCACACGCTTCTCAAAATCCATTGGAAAGAAAATCCATCGTCAATGTTCCTGAAATAAGAATGAGATTCAAAGCTACCAGAAAAAAAAAACTCTGGTCAAAAATAAAGATAACGTTTTTGATTCAGTGGATGAAAATCGTTTTTATATTCAAAAGAACATGTTAAACAAAAATTGGATCTGAGTCAATTGGTTGCAACTAGTGTATTTACTAACAGGAACTGTTTTGTAACAGCTTTTGCAACTGAATCTAATGCTTCCAGTTTTGGTCGGTTAGCTTTTTGGTTTAATAGCATATCAACTGCTGTGGGTAATTTAATGCCAAAACCATCCTTCTCGAAGAACAGTAGTGGTTCTATTCAATTCATAGCTGGGGAAGACAAGAGAATTCATAGCTATTAATCCGAAACTGTACATAATAGAGCGACTAGGGATCGAACTCGCTTACTACGATGTCGCTGTTCAGCACATTAGTCACAACGCAAAATGAAATCCTCCTGTTCTACGATTTTAGCTGCGTGGTAGGGCCGTGAACAGGAAGTGTCTGGTTGATGAATATCCTTCAAGATAGCCGAGAACTAAAGTAAGAATTTCTGAAGATTAGAAAGAGAGAGGGAGAGAGAGAGAGAGAAGGGTGGGGAGATGCTGGGAACTTTTGCTTGATTATTATTTTACTCAATTCAAAATGACAAAAAAGCCACAGAGCGAAATTAGCACTGATCGTTCATGAATGTTTTTTTTTTCTTTATTTTTTTCGTCTCTTTGACAGGTTCATATTAAAAAATTTTTCCCATGTGGATAATCCGGAATTAAAGGCAAAACATTTTATGTCGACTTCCTGAACTTTATTTCTGTTATTCATTCATGTATTCACTTATCTGTGCGTTTATAGATTTCAACCTGTGTCTGGCTATCTCAGTCAGTATCGTTATCTATTTGGCATGTAAGTCTGTTTCCCTTTTTCTTCCAGTCTATCCGTCTTGTTGCTAAATGGAAAAATCAAACTAATTGTACATCTTTTATCTCTCAACTATTATTTCTATCCCCGATAATCAATCAATATCTATCTATCTATCTCCTTTTCCCATTTCTGTTTCTTTTCCGTTTTTTTACTTCTTCATTCTGCATTTTCTCCCGAAACATTTTCTAAAGGTCTGTTCTGGGGTGGGCTGACTCAATTCTCTTGCTCAAAATTCTTGTTGAAATTCTTCCACATCCGAAAGTGGCAGTGATTCATTTTCCAGTCTCTTGTATTTTCTTGATTTTTATCTTGCCATTTTGCATCTTTCTCTTTTTATTTCATCTTTTCCTGTCAATGCATTTCACTTTTTTTTTCAAATCTTCACTTAACTTTTCCCTTCTTTTTCTCTTTCTCTCACTCTCTTCTCTTTCTTCTCTTCATTTTTCCCTTTTTGTTATCGTATGCTTTTTATTATCCCTTCCCATTTTTCTTTCTTTCTTTCTTTCTTTCTTTCTTATTTGATTTCTTCTTCCAAGTAATTTTCCCGGTACATGTTTGTATTTATCTTTTTTTATTCTCTCTCTCTCTCGCTCTCTCTCTCTCTCTCTCTCTCTCTCTTAACTATTCGACTCTTTTTTTTATCGCTATACCCATCACTCCTTTTATTCCTCACTTTCATACTTTCCTTTTTTTTCTTCTTTTTTAAATTTATTTCAGCGAATTTGTACTTTGACTCGTCCTACCTTTCCTCTTCCTATTTTGCATTCTCTCCTCTCTTTCGTCACCCTTCTCCTCTTCTTCCTCCCCCGCCTCTGACTCCGCCACCTCATATATCTCTCCCCCTACAGGTCCTTGTGATATGTTCGGTATGCGCCAGGAGCCACTCTATGTAGATGTCGCGACCCTCACTTGCGGTTCACACGTGTTTACAATACAAAGCCGACTTGTTTGGTTGGGATTGTTTGGTGTGTAACATCCAGGTCCGTTGGCGCCAGTCGACGCTACGGAGCCGACATAATTGGAAACCGTATACAGACATTAAGCTTCTTCACTCAACGAACTAAGAAGTGGGCTGGCCGACGAGACGGGGGCCAAACAGTACATGTAGATACCTGCGTACGGACATTGAATTAAAGTTTAGATGCATATATACATTCTAAGCGATCGTGGAGAAACAAGACTGATAGCGTGGACATTCCGACATACATACGAACACAAACAAGTATAATTACTCACGCATTTGTTTTACAAGGATATATTACAAATAAATATAAAACAGGCACTAACAAATACTCATGTAAAACCACTTATATATATATATATATATATATATATATATATGTATATAATTATTATCATCAAGTCACGCTGAGAGCACAGAGTTCCCGCTTTCTAGCCATCCATTCCTGTCTTTCATCACTCCTAGGAGGCCTTCTAGACTGCATCGAGTCTCCGCACAGAGCTGATGTAAGTTTTTGCTGGTCAGCTAACACGGCTGCGTCCATGTGTAGGAGTCTATAATTAAAGGTTGTTTTTGAGTTCACCTTTAATTCTCTAACAGTGCCTCGTATGTATAGTCAATCTTACTTGGATAATTTTTGAGATGGGAGGTCAGTGGTCGTACAGCTTCTCCTTTGTTGATGTTTACTTCCAGATTTTGTTCAAAACAGCACGCAGCATTATTGTCTTGTTCAAATCTAGCTTTTTCTTAATGTGTTTATTAAGCGTTCATGTGGTGCCTCTATCCTGTTGTATTAACACTGTAAATGCTTGGAAGAAATTCTATTTCCATTTATCAGAGTGAGCAGATTTCCATATGATCGATAACCAGTTAATAACGGTCCATGTCTTCGCTAAATGTATGTTGATATCATTTTCAGTAGATAAGATATTGCTGCCGAGGTATTAGAACAATTCTACTTACTTACCACTTAGAGTGGAGGCGGCTCTTTTTTATTTAAAACACACGAACTCTGTTTTATTTGCGTAGGGGCCAATACCTGACTTTGGTTGGTCAGGTGTAAAATATCTTTACTAATCCTTTTTGAGTGTTTAAAAGATTTTATAGAAGTTTTGTCTGCTGACCTCTTGTCAGGTAAGGCAATTGAAAAAAAGACAATAATTTTTCTATAAAGGGACGTCTCGAAAATTAAGATTTTTGTTTATTTCAGCAGATTATACAACATGTACTGAGTGGCACACAATCAAAGTTGGAAATAGCAAATGGTGCAAAATTAGTGTTTGTAGCTGAAAACTTGCTCGCCCTCGACTACGATCTCCAACTTTACTTACTTTATAGATATACAAAACAAACCCTCTATCTCTTTCTCATTCACTCTCTCCTTGTCTCATCCACATATATAAACGCTCAGTTGGAGCAGTCTTGGTACAAAATCTAGGTTTTTGTCTTTTTCTATGTGCATCCCACATATCCGTTTCTATAGATGTACGCTCCTCATTCACTTGGATGCTTCGACACATATTAGCACACATGTAAGCAAAAGAGAAGAACTGTAATCAAATACAACTCATGAAGCTTACACAAATAAATTCACACATTCAAATTGATGGATATATATGTAAGGAAAACCTCTTAATTTCTCACAGCCTTTCCTAATTACTAGTATTAACAAACATGAAAAAGAAACTCCGAAAATAATACCTGACTAACAAAACTAGCGGTTAATTTTGTTATTAAGTTGATTTTTTAAAAATCATCCTACGAAAGTCAAAACAATTGTGTTGCTCATTTACGTGAATGCAAAGAATTACAAGTTATCTTGCATCTTATACGTTGAAGGTCTGGTTAAGCAAGGGATCCACAAACTAACCATTGTTTAGCAATCAACTTAGAATGAATATATATCGCCAGTCTTTCCCAAATATTCAAAGTGTTTCCCATGCACCTATGTGTCTTATACGATTGCAAAATATTACATAGGTAGATTACCATATTACAGGAAGCAATGAAATTGAAAGTAGTGCTGCATTCGTTTTCCAAACATGGAAGGGCTTACATTCCCTGAAAACACCATTTATCATATGATGCAAAATAAAGAGTTAAAATTTTCTGAATACGCCTATGGTCCAGGAGACGGGGTTCAATCCCAGGTCGAGTCATATCAAAGACTCAAAAATGGTACTCGATGCCGCCCTACTTAACACGCAGCATTATAAGATGGGGTAAAGTGGAGTAATCCAGGAATGGAGTCGCGCCCTCCACTATACCGTGGTGCAGTAGCTATTGAAAAGGGAGCCTTCGGGTCACCCTCGACTAAGTTCACCAAATTTACTAGACTTTTTTCTTACATTCCCTGAAAACCCCATTTATTATATGAGGCAAAATAAAGAGTTAAAGTCTTTCGAATAAACAGAATTTTGCTCGTTTAAATGTGGAAGACTTACTGAAATTTTCGATTGGTAAAAATGACAAACTACCATATCATTTTTATGTCAGTTTTGTATTAAAGGTAATCTATTTTTTAACAACACACACACACACACACACACACACACACACACACACACACACACACACACACATATATATATATATATATATAGGTTGCATTTTCTCTTTTAATCATGTGTGATTTAATAGGAGAGACACTTCGTTTCTGCCTATTTTATCGATGATTCGTTTAAGTTTTCGTATAAGTCGTTTGACTTATGGATAGAACCAACTAAGAAAGTTGCCTTATTTTTCCTGAGTACTTTAGGTCTGTGTTCTTCAAGGAAACGAAGACTTGAACAGATCAAAGATAAAATAGGCTGAAACAAAGTGTCTATCCTATTAAATCAAACACACAGAGACATGCACATACACATTGTTTCTCTCTTCTTCTGACAAGAATGGAGAATATATTAAAGGACACCAGGTAACTTTTAAAAAAAATTTCTTATCTATGAATTAATTAGTTAATTTGCTTAGTTGTTTTAGATTATTATGGTAGACAGTAAATGAAGTAAGTGAAAGGAAGAGCAATTCGAGTGTAAAACTAAAATCTGCCAATCAAAAAGAAAAACATTTCATTAAATCAATTCAGAACCCCCCCCCTGAAATCACTGAAAAAACAATTGAAACTATTAGTGGCCAACAAGAAATCAAACTAAGATAGTATAAGAAGGAAGAAATTGACTAACTATTGAAAAAATTAAAATCACTAAAGCTGCAGGCCCTGACGAAATACCCACTGAAGTTTAGAAAAAAGAAAATTTCCCGAATACTTCCCAGATTATATAATGCAGTCTATAAATAAAACACAAGAGAGAAATGGACGAAAGATCTAAAGAAGCACAACCCTTACTGCTATTGCTGCAAAAGTTTATAATGCCCGGTTTCTCAATCATATCTGGCTCGATATCAGGACGGCTTTCGAAGAAAGCACTTCCAACCTCATAAATTCTGACCATCTGTCGAATCATAGAAGAAATACGAGCAAAGAATCTCGAAGTAACACTGTTGTTGGTTTATTTCTCCAAGCCAATCGATTCCATATTCAGAGGAAAGATGGAGCTAGTATAACTTGCATATATGTTGCCACTATAATGATGCTTTATAAAAACGTGACAACAACTGTTCCTTCATCTGCAAATGAAAACCAAAGAACTCAATTTCTCTTCGTTTTAAGAACATTTTATTTGATTATTTACACGCTTGAAGATGATTTCTAACAGGAAACAGATGATGCAGGTATGGTCAGAATCAGACGTATTAATGTTATTATTTCTGCCAGAGCTTGGTTTAATTCAACTTCCTGTATTATCTCTGCGACTTTTCAAATGCTTGACGCTTGCTTTGCAAAATCTGCAGCATAAACTGATTTCTGCTCTAATCTAAATTCAATGTGTTTTTTTATTTGAAGTTGAAAACGCTTCCATCGGAATATTTTCCGTGAGCGTAAAAAAGCAACAGATTTAACTGTTCAATAATTGATTTAAATCTATGTTCAACGTGGACAATAACTTCACCCAAATTGATTTTCAGGACAAAATAGTAAAAATGTTTTGTCTACATCTCTTGACTCTATGCCTTTTGAATAGGCAAGTCATTGATTTCAACCGTTTGAAAAGGACAAAAAAAAACCAAAAAAAAAAAAAACCCAACAAAACACAAAAACAAAAAGACAAAAAAAACAAACAATTCATCACTTCGGTAGAGAGTGACTCTTAATTTAATACGACTGGAAATCAAGCAAATAAATTCTGCTTTTCGGTAGCTTTTTCTCTGTGATCCTCTATTTTATCATTCTGTCTCACTTTTTTATGCACTCAGCTTAAATGGAATAATAAAACAGGGAAGACTAAAGACAGTCTTTCTTCACTATGACTACAACGCAAAGCCAAAAGAGTTTTGTTTTTTTGTGGCGGTCTCGTTCAATCATTCACTATTATATCCCGTCTCTCTTTTTCATGTGCCCAACTTGAAGGAAATAAGTATATCAGATCGCAATCCTAATGTAGTGGTGAATTAGACATGAAACGTAACCAGCTATACATTCAACTGATTTTTCTTTATTAAGCAGGAACAAAACATAACAATTATCAAAGGGAAAAAAGAGTAACTGAGGAAACATTTCAAGAAGTAGAGAATTTGTATGGACAAGAATTGAAAAACTAACAATGAAGATATATAATATGTTGCCATGTGGCAGTAATGCACCAAAATGCTGATAATAGTCTTATGTTGGTAGTTCAATTTCATTAGTTGGACCGAGATAAAACTCAAGAACAGCTCTTAGTTAATTGTGGGTGGTTTATTGAACTGACTTACTCGCTGCTTATGCGCAGATGTAGCTACATACATGGTCGCTGATTGGCTGATTTCAGTTTGCATGTGGGTTAAGAAATGTATGCTTCTTTTTATCTCTTCAGCTCGTATGATTTTAAATGTCTACAAACTGGGGAAATATATACCTCTATATTTATTCTGTGGGCTTTATAGATTATTCTATTGGCTTCATCAATTATATATAGAATTGCTTTTTGTACACGAGTTAGATTAGTAAAAAAACAAACAAAAAAAAAAAACGCAAATCTATAGCAGGTCATTACTGGTGAATATATATATATATATATATATAGGGTAAGTGGATTGGGTTATGGATGAGTCTGAATCCAAAACCAAGAATCGCTATGGCAGTCTAACTTTGCTTTTTATTTTATTTTTTATCTCGTCCTGACGACTTAAAGGAAATAGTCCTTCCCTTGATTAACATCATAACTCTACGCCAGTTTTCCATACGTTTGTCCAGACATGCTTCCAGATCAATGATCTGAAGAAACGAATGCTGCTGCCCTTCAAGGTTATTTTCGGACGGCATATAGCCATACTGGAGAAGTTGTTGGGTTGAGTGTGCTGTACAATTTACTAAATTCGAATGGGGATGGCCAAACTTGGAAATGAGCATTTGAAATCTTGTCTTAGCCCCACAACTTAGTATCGCAAATATTTTGCCACCAACCAAATTACTCTGTTTATAGATATGTATGTTTAAAAGACTTCAGCTTTCATGTTGGTTAAGAGATGTGAGTTTCTTTTTATACATTTAACCTTGTATATATGCTTAAATGTCTGCTATCAGCTTAAAATACATGTTTATATGTCTGTCATTTGTCGAAAATGGTGGTGGAGATGGGGATAGTAGAAAGAAAAATGTGTACCATTAGTCTTTCAAGAGATTGATCGATTTTAAACTTCTAAAGAGATTTATTTGAACCACAGATGGAGCCCTAACAGGTACTACCACTCCAGTTCAGAATGAACCAAAGAGTAATGCCAATGAAGGGATACTCTCTATTCCTCAGATCTCTAGGAGCTAATCTTTAGATGCAGCTTAGTCCATAAACCTTGACTTTTTAGATAGGCTGTGGTCTTAATCTTCTTCAGAGGAAAATATTTACGCATTCAACAAACAGGGCGTTCCAAAATATCATTTTTTTTAAATACACGGTCTTAATTATTTCCGTCTTCAAGACACCTATTGAGACGCTATAGTTAATATATTTGTCTACTCGACTTTTGAGTAAGATTCTCACCAGGTGCACTTGAATTTTAGCATTATACTTGTTTAAACTAATCTTAGGAAAAATTGAATAACGCACATTGAGACAGGGAGATAAATTCATGTCTTACCCAAAAGAAGGTTAACATTTTGGGTAAGACATGAATTTATTTCTCAATGAACGTTCATTATGCATAGACGCTTCCACCATAGAGAAATTGGTGCAATGTAGTTTTCTAACATCAATTTAACTCAGTATGGTAAGCAAAGCTTAGGAAATACCGACTTCAAACCTTAAAGAAAATTCCTTGGCTAAATAGACTATAATTGTAGACATATTTAGTTCTATTTGTACATTTAAATATTTGAAGTTCTACGTGCCTTGCAGTTAGTATTCGGCTAATTTGATACACAATTTCACGCAGAGCTGACAGAGTTTTAGTTGTCGGTTTTTTTTTATTTAATGTCTTTGTTCCTTACGCCTTTTTATTTTCGGAAATAAAGCGATATACATTACTTGTTAAAAGCCGGGTAACGGATTCGCGATCCTTTTTTTGCTCTAGTTCTAATCTCATATCGATTCTAAGTTCTCAGTTGCCTAAACGTATGCCGATAGCATTATAAAAAGGCTATGATATCTGATCAGTGGAAGATTAGGAAGATTATTGAACTTGGTGGACTCTTTTTTGAACAATAGTAACATGTTAATATTAATACCTACGTGTTTGGTATTTTAAGTAGAGATGAAACAGCAGTGTTGGGAAGAGTGCAGAGAGAAAACGTGTTGAATAAAGAAGACATTTTATTTCCGTAACAAATCAGTTATGAAGAGTTTTAAAGAATAACTGAAAAGACAAATTTTCGGAGGTTTATTGAGTTCTTCTGTGGACAGTTTTGTACCATTTTTGATAATATGCAGATTAGTGATATATATTATTGGCTAGCAGAGTTCAAGATGATCTTCGAGCAATGTTAAGAATCTATGGGATGTTTCCTTGCTTGAAATGGTAATACAATAATCCAATAAATTTAAAGAAAAAAGAAAGAAAACAAAACAAAAACAAAACATGCTCATCTCATCGATGGAGTATGGGAACGTAAGGACATTGTCAGAAAAACTGGGATTAAAAGAGGTGGTAGACTTGTTAGAGGTGACTGTGTTTGCAGAGGGAGAGAGAGAAAGAGAGAGACAGAGAGAGAGAGAGAGCCGATGTGGGATCAAATGGACAGTGTCCTGACATTTGGTTGCAATATATATATATATATATATATATATATATATATATATAGAGAGAGAGAGAGAGAGAGAGAGAAGACTGCGAGGACAAAAATATTTTGATAGGAAAAAAAGGAAAATCAGAGGGAACTGCCTAGTATAAATGACTATCATTTTTGCTTACAACTAAGCTAAAATAGACACAATGTTATTATTAAATGTGGGGTTCTAAGTAGGAAGCAAACCTCCTGTAGCGGTGGGTTTAAGAATTGTTAAGAATCCGTCGGCATTCTTCTTATGGGACGCCTCAAGCACCGGTCAATAAATCCAACCCTTACCTCTTTTAAGCAAGAAGACAGGTGCTATCTGAGAGGAAGGCTTCTCTGGAATGCAGCCATTAAATTTTTTCTATCACTTGGCACAAAAAGAACTCTTGTTCTATGAAAGAATTTTTATATCGATTTTAGAGCCCCTGACTTTAAAAAGAAGGATTTTTATGGATGGTTGTATCCCATGCAATCGAACTCGTTTATCTGTGTTTTTATGATTTTCTCCTTTTATTTATTAAAGGCGAACAATTTTCAATTATTCGTCTTTTAACTTGTTCTTCTACTTGACCAGCTATAAATCAGATGTCTTTCTTGTTTATCATAGGAAAACTTTTTCTTAAAGTTGTCTAAGTCTGATAATATTTCCTTGATGGGGGTAGGAAGAGGCATTCGTAACACTGTTATTGTTTAACCAACGTTCACGGAATGATTATCGAAAAGTTGAGATTCAAAATCCATTGAGATAAAATGAAAACAATGTCAAAAATTGATATTTTCATTTAAAAAAATACTCGTTTAAAAGATCTCACTGTTACGAATGCAGTTCGTTTGGTTTGATTTCTTTGTTTAATGGCATATCAACGTTGGTGGATTATTTAATGCCAAAGCAATCTTTGCATAAGAACAGGAGTGACACTGTTTAACTCATAGCTGGGGGATAAAATGATTCATATCTTTCACAAGGGCATTAGTCCGAAAATGAATGGAATGACGCAACTAAAGTTCGAACTCACTTGCTACAATGTCGCAACCCAGCACATTAACCATATTGCCGCTGGGAATACTGACTGAATACCCTTCATATTGAAATAACAAGTTTCAGTGATGTTTAATAGAATTTTACGGATTTTTCTCATTTTCGTTTTCATGATATTTTTCATCAAGTTTTTCTTACAATCCTGGAAATATGGATTTCGGGTGTGTCCATAGGACATTTCATATTCGCATGAGAATCTCAGAAGCCATCTTAGTCTTTTTCTTCTCAGTTATTTTATCTCTCTTCTTTGAACTGAGTGTTGACTTTGTCTTTTCTCGGCGATGAACGTTGTCGCTCGCCTCGTTATTGAAACGTAAACGTCCACATAGCTATGACGACCAAAAACTCGAGGAAGACTTTTTACTTTTGTTGACCCATTTCATAACTCCTTTTTCATGAAACAATATACGAATAGTTTATTTACAGAGATCCGTTCAATATTTTTTCTATGTATATTATGTTTGTATTAAATATTTCTATACGGGTAACTGAGATTATCTTGTCTTTCCTTTCGTTTATTTAGTGTTGCCATAGTGAACTAGAATTAAAATATCATGATACCATAAGAGGATGGGCATTTGTGTCGGCATCTTCGAGAAAAGTTTCCCTCAACGTCGCTGTTTTAAACAAATCCCGAAAGCAGCATCCCACAAAATAACAGCTGTACAACCACTTACCTCCAATCTCTGACACCATCCAGATAAGACAAACAAGACGTGCTGGACACTACTGAAGAAGTTAGGACGAACTCGTAAATGATATTTTCTTATGAACACCTATATATGAAAACGTTAGTTTTAGCCAACTAGGAAAGACGTCAGTTCAGGATGCAATCTAAAGGACTTACCAAGAGTGATGAGTGATAGGGACAGCTTGTGAGTGAGAGTTAAGGAAATACGTGTTATCAGCACGACTTGATGAGGGGGGTTTTCATAGAATATACTATTTGATCTTGAGCAGCGAGGACTCAACAAATATCCTTCCCTACAATCAGCTAACCAAAATACCGTTACAGAATGTTTAACAGAATTCATTTTGTTCACTGAGGAAATATTTTTTGTGAAAAATTTACTAAGACTCTGAAAACTTGAGAGACTGAATGCATAAATGAAAACCGGTTAAATGTTGGATATGTGGGGCCGCTCTGTAAAGATGGCTTTGTGTCAACACCCCAAGCATTTAATATTCGACAAGAAGAAAACAGGAGCGCATGTAACATCAACAATATTTATTTTGAATCAAGAGTGAGCTCAGGATACGAAACGAGTCATAAGTGTGTCAGTGAAATACGCAGCTTGAGAGATTGATATGCAGGTAGACGAGTCTGTAAGGCCAAAGAAGTTTATGTTGAGAGAGAGGGAGAGAGAGAGAGAGGGAGAGAGAGTTCATATTGTTGAAGTTCTCTCGTTTTTTGTCGTTCGTTGTTGACAGTGATTCAGTGTTATTTTTTTTTAAATTTTAGTCTATTGACGACTTCTTATTGCACTGGCATTATTGCTAACTGGGAATTACCTGGTTACTCGTAACTGCTGGTATGTTGTGAAGAAAATGTCCCTAGTGCTTTAGTCGAAAAGTGTCGCAGATTGTAGACCTCGGCTTTTGAAAACCAAATTTCGGCTGACGATTTTATCCCTACTGCCTGTATTTATACAATTTATGAGTCGACCACAATGACGCCAAAGACCGGCTCCAGCAGTTTGACAAAAATAGGCGGTAATCTGACCAGTCGGAAATGAGTTAGAATGACAGATGACGCGCTGGCAACTACATTGTGATTTGACCACTAACTGTTTTTATTTGCGTTCCAAACTCGGTCACCCTGATTATTTTATTCGGTCACAACAGATATACATGTAAGATTCATCATTTTTTTTTTTGTGGCTTTCTCTTTCATCCAGTATTCTTTTTTGGGTGAAGAAAGCCTGATTGTAGAATGGCTGAAACCACGAGAAAAAATGGAGGATACGAATCTGAAAGAATAATTGCGTAAGAATGACAACAGTCCATCTTCTGAATTCTGACAAAAACTTTTAACTCTCAGATAACACTGGTTTACAAAGAAATTGAGGCAAGCACAAAAATACCCGTTTTTACCTAATTTGAGGGTGCTGAATTCAAATTTGAAATCCGTTTTTATTCATCACCTCTAGTTTTTTTAGATATGCATAGTGTGCATTTTGTGCATATACGGTACATAACGGCGTATATGAATTCAGGGTTAATTCTAATATTGTGAGACTTATAGGTTATTTTTTTGTTATTATGCACTAAATGTAAGTGATAGCATTACATTATATATATATATATATATATAGTTATATATCAAGACGGATTTTGACAGTTAAGGCACTAGGTCTCAATCCACACTCTGGCAGTCATTGGAAGAGGTTGTCTCGCAGGCGGTGCAGGAGGTTGGTGTCCCTCAACTATCGTGTTACACATCTTTAAATATTAGTATTACATTTTCAAATGCACATTTAGTTTTCAACTTTGCTGTCCCGATGGTTTGGAGAGAGCCGCAAAACCACGCAGATGATTGTTATTTTTGTGTAACTAATATAACTGGTTTCAATGCATCTTCTAGGAAAAAGATCAAATATCTCAACCTTCGATCTGCTATGAGACCCGTTCCCCATTCAGATGATCTTCCTGTACCCACACCTTCAGTAAATAAGGATCTTCTTTCCTCATCAGATGAAGAAATGCCTTCAAGGGAGGATTCTGCCGAGTCAATATCTTTGGAAGATATTAAGTCTACATATTCAGGAACAAGTGGCAATGAGCCACACTGGATCACGCAAGAAGACCTGAATGATCTTGCTCGTGATTTGTATCAGTCAAAACAGCAGTCAGAGCTCTTGGCTTCTCGACTTAAACAGTGGAAGCTAGTCCAGGAGGATGTAAGGATCACCAGTTTCAGGAATCGGAACTAAGACCTTACTTCCTTTTTCGACATGGAAAACAAGTTGTGCTACTGCACAAACATACCTGACTTGTTTACGTCCCTTGGTTTGCCACATAATCCTTCAGACTGGCGTCTTTTCATTGACTCTTCCAAGCGAAGTCTCAAGGGTGTTCTTCTGCACTACGGGAATAAATATCCCAGCATTTCCATTGCACACTCTGTCCATCTAAAGGAGTCCTATAACAATAGGGAGCTTCTTTTAGAAGCTATTAAGTACAGCGAGTACCAATGGAGTCTGTGTGGGGACCTCTAGGTCATAGGTCTTCTTATGGGTATGCAAGCGGGCTTCACAAAGTACTGTTGTTTTCTCTGTCTCTGGGATAGTCGAGCTGTATCCGAGCATTACATGCAGAAAGACTTGGGGTCTAGAAGCACTTTTGTTCCTGGCGAACACAGCCTCAAGGAGAATCCTCTGGTGGACATAAACAAGGTGCTTCTTCCTCCTCTTCACATCAAGCTTGGTTTGATGAAGAATTTCGTGATGGCGTTGACAAAAATGGTGCTGCCTTCCAACACTTGTCTACTGTGTTCCCAAGTCTTAGTGCTGCTAAGCTCAAAGAGGGAATCTTTGTCGGACCTCAGATCCGAGAAGTGCAGAAGGATACTAATTTTGAGGAGCTTCTTAACTTATAGGAACTGAGAGTATGGGAAGCATTCAAGTCAGTCTGTTGTGGCTTCCTTGGTAACATACGCGAACCAGATTACCAAGCCTGTATTGAGAAATTGCTAAAGTCTTACGTGGATATGGGGTGCCAAATGTCACTCAAGATTCATTTTCTCCATTCCCACCTCAACTTCTTCCCGTCAAACCTTGGAGCAGTGAGTGATGAGCATGGAGAAAGATTCCACCAAGACATTGCGAAGATGGAGAGCAACTATCAAGGCAAATGGAACCCCGGCATGACGGGAGACTTCTGCTGGATGCTCTTGCGTGACACCCCGGAGGCAAAATACACCAGATCTTCTAAGAAAACACACTTTTGACTGTCTGTGGTACTATGAATTGTGTAATTGTGTCATCCAAGTATATTGATTCAATCAGTGTTCTTTATCTATCCCGTTTTATCTGTTATAAGCTGTTGTAACTCTGTGGGGGGAGTATGTAATTTGGTTATTTCAGTAGATTGCTCTCTAAATTATTCCCACCACAAATACAACACAAAACATTACAATCGCGCAAAAGAAATGGAATAGAACACAACGAACATTATATACCACCCTCTTCGCCCCGTCCTCGATCACAGCGCTGATTATACCTATTATGGTAACTCTTTGCCACAACCTTGTCCGCCTCCCTCCAATCTCTCTGCTACAGCGTGGGAAAAAACAGATCAAAAGTTCCTTCCAGGAAAAATGACCATGCACAGCCCTGCCCCACGTTGTGATTCTTTAAAAGTAAGGCCGATGGCCCTGTCTGAAAGGAAGAGAGGGTTACTGGCAGCTGAAGACTGGACTCCAAAGGGGTACATATATTGCAGAACAAAAACAAAAAAAAATAATAACTCCGATTTCTGCAGTAGATAAGAAAAGGGTTTATAAAACTTCAAAGTTACAGGTGGCGACAAAAAAAAAATCTGCGGGTGTGACATATAATAGTCTAAGGCGGCGGCCCGACGAGGGTTAAGTTTTCTTAACGACAATGTATCTCAGCGGCGAACTGGTGATATATGAGCTGGTAGCGCAAAGCACAATTCCAATCTGTTGGTCCCTGCCTGGTCTTCGTCGGCTTTGTCTGCTTCGTCTGGAACCGAACTGCTTCGCTCTCCTGCCACCAACTGCTGAGTTCGAAAATCAGCCTGTTTATATAATAATTGCCAATATTCTGGGGTAGGTTTTGACTGAGGCAGGGGTGATCTCCCTAACGTCATTTTCAACTCATTAGACATCCTTCATGTCTTTGTTTCAATTTTCGTCATCAGAAAGGGTCCAACCCTCTTTTCACTACTTCCACAGAGTTGTTCCTCTCACTACCCTCATAGTGAGGACTACAGGAGGATAGCTTTCCTCCTACCAACATAGTTTCTATCATTTTACGGCTCATGACGTCAGAAAGAGTCCAACCCCTTTTTGCCCAAATATGCTGGACCTTTGATGGAACTGGTTTCAATTCCACGTAGGCGAAAAGACTGGCCTATCCTCAGGCTAATTAATAATTCCCTTTCAACACTGATAAGTAATTCTGGATAATTTTCTCAACCCTTAGCTGAGGTATTTCCCCAAATGCCAGGTGGCATTCTTTATCTTGACAAAGACTTCTTTGTTTGCTCTGAGTCCCACCTTTTAACTGGAGTGCAAGTCACACCGTATCTGAATCTTTGTGCTGTCAAATCCTTTAAAAATTAACTTTTTCCAGGCTCGAAAATTATCTTAGTATCGTTACTCTTTTCACCTTTTTAATCACAATATTTTTCTTTCTCGGTTTCTGCCTGAGTTCTGTAAACAACTTAATCTTCCGTACCTGTCAACTTCTTTGTTTCAATTTTGGCTATTGTCAACAAAAATTCGGTCACAGCATTTTCGATTCTTTTTCCCAGAATTTCAACTCCACACTTCTTGGCAATTATATTTGGCTGCTCAACTTTTTGGTTAACCCCTCACGTACCGCCACAGACGAATATTGTCACAATTAAATAACAAACATTTTAATATGCATATAACAGAATATGGAAAACAAAATACATGATGTGTAAATGACCTTTTGGAAAATAAAGTTTGAAGAAAAGAATAAATTTGTTGAAAGATGTGTGTATGTTCATGTTATCAGAGTCCGTAAATAAGTCTTTCTTACTTACATTAAGTTTATAGCGGGTTTTATGATTGTGGCGACAGCGTGTCTCGTTGATGAAAGAAAGTTTGTCGGGTTTTCCTTTTGAATATAATTCTCGGCCATTTGAAAAGAGGTCATGAACTTTAGTTGAGGAAGGAAAGGAATTGGTTGGACATAGTATCGGCTACTGGCTTAGTGGCTTGTGTTCGTCTGTGTCTTCGTTTGTGTGTAAGCTTGTGTCTTGTGTGTCTGGCTTCCTAACTCTGTGTTATTTATATCCTACAGGTGGATCAAAGAATCGTCCTAAAATCTTGGCGCGTAGACATTTATTGACCAATCAGATTTGTATTTTACTATTTTATTTTCGAGCCTAAATATTTTCTGTTAGTTCACTTCCGATCCTAATTTTCTAGAATGTTCTATTCCATGTTTTTAGCTGATTGGTTGAAAAATATAAAAATGTAGTTTAAATGCTAATGCGGGTTTGATCCTAAATCTCTAGAATGTTCTTAAGTATGTTTTTATTGCTTATTTTAAGACTAGAAAAAATGTATCCTATAATGCACATATATTCTTTGTTTATACTAAAATGAGACTATTTAAAAGCCAGAAAACTAGAGGTGATAGAGCAAAACTATTTATAAATTTGAATTCAGCACACCCAAATTAACAAAAAACACCTATCCCAATTCTTGCCTCAGACCAAAAATTCATTTTTGCAAACCAGTGTAATTCGAATAACGATAACATACCTTTTATTCATTTATATTAAAAGATAAAAATGAAATGAAATTTTAAAATATTTATTTACGAAATTTCGATGGCAGAAAAAGTCGTTTTGTTTTTTTCTCTGACAGAGAATATAAAAAAGGAAACATCTAAAGAAATTGTTCGGACTTTTTCAGTGACTTTCTAATTCGAATAAAATTCACCGAGGTATTCGGACATCTTTTAATCATCTTCTCTTACTGATAGGTTAAAGCATATTTCTCGTCTATTAAAGCGTCGAAAGAAAAGGTGGTTTGATAGTCATCCGCTCATTCAAGCAAATCTTGTTAGTGAAGGACTCTGAAACATAAATACGCCCACAGTCGGTTATAAAGAAATATATTTTGGATAGCGGCGATATAAATCTCTTTATTTAAGCTTCGTTTGGTCAGATACACTGGTGAGGAAACTATAGTGACCTGTTGCCTTTATGACGATTGACTGAATGTCAACTTGGGATGACTATTTTGGTTGGATGTCAGACAAAGATAAAAGATGATCCATTCAATTTGCCTATTATCAAAATGTTAAGACTTTTGCCGCTGACGCCTATTTGAGTTGGAATAAAGTAAACTGTTTCTATAGATAAGTATTGGATTAATTCAAATGGCATTGCACAAAGAGAAGTCTTCTTTAATAGAACACTTTTCTCTCACAGAAATTCTTTATTCAGATGTAGACATATCATTCATTTCACGCATTTGTGTGTGTCTGTGTGTGTCTGTATATATACAACTAGTCAAAAGACACTTTTAAAATTTTCTATTTCTCATCCTAAAAGGGTTGTTTTCAATAAAGTAAGTTAAGCACTACAATGTTTTTATTTATTATATTAAATACAAGTCTTCTTCAATAACTTTGACTTTAGTATATGATATGGACCCAGACTGGGACCACGAAAAGACAACTCGGAACACGGAATAAGTTTAAAGATATATTGAAGTAACAAGACATAGAGAAAAGTGGTGGCGTAAGCTAGGCTTACTGGTCAGTCAAATATCGGTAGTGTATCCAATCTCTTTGAGAGTACTTGACTCTCGATTAATATAGAATTTGGAAGAGTCCATGAATGGGTAGGTAGGTAACGGTCCCATAACAGTATAACCAGATATCTTTTGAAAATTTTGATTGGATGACATTTATCTCCTTTAGTACCCCCCCCAAAAAATCCCAGATCTACAGTGAATTATAATGTTAGGATACATCAAGAAACGGAACAGAACGAGACCAAAAGTTGGACTGGTTGACCAAAAGCAACAAGAAAAGAAGACAATTTCAGCAGAGTCACCAGCCTGCGTGAAAGAAGGCTGGCTGCTCTAAACATCACTACACGATTGAAGCAATGTCCTAAAAATGTTTCAACATCCACTGTGAAGAGAAGACTATGTGAAGTCCGCCTATATGGCAGAATTGCTATCAAGAAGCCACTGTTGAGGAAGCAAAGTAATGTTAAAAAGCTCCAGTGGGTTAAGGAGCCCAATGACTGGACAATAGAGCAGTGGAATAAAGTCTTTTGGACTGACGAATCAAAGTTCAAAATTTTTGTGTCAATCTGCAGCAAAGAGTTGGTGAAAGAGCTGTAGCCCTCGGTATCACAACAATCGTAAAGTCTGCTGGAGGCTCTGTTATGGTATGGGAAGCAAAGTCGGGGATTTTTACAAGTGAAAAGCCAATTGAATCAGACCGGCTATCACCGCCTATTGCAGTGATCCTTCTGGAATGTAGTTTGAGGGTCAAAGATTTGTACTCATGCAAGATAATGACACAAAGGAAAGTAGTAAACTCTATCAGAGGTACATTAAAAGCAAAGAGGAACAGCACGTCCTTCAACTGATGTCTTGGGTGGCACAATTAGTAGACGTAAATCCCATTGAACGTGTATGCGATGAACTCAACAAAAAGTCAGAAATAAACAACCCACAAGTACATCTTACCTCAGGCAACTCAGGCAGGAAAGCTGGGCAGAACTATCTTCAGTCAACCTCCAGTCTTAGGTGGAAAGAATGCCGAAAATTTGTGAAGCAGTCATAATGACCAAATGGAGTCATTTTGATGAATCAAAAGTTTAAGATTTTTTTTTATTTGTAGAAGATTTGAATTTAGTGTAATAAATAAAACCATGGTGATGCTTAAATTGTTTCATTAAAAATAACTCTTTGTGGATGAGAAATAAAACATTTTGAGGGTAGCCAAATACTTTTGATCGATAGATATATATATATACATTAACCCTTGACAGAGCCGTCAGTCAGAGATGCACCTGTGTAAATAAGCGGAAAAAGAAGCTGAAACAAGTGGGCTTTATGAAAGAATATAGGCAGATGCCGGCGGCCATTGAGTTAGTTGGGCACAGGAAGGCCAGAGTGAGAACCAGCTTGCAGACTGAGAACGATCCCCGGTTGAGCAATCCCATCCAAGACGCGGAAGAAGTGCTAAGTGGGTTCTTGAAGATAACACAGCGTGCTATGGTCAAGAGAACAAGTTGGGTCAATGTAACAGTTTGTCGCTGTCTCCGCCCATCTCTCACACACCACAGAAATATCAACCCCTTCGAGAATAAAGTGTGAGAGATATATTTTTATAAAGAAGTGTGTTCGTTCGTTCATTGAAATTCGTAAATTATATCTGATTATGTTTCCGCTTGTATTTTTATATGCGGCTATACAACATATATATATATATATATATATATATATATTTATATAAAATAAAAGAGTAAACTAGTTCTCTAGGTTTGGGGTATATTACCCACAACAGGGATAATTCCAGTGGTTCTTAGAATTCTAGTAAGGCTGGCGAATCAATAAAACCCTTCTTCAGCGTGGACCCTTGCCTATTGTCTTTAAAAAATGGAATTTCGAGAATTAAAGAGATGAAAACCCAAACATTTATCTTATCGGCAAAGACTGCCGGGAAAATATGCTAGCCTAACATATTTACATATCAACTTAGTTTGAGGATACTTGCATTTAAAAATTTCAATTTTGAGTTTGAAATTCCTTCTACAAATAAAGATTCTGTTTTGATGTGTCACTATGTTAATCAGGTGACTTGGAATAAATTTTTATTATAAGCTCAAGTTTTAAAAACTGCTTGTTAAACTGTTTAGGAGAAAAAAATTGTCTGACTCGAGATTTGCTTTACTTGCAGTAATTCTCAGGCTAAACTCGGAAGAGAAATTCGAAACAGGAATCCTGAAGCTTATTTTCAACATCGTTCTTGAAATTCTGGTGTCGACATTGCTTTGCAGATGCTTTTAACGTTGCTTTTCCCATTAACAATATGGGTAGCTTTATGAAAGGTTTACAGCAGGTTTTCCTAATACATTGTCCAGGCCTGAGTCCGGAGGAGAAATCAAGATTTTCCACACACGGAACCATGATCTTACAAAATTAATGCAACACACACACACACACACACACACACACACACACACACACACACACACACATATATATATATATATATATATATATTAGTGCCATTGGTTCGATGGTCACTTGGGCAAGAAATTGACTGACACCAAATTCCATTGACTGTCTAGACACTATCCTAACTGAAATATATATACTCTATCACTGATATTAACCACTCTTTATTTATAAAGATAGAAAACTACATTACATATATATATATATATATATATATATATATATATAGGTAGGTCCACCAGGAGATTTGTATTTTTTAGAATTTATATTGTTCTTACATACGTGTATGTTTCCAGCTCGTTGCTTTCGTTAGAGAACATATATAGCACAAGGCCTTGTTAATGGGGTACTCAATGAGACTTGAACTTACACACACACACACACACACACACGCACGCACACACACACACACATATATATATATATATATATACCATTGTCTTATTGGGTAGAGTGTTCGCTAGTGGTCTGAGAGATCGGGGTTCAATCCCAGGTCGAGTCATACCAAAGATTCAAAAAATGGTACTTGATACCTCCTTGCTTAACAATCATCATTACATTATCATAAGGTACGTATCGAGGTAAAATTGGAGAAATCAAGGGAAAGGAGTAGCGCCTTTTCCTACGCACGGTGTAGTAGCTACAAGGGAGCCTTCGGGTCACCTCCGACTACGGTCGCCAACTACTATATATACCAGATCACAAATGTTTAAAAACTCTTGAAAATATTAAAATAAGCCTTTTCCTATGAGTCAAAAATCCCAAACCAATGCGTATATCGGCAAGGCATTATGAAGACACACATTATTAATATACACATGAAAAACAGAACTACTAAATGGTATAACAATATTAAACAACATTGAAACTATAATCGATTGTAAATTCTAATAATGCTATAATAGCTTAAAATTAAAAGTCTACAAAAATATTTTTTACGAATATCATCATAAATCTTTCCTCACCCAAAGCAATAAAATCAAATTTAATATAATCATAGGCTTTTATTCAAGAGCCTTAAGGATATATCTAATATCTAACAAAAGAAGAAATGTAGATTAAAAGCACATCTAAAAATATATTGTCCTAATCACAACATATAGAATGCACAAAGAAAGGCATACAACATAAACAGAACCAAAACAAAAGAACAATTCAAAGAACGAAAAACAGAAACACAAAATACAAAATATTATCTGCAAACATCATCTAAATTTATTTGAAATTGTATGTTTAATTCGAAGATTCACAAAACCATTTATTTCATCGCGTATGCACTCACACGCGCGCACACACGCACATATGTTTACGTCGATGGGAACTTTCTCATATATATTACAAACACGTACATATTTAGATGTACAGGAATGTATTTATACGCACACAAATATATCAGAGAAACTTTGGTATATATGATTTGCTAACACATACAGATATTAACATTTACAAATTCATAACCTATACACGAATATTCAAATATTTATACACTGTCATAATTTTTGTGTACATGGAACCATGTAAGCACTGATAAAACCCAGTCATACACATACATCTGATAAATTACACACACAACCACACACACACACACATGAGCAGCTTTAGTTCCTACCCATGTACAAATACTTTTCCACAATAGCACACAAATCTATACATCCAACAAAAGTAGTCTAATCGATTTGGACTGTAGAATACGCCGACTACATCTATGCAAAGAGGTAAGTACCCCATAACGAGTTTCCTGGATTCGACATCAAACTATCAGATGGTGAACCTTCAGTCCTGGAGCTTTGATGAAAATAGAATACTCCTTAATTACCATTACTCCCAGGTCCACTCTGAACCGTAGTGGTAATGCTTTTAAGGTCTCATAGTATTATTTAATCCTTTACTATGTTAGAAACCATTTAACTGTGTGCAAAAAATTAAAAGAAATACTTGAAACCATAACTGTGCGTAAAAAGTTCTTAAAAGACTCATCGTCCCTTAATTGATAATCATCCCCTGGCATCTTGTCACATCTTTATGAATAACAATGTTGAACTCATAAATTTCTGGTAGTTAGGGAATGCACACAGCTTAACGCCATCAACACTGTTTTAGAGGGTTATATTCCAAGTATTTAGGAACAACAATCATCATCATCATAATCATGTCACACCACCAGCACGGATCTCCCTGACCCTCCCTCGTCACCTGTCTCTATCGGCCATCGTTCCTGGTAGGTCTTCAAGGCTCCATCCCGTATCGGCACAGAGCTGTTATATATTGGTTCGAGCTGGTCGTCCTATCTTTGCTCGTCGATGTTGTGGGGTCCACAGGAGTATGTCACTTATGAGTTCGTCCTTACTTCTTCATCAGTGTCCTGCATGTATGGTTCATTTAACTTGGATAGTTTTTGTGATGGGTGGTAGGTGGCCGTACAGTTGCTGCTTTGTCGGGTGCTGCTTCTAGGATTTGTTCAATATTGCTCGCAGCATCCTTGTGTAACTGCCGTTAAGCTTTTTCTTCATACGTTTTGTTAGCGTCCATGTTGTGCATCCATATAGCAGTATCGATACGGCCGGAGTTTGGAAAAAACTGCGTTTTATTTTAAACACAACAATATTTTTTTAAATTTTCTCACAAACCGTTGTACAGCAGGATTTTTGTGGATTAGCGCTAACCGTCTCTACACATGCCTATTGTCAAACAGCCATCTTCTTACCGTGTTTCGAGAATTTATTTGAAGTTGAATGGGTTTTCTCCGAAGTCTATGCGATTTCCTTAGTACATGTTTGTGGTCTTAGGATTATCCTTAGTACATGTTTGTGGTCTTAGGATTATCCTTTAGTACATGTTTGTGTTCTTAGGATTATCCTTTAGTATATATTAGGAACATTGTGGAGGCAATTCGTAAGTGTCCAATAGGATATCGAGTGGTAAGGTGAAGTTTGATTTGGTCTCTGAAAGGTGGGAGGATCGTAATTGGTTTGCATGTTGGACCTAAACTGTAGACTCTATACCTACATCATATATGACATTCCCAGAATGACGCAGAATGTGTGCTTGAATCCATTTTCTTTACCATTGTGGTAGTCTTTAACAAGTATGGATTGTCCTGGTACATATGTGCTTTTCACTGCTCCATGATGTTAGTTAAATTGTTTCTCTATCACCATATTCCCTTTTTGAAAATGTTTAGGAGTAGGATCGATGATGCCCATATGTAAACGAACTTTACAATTCATCAGTGCCTCTTCTGGTGAGTTACCATTTGGTATGTTTGGATTTGGTTTGGCTCTGTAACTACTGAGGAATATTTCTAATATTTCTACTGTGGTTATCTCCCCATTGTTTTTTACGAGTGCTCGCTTAAAGATATATACAAAACGCTCCACCTATCCATTAGATTGCGGATAAAAGGGTGGTGGTCTAATGTGTCGGATACCATTAAGTACACAGAAATTTGAAAATTTAGCTGAAGAGAATGCTGTGCCATTATCAGAAAGTAATATCTGTGGGATTCCAAAGTGACTGAAAATCTATTTTAACTTTCGAGTCATGTGACTCATTTGAAAAAATTCAGGCCTTTTGCTGTAAGCATCAACGAGTATAAAATAACACTGTCTGTTGATTGGTCCAGGGAAATCAACGTGAAGGCGTGACCAAGCGGATTCAGGGACAGGCCGTGAACTAAGTGTTGTTTTCCTGAGAGATTTTGCTGCCAGTTGACAGTTTCAACATGAGCGAGCCAATTCTTCCAACTGCTTATCCATGTTAGGCCAATAAACAACTGCGTTCAAGGGCTTTCATATGGCTAATACCTTAATGACTATATTTGAACTGCTTGATCACTGTGTCCTGTAATGAAGATGAGACAATCACGTGCGCAGCAAAAAGAAGACTTTCATTAACTGGCAATGAAGCTCGACGCTGGAAAAAAAGGTTGAATTTTTTGGTCTGTGCATACTTTTGTCCATTTTGTATAATGGAAATGCATCACTCTTCGAAGCGCTAGATCGGAAGATGTGACTTCATATATCAATTGGTAATGCTCTTACAGTGTATGCAAATACCGAAGTGATATCTGGCTCCAGAGATACTGCTGCAATGACAGAGTCCTCTGATACTTTATTTTGTATTGACACGAGCCTAGATGATAGTGCATCAGCGTGACCAATTGTATCAGTCCTGTTATACTTTATAGTAAAGTTATAGTCCAATTGTGTAGTCACCCATCTTTGCAGACGGTTTGCTGTATACACAGGAATTTTTTTTTATCTTAAAATACAGAGAAGAGGCTTGTGGTCGTTGATTAGTGTAAAATGGCGCCCATACAGCATTTTATGGAATCTTTTAAATGTAAAGACGATTGCTAAAACTTTCTTTTCAGTTTATAGTTGCGTTCTACAGGTGTCAGTGATCTAGATGCAAGAGACATTGCCTTTTGGCTGCCATCGGGAAAAGCGCGAGAAGTGACAGTTCGACCATAATTAGAAACATCTGAGACTTCGATAATATCCACGGATGGGTCGTACTATACCAGCAAAAGACTTGAAGAAAGTAAGGACTTTAACTTTGCGAAATCTGACTGACGTGTATCAGACCAGTCCCATGTAATATCTTTTTTCGACCGATTGTTGAGAGGTGCGCGGATTTGGCCCAGCGGTTAGAGTGTTCGCCCATGGCCCGGGAGACCTGGGTTCAATCCCAGGTCGAGTCATACCAAAGACTTTAAAAATGGAACTTGATACCACCTTGCTTAACACTCAGCATTATAAGGTACGGTTCAAGGGTAAAGTGGAGCAATCCTGGGAATGGAGTAGCGCCCTCCCCTACACCTTGGTGTAGTAGCTATCGAAAAGGGAGCCTTCGGGTCACCCTCGACTATGGTCGCTAACTTAAGTGGCTAACCAAGCCAAGGAAGTAACGTAATGATTTTACATTTGTTGGTGCCGGCATAATTTTTATTGTTGAGTCATTTTTGGGGTTTGGTTTTCTACCATTTTTGTCAAATATAAACCAAAGATATTTGAAAAAATTGACACTTATCAGCTTTAACACGGAATCCGTATTGTTGGATTCGGCTGAAAACAGAAAATAAACGCTGATAAAGTTCATGTTGGGATGTAGCTTCAGCGATGATATCATCAGTACACGCTGCAACTTCTGTTAGTCCAGTCAGCTTGGCTTCCATTGTTTGTCGGAATATGGCTGGTGCTGGTTTGACTCCGAAGCTAAGACGGTTAAATCTGAACAAACCCTTGTGGGTATTGATAGTAAGTAGTTCCTTAAACTCCACTTCAACTACAAGTTGGAGAAAAGTATCGGAAAGATCAATTTTTGTGAAGAAAATTCTGCTATTTTATTTGATAAAAAGATCCCCTGGAACTGGTTGTGCGTGCTGATGTGTATCCAAAGAAATATTTAAACCAGTTGAGTAGTCAGTTTATATTCGGACTTTTCCATTCCTCTTTCACAATAACAATAGGAACTGCCCATTGAGAATAATTTGTAGGCTCTATTCCACTTTCTTGTTGAAGACGTTGATGTTTTTTTCCAACCATATCAAGAGCCTCATAAGAAAAAGGTCGTTTCGGTTTAAAAATTGGTTTAGAGTCCTCATTTAATTTCAAGCTTGACTTACTTTTAGTACAGCAACCGACACCCTCTTGAAAAACGTTACCAAACTTATTTTAAAGTTCGTCCGAAAAATGTTTTTCAATGTCCGACACAGAGGTAAGACTAAATGTATTAAACACAGACTTGAGAAGAGTTTCAAAAAGATTAAGTCGTTCAATCCAGTCGAGATCAATTAAATTCAATTCAGAATTTTTAGCAAGATAACATACCCCCCACCCGAAAACGTGGTAGCTTGAAATAAAACACTACAAATTAACTCACTAGTTTGATAAATTTGGTCCTCAGAGGCGCTCCTGGCTAGGTGATTTGTTGCAGATAGACATGGCTTTCCAAGTGATTTCCAAGATGACTGAGATATGAACGTAATAACTGACGCTGTGTCAAACTGGAAACAAACTGGTTTGTTGTTCACTGAAACAACGATATATTTCCTGTTGCTTTTATAGTCCGCTTTTAATGTTGCAAACGGTGAGTTTGTTTGCGTCGTCTTTCTGTTTCGTTTTTTATAAATTTTCCGCATCTTTTTATCATATTTGAGTCGCAAAAATATTCTTTATGTCCACTCCGACGATAAACATTGCACTTATGTTTCTTGAAAGGGCAAAAACGTGCGTAATGATAGTCACCACAAAACCAGCAATTTGATGGAGGCAATTTTCTTTTTCGCTTGGACGTTTGCGCTAAATGATGCGTTTGGTTTATGCACTAACATAGTGTCTCTTTTAATGCTTTAAAGAGTTTTGCATTCAGTTGTCAACGTTTGAATTGTGATTTCTTTATCGTGTTCCAGTTTGGAAAGTAGTTAGGTTTAAATATCATTGTGATGCAGACGTCAGTCCCGCGATAAAACTCAAACATTTAAACTGGTTCGCTAAGAGGGAATTTAATTGAAATTTTTCACATTCCTAAGTAACGAGACCAGCAAACGCCACAATCGTCTTCATCTTTTTTTCCAATTTAAAACAATTAAACCAGTTATCAAACATTGTTTATTTTCAAATATCTCTTTTAGTTGTTCTACTGTTTCTATAAATGTGAAATCTATCGGCTGCCTTGGTAGCATGCAATTTTTATAATGGCCGTGTTCCTGGCTGCCCAGTTTTCGAATTAGATGACGCATTTTCAAATGTTCATCTTTCTGTGAAAACTCGTTTTTGAAAATGTCTGTACATTTTTTTTTTGTACCATGAAGCAAAAGTTTTTCCGCTTTCTGTGTCGTCATGGAATTGGCTATGTAATCCACAAAATTTGCGTTGAAATTCTTTCCTTCTGGTAGATTTTCCAGTTGGTGATTGAATTTTTGAGTCATCATAGTCAACAACTGTTGTTGTGACTGTTGAAACTGCTCTTGTTGTTGAGTTATTTTTTCTTTCAGTATGTCTGGTGAAATCGCCGTTTTTGTGAGTTCTTTGTTTAGATCCTGGTCGCCCAAAATCTGTTATATTCCAAGTATTTAGGAACAACAAAATAGAATAAAAAAAACAGTTGAATATATTTTAAACACAAAAATATTTTTTTCTTTTTTCCCCGGCCGTTGTACAGTAGGATTGGTGTGGATTAGCGCTGACCGTCTCTATACGTGCCTGTTGTCAAACAGACATCTTGTTTTTTCCTAAATACAGATATTATTAAAAACACTGATGTTATCTCTATTAAACATTTATAAGACAGTGCATATACTTACAATACTTGCACAATCTCAAGTAATAATGTGACAATATCAACCAGATACCAAGTAGAAAATTAATTTGTATTATCATTCCTACGAACGGTGGTCATACAAGATATTCTTTTTCGTCAATAACGAGCTCAGGAACGTGCCAGTGTTTTCAAAAATAATTGTTATCATGTACTGTAAACTGAAAATCATGCCAAAGTATACTTGACTGGGAGGATTAGTGATCCTAAATTGCCTTTCATACGAAGATGCTATTAAGATACAAATCTTTTTTTGTTTGTTTTATAAAGCGCATTTCATGTAGAAATTTTGCATTTCGACTTCGTCAAAAACTACAGTAACATTTTTGAGTCAATTCAATTTTCAATCTTGCAGAAAAAAATAGACAATGTTTAACTTTTGAGTGGATGTATATATTTTTATTTTCTTAGCATCATTGCATATTTTCATTCACTCAAGAATAACTAAGTAGTCAATTTGATTTTACTCCAATTTAGATGTGACATTTCATCTCATGAGGGTCATGTGTCCAGGTAGCAAATTTGAGGAGCCCGCTCCGTCAATAACGACATATACCCGAGAAAACTTAGTCCTCTACTCTTATTCGTAACTCGCCGCCTCAAAATTCTGGTTAACCTCCGCATTCTTTGCTTCAAGTTTACTTCTCGATTACAGCAACAAAAGCTTCTTTGTCAGAAATGTTAAATTTAGATCTACCACTTGGTCCGTTGGAATTTTTTTTTTTTAAGAATATACGAATGTGATATTCATTGAAGTCTTGTAGATGTCACTAACAAGTGACTTGGAAAGAGACACAACTTACGAACATTTGGAACAAACGATAAATGCATGGCATTTACGATTTCATTTTGGTTTTGTTTATATGGATTTATACCGATACCGGAATATCCGCGCAAGAAAATATTCGAATAAATAATATTCCTCTCTCTCTCTCTCTCTCTCTCTCTCTCTCTCTCTCACACACACACACAGAGGTAAGAATAGAGGGAGACAGCAGAATTTGTAGGAATGGGTCTCCTATTTAAACATCTCACAGCTTAATGATATCTTAATATGACTAACACTCACCGTTGAATTAGATGCTTTGGCAAAGGAGGGTTTATAGTGAAATTAGTGTTCGATATGTAAAATAAATGCTTTTTATCGTTAAGTTGAGCAATTATTGATTCATTTTTTTTTTATTATTATTGATCTATTTCTTCTTTTTAATGTAATCATACAAGTTTAATCGAATAAGTTGAAGTTGCTTTATGAGAAAATCCCGTCACTTATTTTAAAAAAGATAATAAATATACTTTCTAAATGAACTAATAGATTTCTTATCGTCCCTTTTCTTTCACTCTGTTTTTTTAACATCTCAGTAATGGACAGAATCCTATACAAGAGTTTTCATTCTCTTATATCGGTTGCCGAACCAAAGATAAAGAGATTAGATTGTCTTGCTATTTATCCATAAGTGGTGGGTTGAAGATTCCTTTTTAATGGCATTGCGTGTAGTGAAACCCAAATATCTTATTCCAGAATTTAGAATCAAGTCAGCGATTCAATTTCTGACGACGGTAACAAGTATGATACCCATGCGCGAGTATGTATGATATCAAAATTATTTTTAACAACTTGCATTAAAACAATTTTAACATTATTGTGGCATTGAAAAAGATTGTTTGTATGCAATCAGCGAAGGCAGCTCTCCAAGAGACTTTTTGGTCAAGCAAGTTAAATGCACAGATGCATAATGGAAACATTTGGCAATTAGCAAAATTCTCTCTACGGTACGCTTCCAGTCTGACGACCTTAACTAAATACCATCAAATTGTTTGGAAGTCTAGACAGGGGACATTTCCCACAAACATCATCTCGCAAACATTTCAAATATTTATACATAAATTAAATACGTACATGATAATGATATAGCAGACATAGTGCAAATATAGGAATGCTTAAATGAGGTTTTAATGCATGATCCAAGCATTTTAACTTCTAAATACTTTTGTCTTTTTTACATTGCTGCTATTTGATTAATATTGTTATATGAAATTTATCTGTACATTTTATCCTTAGGGTCATGTGCGTTAAAAAGCATTATATATGTATATATGTTTGATTAATTTGGACAGATAACGCGTGTCTACCAATTCTATCTTTGATCCGTTCAGATCTTCATTTGAGTCGTTTGACTTGTTATTTTTTCAACTCTTTATAGAAATGTATATGACTCGTGGGGTTCTTCCATCCAGCATCAGATGAAGGGCATCTTTTTCCCGACGTTGGGTTCATCCGCCTTACTTCACATCCACCATGCTGCTTCCCATAGCTTCTGAAGTTTAACTTGTGAGTTAAAAAAACCTTTATATCCGTTAAGTTTTAACTTTTTTAAAAGTTCTACTATTTATTTTTTCCTATCCTCTTCCATAGTCAACCTCATGAGTTCCTAAGATTAATCTGAAAGTTGGTCCCGTGACTTCAAAGAAAATTCGAGATTGTCTACAAAATATTCTGTAATATTTTCGACTAAACAACCAATCCTAAATTCATAGAACGGTTAAAATATAATAATAATAATAATAATAATAATAATAATAATAATAATAATAATAATAATAATAATAATAATAATCACATGAAGTCATAAACGGAGCTGACAGCAGGAGGAAGACGCATTGCTGAAACAAAGATCCAAAGAGGGATTTTCCAAGGAGATGCACTATCAACCTTACTATTCATAATAGCCATGATGCCACTGAACCAGATTCTCAGAAAATGCGCAGCAGGGTATAAACTCAGAAGATCGCAAGAGAAGATCAATCACCAAATGTGCATGGATGACATTAAATTATTTGCAAAAAATCAAAAAGAACTGGAACCTCTCATATACGCCGTTAGAATATACAGTCAGGACATAGGAATGGAATTTGGCATAGAAAAATGTGCCAAGCTCGTCATGAAAAGTGGCAAATGACATATGACTCATGGAATCGAACTACCAAATCACGACAAAATTAGAACGCTCAAAGAAAATGAACCCTACAAATACTTGGGTATCTTGGAGGCTGACACCATCAAACAAGTGCAAATGAAAGACAAGATCCGAAAAGAATATCCCAGGAGAACGAGAAAACTACTCGAGACAAAACTCTCCTGCAGAAACCTCATCAAAGGAATAAATACTTTAGCTCTGCCCCAAGTTAAAGTGGGCCAGAGATGTACTTAAACAAATGGACCAAAGAACAAGAAAACTAATGACAATACATAAGGCATTACATCCCAGAGACGACGTTGGCAGACTATATGTATCTAGAAAAGAGGGAGGAAGAGGACTTGCTAGCATCGAAGATAGCGTTGACACATCGATACAACGGCTAGAAGACTACATAGAAAAACACGAATGAAGATTGATTACAGCCATCAGAAACGATACGAACAACATGATAGACGACAGAATGACAACTAGGAAACAAAAATGGGAGGAAAAACAACTCTATGGCCGCTTTAAACGTCTAATAAACAACATCCCACACCAGAAAGCATGGTCCTGGCTAAGAAAAGGAAACCTTAATAGCAGCACAGGATAATGCCATAAGAACCAATCATATCAAAGCGAGAATAGATAAGACGCAACAAAACAGTAAATGTAGGCTATGTGGTGACAGAGACAAAACGATCAATCACATAATAAGCGAATGCAGCAAATTAGCACAGAAGGAGTATCAGACGAGACAAGACTGGGTCGGCAAGGTGATCCACTGGGAAATGTGCGGGAAATTTAAATTTGACCATACTAACAAATGGTATATGCATAACCTAGCACCTGTCCGAGAAAATGACACGTATAAACTCCTATGGGACGTTAACATACAAACAGATCACCTAATCCCGGCCAGAAGACCAGACCTTATAATAATCAATAAAAAAAAAAGAGAATTTGCAAAATTGTCGACTTTGCTGTCCCGGTTGACCACAGAATAAAACTGAAAGAATGTGAAAAGAAGGATAAGTACCTCGACCTTGCTAGAGAATTTAAAAAGCTGTGGAACATGAAAGTGACGATGGTACCAATTGTAATTGGTGCTTTTGGCACAATAACTAAAGGATAATTAAAAGTCCTGGAGAACTTGGAAGTTGGCGGACGGGTAGAGACTATCCAAATGACAACATTGCTAAGAACGGCCAGAATCCTGGAACGAGTCCTGGAGACTTGAGGAGACTTGCTGTCACATAAACTCCAGTGAAAACCCTCAGTTAATACTGATGTGAAAAACTCTAAATGAGTAAATAATAATAAAGATAACGGCAATAATCAGAAGAGACATTAAGGAGAAAAAAAGAAAAAGGAAAAGAAAAATGAAAAAAGAAAAATATGCAAAAAAAAAAACAAAAAACAAACAGATTGTGATTACTCACCAAAGTTTTACCAATACTGGATCAAAGTGTAGATACCAATGAGGTGATCAGATTGATTTCACATACAAAAGTAAAGAATGTTGTTTTTTTTTTACCTTTTTTCTTTTAAGATGGCTCCAATTAGGGCCGAAAATACTTGGGGAAACATTCGGTGCCTTTTTAAATTCATTCCGTTTAAAAGTCAAACGACTCATAGGAAGACTTGAACAGATCAAATACAAAAGATGCGGGCACTAAGTGTTTGCTTTATTTAATCAATCACGTCTAAAAGAGAAAATACTGCCTTGATAAACACATATACACACACTTACGTATATATATATATATATACATATATATATATATATATATGAAATTTTGGATTGCATAAACACAGATATGATACTTTGGTCTGATAATCGCACAAACGAGAAAATGAGAGTCACCTAGTGCCGTTGATTTCGGTTCTACACTAATTCAGATTTGACATATGCTTTATCACTGATATTGAGCACCCTTTATTTATAAATATACCAGACTTCTTTACACACATGCCACACACACACATAATGTGAGAGTTAGAGTAAAAGAAAGAGAGAGAGAGAGAGAGAGAGAGAGAGAGAGAGAGAGTGTGTGTGTGTATGAGTGTGCGTGTGTGTGTGTGTGTGAGAGAGAGAGAGAGAGAGAGAGAGAGAGAGCATATCGTAGCATTTGGGTTTTGAAGCAAAGCAATCCTCGCTTTCCACTGAAAATATTTCGGGTATTTGTAAAATGGCGAAACCTAAACTTTAGGAGGAAAAACTGACCAAACCATTCATAGACGAAATTATCATCTTGTAATGGAGAGATGCGAAAGAAAGGATCTTTTGTATGAAAGATTAAAAAAAAACAAAATGAAAAAAAAAAAAAGGAAAGAAAAAACAACAAAAAACGATGTAGGTGGTTTCTATTTGCGTCTTGATGGTATGTCTTCTGAGGACTGACATCCAATACGCATCATACCGTATCAATGTATGTGTAGAGAGAGCGCGCGTGCGTGTGTGTGCGTGCGTGTGTTTATTTCTTCTGACTGCTTCTTGAAATAAACAATCTACGCGTATAAGATTATGTAAATTTATTACTTAGCACCCACACGCGCGTGCAACAAGTCAAAGAAACAAGAAAATCAAACAAACTTTTCTACATGAAAGAGTAAAATATTGGAAAGACGGATTGAGAGAGAGAGAGAGAGAGAGAGAGAGAGAGAGAGAGAGAGAGACAGAGACAGAGACAGAGACAGAGACAATGTGTGTGTGTGTGTGTGTGTGTATGTATTGAAGAAATGAATAATCCCGATTTATATATAGGATATGAACAATATAAAAAAAAAATGTACTTTTTATATATGAAATGTTTCCGCGTACTTTATTTTTCTTAATTCTTTTTAATTAATCAACTTCACGGCAGATATAATAGATGTTAAATGTTTCATCTGAAAAGTATTTTCAAATGAAAAAATAATTTTTTTAGTGCATTTTTAACGTTAATAGCATTCCATTTCACACTGGAATGACGTCACTATTACCTTCGAAAGTTTTTTAGAAAATATAAACTTTAATTCATAAAATATCCGATTCCTCTATCAAAAATAAATGTATGCCTATTTTGTTGCCCATGAGGTTATGATTATGCAATTGCGTATCTCAACTTGGGAAGACGTAGCCCTGTAAGAGTACGGATGTAACTACAAGACACAATAGGTTAAGTGGTCACGTGTTTATCATGACGACTTGATTTAGTCGGGCTTGTTTGTGGAGGGTCAGTGATAAAGTTTCGGCTCTGCATTCTGTGGTCGCTGGTTTGATCTCCACTGAGGTAGATCGTGCTATATTTTGCTAATGCGATCTTTTACATTCAAAACAGCTGTTTAGTGTTTCCGTGGGTTGAATACAGTGCTCACCGTATTTTCTGTTCATGGTAATATATATATATATATATATATATATATATATATATATATATATATTTATCATTCATTAAATGATGTGAATTTCGCCTAAGGTGTTGACAATAGAAAACACAGTTTAAAGTTGGACCTTTTTCATGGAAATCAATAATGATGGGCCCTTTTCATGTCCCAGAGGACAAAACGGCATTTTATATTGACTGCTGCGCCCAGAACTTTTACTTGGGTGGTGAGACGTTGAGATTACATCCTTTGCTTTGTAAAATGCCACTTGAAATCCTATTTACCAACCCCTCCGCTCGGGCAGGATATGACACAAGGTCAATTTTTAAGCGGAGTTTAACAGGTTTGAATTCAGAGTTTTCCTTCTCCTAGACTAGTTGCCTCACCAAGGCTGAAGAACCTAGTCTGCCCTACTATTTACCCATTGCTGGAGGGAGAATTTGGATTCATACCTTTCCCAAGGGTATTAGTCCTATGTGAAATGCAATGAGTTTCGTCCAGGATTTGAACTCGTGTCGGCACTTGAAATAGCTGCTAGTTGACGTGACCAAGGTATTATAAAACGCCTGGAAAATTGGAACTCTCTCTCTCTCTCTCTCTCTCTCTCTCTCTCTCTCTTTTCGTTCTTGTCTCGACAACAAGAACCACGCACGAGTGCGTGCGTCTACCGACAAAGATGAACAACTTTAGCCGCAACAAACCTCCTGTTGTATAATACTTTAACGCAGGTCTTTACTGCACAATTTTCTCTATAATGTACTTTGTATTTCGTGTAATGCCTGTATCTTTTCTCCTAACTTTGCTCAGATAATAAACGTTTTATTGATAATTTGTCGTGAATTGTTTTATGTTGTTTTGCACAAGAAAATTTGAAACCATAATAGATTTCTTCAAGTTGTCGACACCAAAGCTCAGCCGATCTATTTCATTAATTGGTGACCTTATGTTGTTGGGAGATGAAAATGCAATTTTCTAATTCGAAAAAAAAACAAACACGTCTTCAACAAGATAAACCACCGACGTTCACACCTATAGAAATTCTCCGACAAATGAACAGCTCGACTTTCCCCCCGACACACATGCAAATTCTTTAACTAAATGAACAGCCTAACGCATTCAAGTTTCCGAAAAAATACCAAAGACTTCCCATAGCTTAATTTTCGCGACCTGAAACTCATAACAGAAGTTAGTTCAACACACGGGACGAAACCCAGCCATACCAATACGACTGCAGTTAATATCTTCCATTACTAAAAGACGTTTTTACCTTACTCTTTCCATAGAAATGACATGATATCGTAACACTTTCTTTTCCTTAGAGACAACCCGTCGATAATCCAAGTTACCACGTCACTCGAATTAATTCAGTAGACAGTCACTTAAATCTTAATCATTATTTGGCAAGATCTAGTTTGGTGTTAAGATAGATCAACCAAAAATACCGAACTACATAGAAAATCATTTCAACCAGTAAATGGCATGCTATAAACAGACTCAATTATCGACGACTCAGACAGTTTCAGAGTGACAGATTCAACTAGCGTCAAACACACAAGTTTCAAACGCTCTTGTTAAAAATTGCTAGAAAGGAAATAATAAAAAAAGCAAAAAAAAAAAAAAAAGATAAAATATAACCTTAGCTAGACTACTATAATGCATAACATATGATTCCACGGCAACAGGTCAGAGAATGTTTAAAAAATGTTCAAAATCTCCAAACAGGTAGTCAAACTTATCACAAAAGACGGAGAGCACGGCTTAGAATTGAGAAATGTGTAATGCTTATAATGAATAAAGAAAATTGAGACAATAGAAGGAATAGAACCACCGAATCAGGAAAGTATAACACAGAACAAACGTAAAACAAAGAATTGAATTTCTATCAATGACAGCAAAAAAAAAAATAACACCGTAAGAAGAAATATGTTAAAGCTAAGATAGAGAAGACACAGGAATTCAGAAAGCTACAAAAGTAAAATTACAGGCACAACTCGGTGAGGGACGTGATTTGAGAATTGTGCAAATGGCAAAAATTTGACCACACTTGTGACACTGAAGTCTGGCGGGGATAACCAGTTGAAAGCACGCAGAGTACGTAAAATAGGGTCGGTTTATATTCTTGTGAAAATTTAAGGTATTGGACCAAGAAAACGTTTGGAAACCCAAATGATAAAATGACCTAGACAAAAAGCCGGGTTTGGGCGAAAAAAAGTCAGGATTGTTTTTGAGATTGTCAAAAGAGAACAAAATTTGTTTGAAATAAAAATTGACCATGTGTGATAAGAAAATCTTAATTGCTTGATAGTTTCTCACCTCGGAAAATACTCCTTTGAAAAAAACGTAAAAATTACTATAGAAAGCTGACGGGGCCAACTGGGTTGTTTGTGTGACAGTGAAAGCAGGATTGTTTGTAGCGGAAAAATATTTGAGCCGCTGATTAGAAAGGAAAATATTGGTTTGATAATTTGGAGACCTCTTTTCTGTCTACACATTTTGAAAATCATATTCGTAAGGAAAGACAGTCGTGCCCACCCCGATGTGAGGGTTTGAGAGAGTGGGAGGAATAGGGGAGTTCTAAGACACTGCTGCTATCTGGTATGAGAGAGATATACAAAATTAAACTAGGTTGGAGTTGAGAGGGTGGATCCAGCCCTCTGACCACTAAAAATGGGTTGGACAATTCCCCAAATTTGGAGAAGCTGTTTTAAAGAAAACTATGATAATGAGAATTTGACATTTAGGATGGAGATATAGCAGAGCCACCATACTCCAGTCAACCTCGACGCCTGTTGAACACCGGATTCTATATAAGCTGACAGCTGTCTACTGCTATCGCTGTCGGAATCTGCGTCGCTTTGTAAGACCCCCTGAACTGAAAACCTTGTGCTAGTTTCCGAATGCTTGATTTATTTCTTGACCATTTACTGTTGTGTTGCAGATTTCAGTGTCACTCAGCTAAGACAATAATGGGTTAAAACTGTTCAATACAACAAACGATATAAACAAAAAGAGTTGTTACTTTTCTAACGTCTATTGACTAAGTTTTTTTGTGTTGGAGAATTGTATTGATGTGAGCGATGTTACATCACTTCAGTGACTTTATCTCTTCAGTGATTTTATTCATCGACCTTGTGATCAAAATACATGGGAAGTTGGTAGATGTTCGAGAACACCCACGCAGTCAACCCAAGCGTAACCCTGCCTAAAAACACGAGAGCAAACGTACCGTTCGTCGATCAGTTTCAATGCTGGTTGTCAACTGGTCAAAACTGACCCAAGAAGGTTATATTACTGGTAGCCGTGACCAGGTTCGATTCAGTTGTTTACAAACTGACAAATGGCACATGAATAAACCAAAAACTGTCCTAATATATGAGACCAGAATTCTGGCATGCAAACAGATCACCCAAACTTAGCAAGATCAGATTTTCGTAGATAAAAAGAAAAGACTTGCCAATTATATTTCACAATTCCAGCAGATCAAAGGGTTAAAGTAAAAGAAAATGAAAAAGTAAATAAATACCCGACCTTCCTGGAGTAAAAAATACCTGTAAAGAGATTAACAAAACTGGGAATCGGAGGAAAAATCGAAAGATAAATTGGCTAGAATACTGGGAAGTGTCTTGGAGATCTGAGGAGATACTCTCACTCGAACTTCGGCGAAAACCAGCAGAACAACATGAGTCAAAACTTTCAGGGAGTATAATATGTTAGAATAAACAAAAACTATGCGAATAGCAAATGGGAAGATAGATAGATGGCAAAATGCAGAAAATATTTCCCAAATCAGTCAGGTCTAGTTTAGAAAGCTTAACCCACTCGGAATTGAGCAAACAATTGAAATCCGATTAATTGTTACATAAACAACCAAGAACATTATTTGGGATTTTGAGATAAAAACGGATAATCTAATTTCTGCCAGAAAACCAGGTCTACTTATATTAAAAAAAGTAAAAACGAATATGTCAGCTGATCACACAAAATAAAAGGAAACGAAAAACTTAAGTACGTGAACCTTGCCAGAGATCTAAATACGTTGTGCAGCGTAAAGCTGAGAGTAATATCTATCATAGAACACTTGGAACCATTGTTCAAGAAGCTGGAAAAGAGGCGAGGGGAACTACAGATCAGAGGAAGAGTTAAAACTGTTCAAACTACAGCAGGAAGTATAAGACGATCGATACCATTTCAAATGGAATTAGTCAAAAAGTGAATTCGAACGAGCTTACTTCCAGGTCGTATTCCTGCACGTTAGCCACTTCGGCTTTGTAATTTAGTCCAACCCTTTAGCAAATCTATGATGAATTATTTGGGGAAATATTTCCTCATTTTTATTGAAAAATATTTCCTAAATTCTAATGATTCGATCAAATTGTTCAATAGAAAAAAAATCAAGAATTACTGATATAATACAAACCTTCAAAGGGAGTTGTCCCCGTGGTGTAATGGTTCGAACTCCAGTCGTGCTATTACGTTCACTTTTGGACAAATACCCTTGGGAAAGGTATGAACAGCCTAGCTATGGGTTAAATAGTACCACTACTGTTCTTCTATGAGAATGGCTTTGGCATTAAATAACCTACAAAGGTTGATATGCCATTAAACAAAGAAACCAAACTAAACCTTCATAGAATAATTGGCAGTAACAACTCTAAAATTTTAGAGGCACGAAATATTAGGGTGGGGGAAAAATTTACTATATTTTGGTACGTGTTGGTGTGCATATCACGTGACCAAATCAGTTTATGCCGTGAAAGATACTCTCGCTGTGGTTGGTAATATCAGGGAAATTGGTGTACTGGCACGTTGTGCATTGCTTCCAGCATAATTTGAAAGCCACACACAGATAAATGTGTACCACATGCGGATCTAATTTGGGAACTTCTGCTTTAGGCATTCAAACTGGACAAAAACGCTGCAAAAGCAACCAAAAACATTTGTTGCGTGAAAGACGAAGTTGATCACAGTTCAATAACTTGATGGTTCAAAATTCCGGTTGGTTTTCAAGAAGCTCAATGATTTGGCCAGGTCAGTTCGATCCTGCGACCATACTTCATTCGGCAAGTAACGCGAAGAAAATATCAAAAGTGGTCGGCATAACCATTAAGATTATCAATAAGTTTCCACATGTGAAAGCTCGTGCGATTCACTGCCGTCATCAGCCGCCAATCAGGAGTGATAACATGGTTTTGGTAGCTCAAGGCGGTACTGCCACTCTTGGCGCTACCAAGCAGCTCTTGCCACCGGACAAGGTATTTAAATATATACATATATATATATATGCCAAATCAACTAAAAGTAGAAATTACATTGTACGTTCATCTTCATTTTTATTGCAGTTTGTGGTTTTTAGAACGCGTTTACATTTAGCCGTTGCTGTTATTACGCACTTGCAGTAACCGTTTCTTGATGTTATGTAATCCCATTGGAAAGGTATTCTCGTGTGTATTTCAGTCGTGCTGAAGACTTGTCGCTCTCGACCAAATCCAACTTGATGCATATTGCTCTGTGGTCTGAAGACGATATGAGACAACTATCAAACTGCAGCCAATGATTCCTATTTGTGAAAGAAACGAAATGACTGAGTATCCTAAAAAACTACAACAACCAACCCCAATAGGAATCACATGACATATCCACCCCTTTTCCACGTAGTCGGCACGC
Organism: Sepioteuthis lessoniana; assembly: GCA_963585895.1. Taxonomy (NCBI): domain Eukaryota; kingdom Metazoa; phylum Mollusca; class Cephalopoda; order Myopsida; family Loliginidae; genus Sepioteuthis; species Sepioteuthis lessoniana. The sequence goes on along the minus strand of OY757909.1, from coordinate 131,833,654 downwards.
AGTGTCTCGTATGGGGTTTTTCTTCCGTTCGTGTGAGTCGTGCCGGTTTTCTTCCCTGGGGGCTGTCAATTCTATGAGGAGGACACTCTTCTTTGAATCGGACCACGCGTTTTCTGTTGAATAATCTGAACTGGAAATTACAAATAAAAATTAATTATATTTAAGATTATAATAAATTAATCATTATTGTAACTTCTGATCGAGTTTTTCACACCGGTTTTAGCGCCGATGGTTTCTCACTGGAGTTTGAGTGACAGCAAATCTCCTAAAGTCCCCAGGACTCTTCTCAATATTCAGGTTGATTATTCTTACATTACCATTTATATCAATAGTGATACTGATACCATCAATTTTATCCTTTTTGTCCCCCCCTATTTTTTTTTACGAATAAGACTCCATTGAAAAAATATCTTATGATATTTTTTATCTCTATTGTGCGATGGCTATATGAAGAGGTTCTTTTCTCATATAGAGTTGGCTGCTGAAATAAATTTGTTATTATAAAATGACGGAAATAGGATCATTCTCAACTCATCTTCTTTGTGTGTGTATATATATATATATATATATATATATATATATATATATATATATATATATATATATATAAAAGACAATAAAATTAGGATAATTGCTATCATGTATCAACTGACTATTCAGTTATTCTCCTATTATATGTAACAGAAACGCGTCCCATACCTCTTTGCATACCTGCGCATATATATATATATATATATATGTCCGGTTATTTGTCGAGCGCCCCACGAACGAGCGAGTGTGGCACAAGGCTTTGTGTCTGCGTTTATGTATATGTGGGCCAAAAAAGAAACACAGGTAAAGCTCCCTCGGTTTTTTAAATTCTATGGGATGGTGTGACGCTGGGTAAAGTGTCCTTCTTCTGTGGGGTGGGGATCGTTTATCTTGAGGGTGGATGGCTCTTCCTTACCTGATATCTATACCTCTTTTTTTTCCTTCTTATTTTTAATTCTTCGTGACATTTTCTTTACGACTGTTCAAAAGCCTTTGCACTTCTGTGGTAATAAATCACAAGTACTTCTCTTGTGGTTCATAAAAGAAAGACAAACAAAGGAAAGAAAGAAAGAAGGATCAGAAGAAAAAGAAGAAAAATGGAAAATAAAAGAAAGAAAATATGGGAGGGCAATACAAGAAATGTGCAAAACAATAAAATAAATGAAATATAAGAAAAAGAAATAAAAAGAACTCATAAAAAAACATCTAGAAAGTGATAAAAATAAGAATGAAAAAAGAAAGAAAAGAAGTTAAGATATTAGAAAAGAAAAGAAGAATGAAAGAGGAAGAGATATTTAAATGGAAGAAAGAAAGAAAGAAACAATTGAAGAAAGAACACAATGAAGAAATTAAAGAAACGCAAAAATCATGAAAGATAAACGAAAAGAAAATGAATAAAGGAAGAAAAAAAGAATAAAATAAAGATAAAAGGAAAAAAAGAAATGAATATTGAATATTCGACAAATAATAGAAAGAAATTCTGGAGACTAAATGAAGGAGGATAACACTCCTCTCCATTAAATAAATAAATAGGATAAAAATAAAATAGAAATAAAAATGAAATAAGGTTATGGGTGAGGTAATAGGTTTGTCGGGTCAGGTTGTTGGAAGGTTTTTTAGGGCGTGATTAGGTTACATGTTTCGTTTAGCCGAAAGGATTGTTTACGCAACAAAGAATATAACACTACAGGGTGGCAAACACAGACACACACACAAGAATATGTGCACATACACTCACTATGTGTGGGGGACTTACATAAGATCGAACACAAAATTATCGTATTCAACGCATAATTATGAATATCATATCAAATAATGAACTATGTTGCTTTTCTCAAAATTTGTAGATCTTTTCGTAACACCTGTTATGCTAAAGCAAATAAAATATATTAAGAATTAATCATGATAATCATGTGTTCGTTTGGACGTTTGCTTTAGAGTTAAATGGCTAGGTATCCCTTAACAATACTTGAACAGTAAAATTAACTGCAAGTCAAGCAAAGGACACAGATTCTACACATACACTTACTCTAAGTAGAGGCTGACAAGGAGCAATAGTTTTACACTTGGTAGACCACAGAGATTTTGAGCTTAGGCAGAAGTACCTATTCATACTATCATAATGTTTACGGTCTCTCTCTCTCTCTCTCTTTCTCTCTTTCAACACACACACACACACACGCGCGCGCACACACACACACACACACACACACACACATGAGCGCACGCGCGCACACACACACACACACACACACACACATATATATATATATATATATACAACTCTTACTGTCATAACTACTAAAGTTTGTAATGTCCTTTTTCTCAATTGTATCCGACCAAATTTGAGAAAGTTTTTAGGGAAAAAAAATTTAAAGATATCGAAAGTCTTATACGATTATGACAATTCGTCCGATCATCGGAGTCCGTGCAAAAAAAATGTCGAGCCAACACTTTTGTTTGTAGATTACTTCAAGGTATTTGATTCCACTACTCGGGGGAAAAAATGGACCAAATACTCTTCTACCATATATGGTCTTCCTCAAGAAACTGATACTGCCAAAATGATGTTCTTCAAAAACATAAGATTAGTGGTTTTCTCACCTGGATTTTTTTTTCACATTGGAACTGGAGTCATGCAAGAAAATAGGAGAATCGTTCACAAAGTTATAAGTTTTACCTGAAAAGTGATAGCTGAATATTCTTATAGTGGCAATACTCTATTAATTGTTATAAACTAGAAAAACCAATTCAGATTTCTCTCTCTTAATGTCCGTGCAGGTGAAGCCCATACAAAGGAAAAATGTGTGTGACAACTGTAAAAAATGGACAAAACAGAAGCCCGAGCAGTCATAAAGGAAGGCCTATTACGAGAGGAATTGCATGAAGATATGGTACAGATACTCGCTGAAGACTACCCACTCTATGTATCTGTCAAGAAGTGGGTTGCGGAATTCATGACGGAAGATGACGCTCGGTCAGGTCGTCCAAAAAACTCAACCACTGATGACCTAATTGATGCCACTCACTTTATGGTTTTGGATGACAGATATCTTACGGTCTAGTAGATTGCTAAACCAAGATGCATTAGTTCAGGTTCGGTCCTCACTGTTTTACCACGGATCTTATGAATGAACTAGCTGTTTGCAAGATGGCTGCCAAGAACGCTGACGCTAGAGAACAAGTTCAAATGAATTAACATTTTCAGGACTCTTCTGACTCACTTCTAGCCTAATCCTAATAATTTACACCGCAGATTAGTAGCTCAAGATGAAACCTGGTTTCACCACTTTGAACCAAATCAATATATATATATATATATATAATGCAAATTGTGGAAACACTCTGTTTCTTCAGCTCTGAAAAAGGTATAACAGGCAACGCCTGTAGGCAAGTTGATGGCTCCTTTTTTTATTCTAAAAGCGTAAGCATGATAGACTTCCTGGAAAAGGATACAACTATTAATGGACAGTACTCTGCATCAGAATTAAGAAAACTGAAGTAAGCAATCATGTCGAAACGAAGAGGGAAACTGAGGGCAGGGGTGCTCTTGCTCCTGGATAAAGCGTCAGTTCACACTGTAGTAGCTGAAACAACCAACTATGGCTTTGAATTACTAACCCATTCATCTTAT